>OVBL01000652.1:0-578633 GCA_900406555.1 Pseudoturritis turrita | reverse complement strand
TCAGTTGAAGTGCAGAACTTTGTGACCAGGGACAATGTAAACGTCATCTGTGAAGCCTTGATAAATTTCTAATTTCTTGACTTTCACAATAGCACCAAGCAAATCAACTGTGTGATAGAGTAAAATCAATATAGTTATTTGATCTGACGTAAAATAGAAAATCAAACAACTAATATTCCATCAAAACTTGCCAACACTAATCTTCTTATGCAATGAGCCATTTAGAAATCTGCAAAATGGAGAGAACGACACCATATGGTTACCACATACTCCTGGTACCTTTTTAATGATCGATTCTTCATGGAAGAAGATATGGAACTCATGGTGTGTTAGTTTCCACTGACCCGGCCTAGTCGCCACTTCTAAATCCCTAATCAAATACCATTCCTCTTCAGTCACGTCTTCGGACTTTGACAACAGATGATTCCGAATGGTTGCAGAGATCTGAACACCCTAAACCATAAAACCAAAGATTGTATCTATTCCTCTAAAAATGAAACAAAATCATATATTCCTAAGAGACAACATAAGGACATCAAAGCATGCATTTCTTACAGCGTGATAATCAGCAAGAATCAAGTATCTTTCAGGTTGAAAGCGTGGATAGTGCTCTCTAAATTCTCTTACGACTTGAACTAAGATTCTTCCACCATTCTTCATGAGTGGCAAGTCTAAAACCATATCTAACTTAGCCATTTTTTAGACTGAAAATTTTAGAGAAAAGTTTTAGAGAAAAGTTTTAAAGAAAAGTTTTGAGACTGAAATGTTTTGGTGAAAAGTTTTGGAGCCTGAGAAATTTTTAAGAAGCGATTGGATTGAAGAACGGTAAATAATCAAAAATTACTTTTTACGGTTCCAAAAAATGTTAAGAGCCAAAGCAATATCACATCACAAGTGTGGGTTGCGAAGCGCCACGTGTCGATAATCGCATGATGCAACACGAGAAAAAAGGCATTGCAGTAATTGTTAGAATGCGCCTTCTTTTCGAAGTGACATGTATTACTCTGCATTTAATTTGTAAAACAATAACTTTTGATTCGACGTATAATTACCAATTAAATGCATTTACTTACTCTGCATTTAATTGGTAAACAATAACGTATAATTACCGTTATTCCGAAATAATAATTTAGATAAGTTATAGTATAATATTTCAAACTTCCCTACTGCAGAGTACAAGCATACGCTGCGAATTCTCTGCATCTAGTACTGCTTTTTCTCTTCATTTATCCTAACCTGATATTAAACTTCCCGAAAACCAATATTATTTTTATTGTCTCAAAAAACAATTACGATAGTGAATACGTAATCATTACGTATAAATTAACAATATATAGTAAAAATGAAACTTACTTTTCACGGTTCCATTAAATGTTAAGAATTAAATCAATATCACATCATGCACTCTTTTACAAATCCATTCGTATAATTTTCTCATGGGCCATGATTACAAAAAAAGGTTTTGCAGGATAAAAACCCTAACGGGCATACTCTGCAGCCATCAATGGAAGCGTGTAGAACAAGTGCGGGTTGCGAAGCGCAACGTGTCGATAATCGCAAATGCAACACGAAAAACAAGGCATTGCTGTCATTGTGAGAAGGCGCCTGCTAGTTTTTAATGATGTCGTGTTGAAAGAGAAATACGAGATGAAACTTTACGATTCTTTATTAATGGCCCCGTATTGCTGGACACTCTAGCAGAGGATGAGCGGACTTCTTTTATTGAATTGGTCATTGGAGATATTTAGAAAAGTTATAGTATAATATTTCAAACTTCACCACAGCAGAGTACGAGCAAACTAATATATTGCACCTTCTCTGCATTTATCCTATTAAGTTCATTAATGTATTAAGAATTCGGGATATCTTTTTCCAATATAGGTAATGATATTATTTTATTCAATAAATGATATCATTTAAAATAACGCTCTGTTCGCTTTTATTTTATTAAATGATGAGCGAACTCTATTTCTAATCTGCTTATTAAATAATGCTAGTATTTACTTTGCTCTTACTCTGCCTACGACAGCAGAAGAAGAGCAGAACTCTATTTTTATTCTGCGTATTATTTTATGGGGCCCATTTTGCTGGACGCTCTATCACCCGAGGAAGAAGAAACTAATAAATGATGGGTCCGACTGGTAGCATGTAGTATCAAAGTTGAGTTGCAGTATATGTTATATTTGAGAGTGTGCATTTAATCGTTGAGTTATACCTCCTCTACGAAACAGAAAGTATCAAGTTAAAAAATTACTAATACTTAAACAAGTAGAAAACAGAAGAAGAGAAAGACCGAAATAACACCAACAAGTACTCCAATCATTAGCGTCACGATCATATCCTTTTTTCAAACACCCTGTGATGAAGATTCATAACCATCCCCTGAAGCGTATTGAAATCATTATCCGCCAATTCAAGATTCAGAACCGTCTCCTTGAGCTTCTTCAACTCTTCATCACAACTCCATAGCAAGGGCAACATCTGGTCCCGCGAGTACAAGACATTGTTCCACATCATCCGAGGGTCTACGTTGTCGCCATTGCTAT
The DNA here is from genome assembly GCA_900406555.1 of Pseudoturritis turrita. Lineage (NCBI taxonomy): Eukaryota > Viridiplantae > Streptophyta > Magnoliopsida > Brassicales > Brassicaceae > Pseudoturritis > Pseudoturritis turrita. The sequence goes on along the minus strand of OVBL01000652.1, from coordinate 576,087 downwards.
AAGATGTAATGTATCCAATGCGATCCTCTAGTAAACCCATCTCAGCCTTAGTGTCCTGGAACTCATCCATCATGGCATCATCCCACCATCGCCTTGTGTGGCATATGTGACATCCATCCTAATCGTACAATATACAGGACAAACGTAAATGAAATCATTAATCTGCCACATTTATAGTCATGGAATTCAAATATTTTCTTACCTCGTTTTTGTCACAAGTATAGAATCTCCTTCTAGCATTCAAACCGGTTATTTTGATTTGAATCACTATCTTACCACCACAATAGGGGATGCAGCAACGTATAGGAATCCTGTAGTGTCAGTCACGGCGACCCTTCGAGCTCACGCTGGATGCCGGAGATGTGGTGTCACTATTGCTCATGCCAAAATCGTAAGGACCGAAAGCCATAACCCCGAGTGTTAACTCTTTTAGGAATTCCAATGTGTGTTTAGCCACAACGATGAGATATTTAGGTTCCCTTTTGTCGATAATATACGCCAAAGTAGCACGAATTCCCTAATCTATTTACACACGAGAAATTTAGGTTTTAGGGAAAAAATTAAAAATTCAAATATCTTTGAATTTTTAAACATTATCAATCTCGTGGCAAATACGGGCTCATACCCATATATAGAACTGATCCAAAATAGTACTGTCGAAAATAAACGACAAAAAGCACGCATTTTCCTAGTAAAATGGGTAGAATCGTTATATAACAGAAGACTCAAAGGACAATGTATAGGTGTAGTGTTAATTACATTTCTATCCATTTGGCATTTCTCGCCATGTCATCATTATTTAGTAGCGAAGGCATGTACGACGCACCAAACCAACGTCACGACGTGTATTTTCTCTCTTTTAACTTTGTCTTATTTGCATGTTCACTACAAATATTATGCAAATACAGTAGAATATAACTTATTATATAATACAAATGTTACGCGGCTTCTCTGCAACAACTCTATTAGATGTGATATTTACAAGCAGATTACGGCACATTTTACGCAGATCATAGCATTTTGCTTGCATAGCAGTAGCATATTCGATAACTAAGAGATAAATAATTAATGAATGTACCATAACATTAACAACCGTTTCTCTTATAACATTGGAAACTTACAATTACAAAATTAAATAGATAAAAAAAACAGTTGATATTCTACGAAGTGTCCGGGGAACGGTCGCGCTTTATCCCTCTATAACTCCCAGGAACATCGCAGCTAACGTCGGTCGATCTAAACTCGCGACTAATACAATCCAAGAACCTTGACTGGTGGGTCAAAGTTGTTGCCACAACCCTAACTGAATCCACAGCCATCTCCACATTCCGAAGATGAGTCTCCCAACCACATATCCTAGCATGTAGGGCTTCTCCCTCCAACTCCAACTCCTCTCAACGAGGACAATGAACATTAGCGATGCGAGATGGATACACGTTTTGCCAAGTAATCCTAAGGCGATCCAAGCTACCTGGACGGACCTCTGCTTCGGTGATATCCGCCCGAAGAGAACTCCCGTCAACTGCGGCGCCGGAGAGAAGAAACTCAGGGGGCCGGTAAGGGAGTGGAATCAAGAAAAAGACATTAGGAAAATCGAGATATGTGCGACGGTTCTGCGTTGTAAGAACTGATGAAGCACAACAGAGAGGAAATGCATGTTAAAAGAGTGAGATTGATCAATTCGTCAAACAATTACTTTTTGTAAAAGGGAAATTACCTGAATCAGACCACAAGCGGGGAAGCCCGCCAGGACCGGAATGACGAAAAAAGAAGTAGTGAATCTTGCCATCATCACCACCCTTAATTTGGAGGGGAAGTTCAACTGCAGATCTGCAACCGTCACGAAAAACAAGTTCATATCTATTAGACCAGGGGTCTAAACTACTAACCTCAAAAGCCCCAAAAATCATAGCACTCGAAACAGTGATTCCAGATAAGTTCGACAGTATTTGGAGGGCGTTTATCAACCCCTATGAGCGGGCATTAAGCTGGCTGGGTGCAATCCGAAGTTCTTTACAAAACTCCATCATCAAAAAAGACAGGCGATGGCGGAAACCTGCCCGAAAGGAAGACCAATAGACGGTAATATAGCCTACCGGAGGAATCTCGGGTACGTCTTGAACCTCTGGATATTTGAACCAATCCGAATTCCAAGGCACAACAGGATGAACACTGTTGGGTTCGCTCCTGCCAGAGAAAGAAGTAGATGAGGAAAAGGCAGACATCGGAATCAAAGAAGATTGGTGAGACTGATGGGTAGTAAGGAAGAATAAAAGATTCGCTTGCATTGTGGTAGCTTTTGGATTATCTTTGTTTTTTGAGACTGATGGGAGGAAATGATAAATTATCTTTGTTTGTCCACCCAAAAAGAAAAGAGATCTTTATACTCGTTGAAGGGAAACTGAATCGGTATGGAAACCCTAATTGGTCATACTCTGCAGCTATTACTGGACGCCTCTAAGATGATATTGTGGCATGCGAAGGGCGACGTGTCGATCATCACATGATTGAACACGAGAAAAAAGGTACATTATTAATTGTCCTACTACAATACGTCATACGTCATACGCCACGTGTCGATCATTCATGATACAAAACAATAAATAAAGAATGGCAGTAATTGCGACTACTCTGCTTATATTTTGCAATAAATTTAATAGTACTCTATTCAATAGTACTCTGCTTACGCACCTTGTAATAGTACTCTTTTTATGAGACTTCTACTAGTACTCGTCTTTGATTTATAATCAAAACACGCGCCTTCTCTGCATATACTCTACTAGAGTTGACCCAATTCCTAAATAGAAGAGTACTCTGTTTATATTCTGCATTAAATTTAATAGTACTCAGCTTACGCACCTTCTCTGCATATACTCTACGAGATAACGGGTTAAATGATGGCAAGGTGGACCGTTGAAATGATAGGAATGTGGACCATTGAAAGGACAGCTAAGCAAAAAAAATGACATATGTGGTTTTGCTTTATCCCTCTCAGATCATTACTGTTCCACTCCCGTCTATAAAAAGAAGAAGAACCCTCAAAATAACTTGCGGCTTCTCTTCTACTCAATCTTTTTTTTTTGTCTGTGCAGTTGATTCCTATTTTTAATAGGCACATTCTCTGCATTTTATTCTTTTACAGGCACATATTCAAGACATCATGGCCGCAGATCATTCAAAGAAAAGAAAAGCACCAATGTCAGACCTTGAGTTGGAAGCAGAAGAGAAGCGGAACAATGCAGTTATGGAGACGAAAAAGGAAGGAAAAGATCGCCTGAGGGCAATTCTTCTCCTGGTGCGATCTCAAATGAGAGCGAAGGACGAAGCTCACCGCATCAAACTCAAGTTGGAAACAATAGCCGGTAAATGAGGAGCTGAGAGGAATTACAGTTCCTCATATTGATTGGTTCAAACTTGATCTTTCGTTTATGGAAGACTAAAGTTATGTAGAACTCTTGTTATACTTTTTTGCGTTGTGTGTTTGAACTTTAAACTTTAAAATATGAACTTATGTGTATTTTAGATTTGTTGTTTGTACTCTTTTTTTGGATTTATGTTTTTGTGTGTTGTGTCTTTCAACCTACTGGCAAATTTGGAAGCAAAGTACGGGCAGATTTTGGTGCAGAGTACAAATATACTTGGATATAGAAGCAGAGTACCGGAAAAGTATGCGAAGCATAAACCTAGTTTTGGAGCATATTTTAGGCAGATATTCCAACTTCAATGAAACTCTACTGGTTTTTATTATATTAAAGGGAACGCAAACGCATACTCTTATAACACTTATGGGCCCACGTTTATGCTGAGTGTAATCAAAGCAGATGCAGAGTATGATCAGGTGCTGCGTCTTCTCGGTTTACACTCTATAAGCATAGTTTATGATGCGTGTAAACAAAGAATAAGCAAAATAAGTTTTCTTCTACTAACGAAGAAAAAACAAAAATTATGCTTGTACATCGCAGAGTTTGGTTAATGTAATATTTACTAGAACAAATCTCCCTATTTACTATATACATATATTTACTAACCATGAAATTAAATTTGAACGTCGTAGGATCGTAGATACTTGCAATAATTTTCTCATCACACATAGGTTGTTCAGTATACGAAGATGTCTCATCCAACACCTCCGCACCAAGCTTCATCCTCCAGGTCAGCGTTTTGGCATTACACGGTTCTCTTGCTGATAGCGGCAATCCTAACATGTGACACTCAATGTATTTGAGTGCGTATACTCCATAATCACCTACTAGTGAACACATTTTGGGAACGTCTTTTACAATTCTGATTGTAAACTCTGCTTTATCATAGTCTTGAGGAAAGCACATATTAATTGCGGCAGGAACCATTTGAGCAAAAGGCGTCACCGCTGCCACAATATCTGCTTGTAGAGTATTTAAGCTATCATATATGTAGACAACCCGGTCAACCAATGATATAACCGTTCCAACCCAATCACTCGCGCTCACGTGTAAAACGAAGTATAACGTATCAACATCTTTGCCCCAGGCCAACTTTGTTGCGGCATAAGCTGGAAGAATACCGTGTACATTCTCGTAAGTACCACCAGGCCATCTTTCAAGCATACGCCACTCGTCGTACCTATTCTTCCAAAGCATTTGAAATGCCGCATCCAATATAGCAATATGCGGACTTTTGAAAGAACTAGAATTTCTCTTTAGCCTGAGTCTATACAAGTTCAGTGCTGCGTCAACGTGCTGATAATAAAATAAGGAAAAATGCTAGGTACCAAAGTAGAGTCTACTAGACACACAACAACAAAAAAAGCCGAGTATGCCCGATACACAACAACAACGGTCTGCCAGCTAAACATGAAATAAACACTTTTGCCAGATCCACTGTTGACGAGGAAGAATGTACTTACCATATCGTGTAACCATTCCCTCGGCTGCAAAAGTAAGTTGAAGAATTCATGGGCCTTTGTTTTCCCTCCAAATGGATAAATATTTGTTCTGTCGAAGAAAATCAACATTCAAGTTAGACTGCAAGATAAAATAGATGATCTTATAGGCTGTGTGTACTTACTCATCGACTCTGAATACGTTCATCCTGTCCACCAGTGTTTGGTCAACATCTCCAAATACAATTTCGTAAGCAGATTTATGGGCCAGTGGGTTTGCGTTGTTGCTAGGTACAACATGAACTTTTGTCGATTTCCTTAACCTTTCACTCCTCCTTGTTGTTAGCTTGTTGGTCTGGCGAAGATTTATGGAGCTTTCGTATATTTCGATTTGAGATGTAGTTGGGTGGACTGTATCCACTGATGGTTCAATGACATTAACTTGCTGGGAGTTTCCTCTTCCTCTACCTCTTCCTCTTCCTCTTTCTCTTCCTCTTCCTCTTCCTCTTTCTTCAATGATTTTGACTGAATCTTCCAATGGATGTACAACCAATAAACTAGACTTCTTAACTAACAGAGGAGACACAATAAAATCTGAAACTCATATCAACTAGAAGAGAGACAAAAAATAAGAAGAGAAGAAGATTACTTGTATCAGTCTCGAAGCTGATGTGACTCTCTCACATACCAAAGTTACCAAACTCTGCAGATGATAAAAAGAAGATAAAGTTGACAACTTAACACTCTTGAATTGCAATGTATATATAATTTTAAGAGCTTAAGTTACCTCTCTCAAGCTGATCTTGTAATTCAATGTCAGCTAACAAGTCTGAATTAGTGATCACTCCTTTTTCATTCATATGAATCTCACACTTGAGCCATTGCTCTGTGCACATCAAAACTTCAAGGGAAAATGTGTAAGGCAGCTTCTATATGGGTCTAGAACATGACCACTAGTGCTAAAAGCACTCTCCGAGGCAATAGAAGACACTTGCACTGCAAAAACGTCCCTTGCTATTTTCGATAATACTGGAAATTTTGGACTATTCAGCCACCACCAGCCAAGAACATCATATTCAGATCCTAGAAGAAGCTTTGGATTCTCCACTGATTCCTTTAGATAAAGCTCCAACTCATTACTAACATCTTTAACTCCTCTCTCATTCACCATCTACAAAGTCCATTCTTTCATAACCACGAAAATCATCATCATCAAAATCAAACCTTTCCCCTCGAGTGTTTTCCTGTGACTGAGATGATATCCCTACAGAATGTGATGATGTCCCTGCAGACTGGGATACTATTTCAACAAAACTCCCAATTGTGGCATTGAAAGAGCTATATTCCTCAAACAGCCTACGCAACACATCTAACACTGAAGCAAGAAGCCCTCTAGCAACTGCACTGTCTTTACCATACAACTAATCAAAACAAAGTTGTGCAAACTGCATTTTGTTTCTAGAATCAAAGACACTAGCAATGATCAGAAGCTTATTAATTTCTCTCAAACCAGCCCAATATTTGTCAAACTTAATTCTCATATTAGTTCCTTTCTCCGCAGCTCTTCATCTAAACTATTGTTAAGTCTAATCAGGTTATTCTTAATAGTGCAAATCTCAGCATAACATTTGTGGGAATTCAGTTTAGACGATGCAGAAATCACCAAAGTGGAATGGTAAAATATGACAAAAAAACTCCACCAACCTATCTAATGCTTCCCAGTCTGTTGTTGATGGTGGTCCAATCCTCTGGTTGACATCTTTATCCACCTCAAGAAAGTAGTCATTGTAGAGCTTATCTTCAACTTCTATCTTTAGAAATGATGACTTAAATTTAAGAGCTCTTGATAGCATGAGATAGGTTGAAGTCCATCTGGTTTTGCAGTCCAAAGATAAGATGCCTCTACTCACACGCTTTCTTGTCTCAACCTTTTGCTCAAAGGACTTCAGTCTTTGTGAAGAAGACCTCACATACCCCCCACACCATTACGGATAGCCACCACACTCTTTTGTACTTCATGTAAACCATCTTTCACAACTAAATTTATAATATGAACAGCACATATCATATGTAAGAACTCACCACCTAGAATCAGAGCATCATCCCCCAATGCTTTGAATGTCTCTGTAAATTTCCTTAGAGCTAAGGTGTTAGATGTTGCACTGTCAACCGTTATAGGAAATACCTTTTCAATACCCCCAATGAGACAAACACTGAAGAAGAACAGATGAGATAGAAACTCTTTTGTGATCTTCAACATTCTTAAATCCGATGATAAGCTTCCTTAACATCCAATTGGCATCGATGAAATGAGCCGTAATCACCATATAGCTAGCTCCTGTTGCAGGAGCTACCCATATATCAGTTGTCAGAGACACTCTCTGCTTAGTCTTTCTAAAAATATTCCTCATTGCTTCCTTTCTGTTGACATACAACTTCACAATATCAATAGTAGCTAACCTTCTTGAATGAGGTCTATACAAGTTCACTTTATTGCAAAAGTGTCTCCACGCCAAACTCTCAACGAATGCTAGTGGTAATTCACATAAGACCAGCATCTCATTCGTAGCCTCTCTAAACACATCCTCTGAAACCTTAGCTACCTTCAACTTACCTTCAGGGGTTATGGCCTTTTGTTTACCTCCACTTAAGAAGAAGAAGATTGAGATGGACTGATAAGTTCATTCTTATAGCCTTTTATCAAGTACTCACATTCTTATAGTCTTCTCTATAAATTCTTCTGGCAGTTTAAATTCTTCTCTATAATTTCCACGAAATGAATTTTTCTTCTGGCAGTTTAAATTCTTCTGGGACTTTCATATAAATATCATTATACAATGGTCATTTATCATATATTATTGTCATCGTAGTACTTATGATAACTTTGTCGGAGTTTCGATGATGTTCAAATTAAGAATCCCTTTGATCTTTTGATAAATCTACATGGGTACATATTTACATGATTATACCCCATCCTACATATTTCATTTTCATTCCATCGAGTAGAGTTCTCGGGAACATTCTCATGATATCATTAATCCTTCAGGGATTATATCCTTCATATTTATATCCTTCAATTCATAGTAACCACTTCCTCGCCGAATTTTATTTGCTTTTTTCTTTTATATGTAAGATATCATATTCAATTCAGGGAATAGACCAAAGCTAGTCAAACATGAGTCATGATTTCTCATCATACCTCATTATTTTGCTCAACCTTAAAGGGACAAGATATAAGTTCAAGATTCTTTTTCACGGTATTTTGTTTGTAGGACAATATTATTTGCGTGAAAGGTAGAGTATGTCTTTTCTAGCATCTCTGTATTAATAATATCAACTTTTCTGAACATGGCTGAGTTGTATCCATTTACAGACTTCAAGTCTTGTAATTTTAGATGCAAGTAATCTCAACTACTTTTAGGTAATATCACATTCTAGTGATCACACATTTCCTTTAAGAATCGCTTCGAATAACTTGTGGATCTTTTATGGTAAAGTAGTGAACATAATCTTATGGACGTGTCACTTAATGTTTATGTGAGATTATTTAATTCTCTTCCTCGAGATGATGAAACTTCAGGTTCATTTATTTCGAATCGAATCTCACGATGAACAAAGATACTATCGACTAAGTAATAATCTTTTTAAGACCATAAAAATCAATCAACTCAAGCAATCATCACCATGCACTTGTTCATTAAAATCATGCTGTTAAACTAGGCTCTCAATCAATTCAACAAAAAAAATCAGATGACAAGCATGTGTAATTTTGTTATCATGTGAACAAACAAGATGATGTGCAAAATTCGCTTTATATGCTAAATCTAGGTTAAAATTTTATGCATTTGCAAAATTCGGGTGAATAGTAATCAATTTAATAACATAAACCGGTCTAGATCTGATAACAGAAATATCCATACAAATTCCGGGTAAAACGATTTTATGATAAAAATTTCAGTAATCTCTATTAAATAAGAGCATAAAGCAATAAAATCATAAAGCAGCAAGATCATAATCATGATATTATAAAATTAATAATTAATATATTTCATTAAAATCATGAACGTATTGCTTTTGTAGCTGACTTGTTGCCTTTTATTCTATTTATTTAAATATACATAAACCGAAATTTCATGAACATAAATCTAACTACAAAAATTCGGCTGTTACATATATATATATAACAATTTTAGATCAAGACTATATATATCCCTAACTGTATATACGACCGATCATAACTAAAGCGATAAAACATGTGTTTGATACTTTCAAGATATAAAGCAATAGTCATGGATCAATAAAGCATGAATCGATCATAATGAAGCATAAAAACGATCATAAATCTATATATATATATATATATATATATATATCTTATTATATAAAGCTTGATGCGTCAAACTTCGTAATTAACACGATCGTGAAACGTGTCAGCCGGTCGATCGGATTTTGACACATGTAATTTTTTTCCAATTAGTTTTTGACATGTGTCATACAAATCTATTTTCTTTTTAAACTTATATATTTGTATTTATCAAGTATATTATAAAAATCAACATATATCCCAAAAAAGAATAGTTTCTAATAAATTATTCACTAAAAATAATTAGTTGATAAGTATGGTGTATTCCTTTAAATATTGACTTTATTATATGTTTTGGTTTTGTTTTTTTCGTACAACCATTCTTTTTTTCCCTCTTTTCCTTTACATTTATTAAGATGAATTAGGTTTCAAAATTTTCTCATTAGAATATAAATTAATACACGTGTAAAAAAATTTGAATTCAAATAGACTTAGATTTACATACCCAAATTTTCAAAAATTATAATATTTTGCCTTTATATAACAAGTTTTTGTGCTTTCTCAATCTTCTCACCAAAAAATTTCAAACTTTAATAATCTTTTCCACAAATTTTTTTCCAGCTTTTTATTATAAAAAACATCGATTACTCTCTTATTTGATAAAAACAACATATCTCAACATTTTCCAATTAGTTTATTTTAGTAATTCATAAAAAAAAAAATATTTGAGAAATTTTAAGAAATACCATTTTTGAAATGCCACTTTTCAAAAATGCCACATTTTCAAAATCTTTTCAAAAATGCCACTAATATTATATCATTTATTCAAAATATCATTTATGTTTGGGTTAACTATGTTATGTTCGGATTTAGTTTTGAGGGTTTAGGGTTTGTTAGGGTCAAAATCCTTTTTGAAGTTTAAAATTTTAGGATTTAAGTGTTAAAAAATCATTAATTTGTGGTATTTTTGAAAATGGACAACTCATTGTGGCATTTTTGCAAAATGATATTTCAAATGTGCCATTTTTGAAATTCTCCCCATATATTTTGATTTTAAATAGAAATAGATATGACAAAAAAAAATCAAACACGTTTTTTCATTAGAATATTAAATACACGTGTAAAAATATTTTGAATAAAATTAGGTTTACATACCCAAATCTTTAAGGTTTATAATATTTTACCTTTATTTAAACAATTTTGTACTCTCTCAATCTTCCCACCAAGTAATTTAAAATTTCAATAACCTCTTCTAAATTTTTTGTTTCCAATTAGCTTTAGCCACATGTCAAAATAAATTTTTCCATTTTAAAAAAATCTAATATCATTATATTTTGAAATTAGACTAAAAAAATGTACATTGTATTGTGCTTTTTTTTTAAGACTTACCATTACGTAGACATCCTAAATATTGTAAAATTGATGTATGAGAATAAAATTATTTTGAAAATTTATGATGTTGTGAAAATTATAAAAAGTAAGAAACCAAGTGATGAAACACATATAATTCGATTTTCATTGGAAGAAAGATAATACTTGATTCATAAGTGAAAAAGAAAAATTCAAATATGATTAAAAATTGTGAGTAAGTCCAATTCAAATAAAAATACGTAAATCGATTTGTCAAGAGTTAAAAAAAAAGATATATGAGTAGTTACATAATAAAAAGTAAACATAATTTAAATAGGAATAGGAAAAACTAATAATTTAGAAATATGTGAAAAAAATTAATTGAAAATTCAGTTAATATAAAAAAATGTAGAAGAATCAAAATCAATAAATAATTTGTAGGCTTTTCTATGAGTGATTTCACATCGACGTTTTCAATCTTATTTTATTTATTTTTACGCATGATATGATTTTGTTTTCTATTTTTGTGCGGTTTATAAAATATTAAAGGAGTCAAAATAATTCAACTAAAACATGAGAATAAATTCATCAAGATTTTAAAAATGGATTAAAAAGTAATATTAATTAAAATTGAATAGAAAAACTAATAATTTGAAAGTATGTGATAAAATTTAATTGAAAATCAAATAATTAAATAATTAAAGTAAATAAATAAATGTTAGACTTCTGAATTAGTGGTTTTGTATCAGCGTTCTTAATTTTATTTTATTTATTTTTACGGGTGATTTAATTTTAATTTATACTTTTAATTGATTAACTTTTTTTACGAGTTATAAAATATTAGATTACAAACCCGCATTGCGGGTTTTTATTTAGTATTCTAATAAAGCATATGTGACGATATAGAGCAATATTGCAAGAATCAGAAGACCATAAATCAATACTCAACAATCGATCTTTTATATTGAATACTAGATACCATCAATAAATAAAGCACTAGGATCAATCTATTATAAAGCATGCGGCGTTAGACGTTAGATTCTGTTATAAAGCATGAATCATTCGATCTACTATATTGAATATTGAAGCATACGTTGATTACAAAGCATGCATCAATTAAATTATGGCATGAGATAATACTTACCTCGATGGGGAAAAACAGATCGGGGATTGGAGACATTGTTGGAAAACGGAGACGTGGTGTAGCTAGAGATTTCGGCAAAGATCTATGTTTACTCAAACGGTTAGGATTTTGTGTTTGCTTAGTCGATTAGGTTTTCGTGCTGATAACATGTTGATAATTGTAAAGAAAACATAGAATATGAATTGTGTCTTATTCCAATATAAGAGAGAATATATATATAAGGATACAAGATAAGTTTTTAGCTTGGTTACCAAATAATTTAGAATATTATCAATACTAATGAGGTTTTATAATTATATGAATTTTAAAAGCTGTAAAAAAAAAAAAAAAAGAGGGCATATTTAAAAACTAACGGCCCAATTATATCTTAATTGAGTTCAAATGGGCCGTTCCGAGCATAGATCCTCTAAGCCCATTTACGTGAAAAACAGAGTTTCTTCGAGTTCGAAATGAATTGAATCGAACACGAACCCTAAAATTTTGGGGTTTTTTTTTTATTTGGTCGCGATCCAGTGGTTTTGTTCTTGTTTCAATTTTCAAATTGGTTGAAGAAATGGACAATCAAAATGAAGAGCCAAGCATCGCACCTGAGCCCAATCGCTGGTATAATATTACGTTAGGGCCATCACTACTCAGCGATGGTCACTCATATTCTCCCAGATTCTGCACTTTACGATGTAAGTAGAAAAATTGTGTTTCCGAGAAATTACGAAACTGAAATGGGAAATTCGACCAATTTTTAAGATCTTTTAAGTCGATTTCTGAAAACTTGTGTTCATGTTCTTCATCTCTCTTGTTGAATTTTTCCAGATGAGTTTAAACCTGCATCGATTGATAATACCCAACCAGGATCGTTTCACAAGAGTAACGATAATGGGGTTACGTTGGAGTTTAAGAACAACCAATCTGGTAAACCTAAAGTTAGCTTTGATGGTTTAAGTGAGGATTACAATGATAAAGACAAAGATGCAATTCTCTTCTTTGATGGTGAAACATTTCGATTGGAGAAGCTTCACCGAGCAGTTAAACGTTTGAAGTACTTACGTGTTCCCGGCGAATCCGCTGCAGGTTCGATTACAGAACCTGCTAGTAGAGCAACAAAGGTTGTTCCTCCAGTTGCAAACACGATTAAACCGGTACATGTCTATCCCTCGCTGCTCGATCCTAAGCATGTTAACGAAACAGTTTTCGAAAAGTAATACCGATCTTTGTGTTTTTTCTACAATGTTGCAGGTTAAGATGGCACATATTGACATTAACAATCCTGTTAGCTTAGGTATACAGATTTCTACTTTGGCATGTTTCATTCACATTATTGTGTTTGTAATGCATTCATGTGAGTGTTTGTGTTCTACTGTAGTTATGTATGTATGTGCATATATTATGTATGTATGGTTGGAAGTTAATTACATTTTGTCTACCTGACACAGATCATGAAAACGAAGATGATCCATATTCATCTGCTCCTCACCCTATTCTCTATGAATCCGAGGGGGATGTTAACATTGATGATGATGATGATGATGATGATGATGAAGATGACAATGATGGCCAAGAATCAGCAAGTAAAGAAACTTTATTGACAAAGGAATTTCGAACTGGTGGTCTTGACATAGACATTAATCTTCCACATCCAGCGGATATGGAGGAGGATGAGATTGCAAATGTTGACATCAATGATGATGAATCGTACAAAGGTCTTAACGCAGCAGAAGCACTTAGAGCTCAAGTAAACGCAGAAGCGAGAGAGGAGGAGCGAAAGAGTTCAAGTTCAAGCAGCGGTAGAGAAAGTGAGACCAGCGAAAGCGGAGCTGCGAGTAGTGGCAGTGGTAGCGGAAGTAGCAGCAGCGAGAGCAGAAATAGCGGTAGTGAAAGCGGAACTGCTAGCAAGAGTGGAAGCCGGGCTAGCCACTAGGTCATCAATGTGGATATGTATAGTCTAGTGTTTATGCTTTTCATGTTAAGTCTTCTTCTGAACCAAATAGGGAATGTGGATTCGGTGTCTTAGCTTTAAGGGTTTAGCAACTTCAGGACATGTAAATTGTTCGTGTTATTAATATGTAAATGTACAGTTCTCTTTTAAGAATCACACTAATTAGTTCTGGAAATCAAATTTCTTATACATAACGTTATAGAATCACAAAACAATGCACATTATGTTGAATACCAGACAAACAGTGCGCATTGTTAGCTCTCAAGCATAAGTAAGCTGGATATTGCCGGGGCTGATACAAATCGCCATCTCCAACTTCCCGTCTCACGCATAAGTAAGCTGGATATCGACGTGGTTGTAGAAATCCTTGCATGAGCCGGTATAGTTGCAGTCACGAACGGGGCAGGAACATGGTGCGAAAAGACATTGCGTCTCATGGCTAGAGAAATTTTCGTATGAGACATTCTCTTTACACCCGAATTTGGCATTTGGACATGACACTCTACATGCTTCAATGACTTTCTCCATGGCTCTGCAACGAATATTTTACAGGATGGGTATTTGTTCTCAACTTTTTCGCAGCACAGAGAACAAGCTAGATGACCATTAATACACTGCAGACAGAACCAGACATGTTATCACAATCAGCTGTATAGATTATGATTATTCTAGTCTCACTTAGTTATCACTTCACTTGAGAAAAAGAAAGAACATATTAGACAAACTCACAGAAAAATAAAAAAAGAGATTCTAGTAAACCTGAAATATAGGAATCTTGTGGGGCTAGCCAATATCCAATTCCTCACTCAATCTATAAGCTTGTCTTCTGCAAAACCCAATATTATGAGGATCAACAAAAAAAGAAGAAGCAAACAATTAATAACAAGAAACCAATCATCAACATGTTGATGTGTTTGAGCAGTAATAATTAGGTAATAACTTACCCAATTTCTCAACAAAATTCTCTTCTTATTATTTCACACCATTGACAATGTCAAGAATACTCTATTATATAGAGCCTAAGTAAAATAGAAAACCTCAAACCCAATAGAAATAGAAGGAAATATAGATAATAAAAATAAAATTAACAAAGAGAAATTAACTTTTAAAGTCTTAAACCAAAAAATAGAAAATCTTTTTGTGTTAGTTTTTGAGTTTTTTTTTTTTTTTTTTCTCACGTATGTGATTAAAATTTTATCTAGGCTATTTTTACTTTATGCTTTCTAACATAAAAAGACATCTCAAGGCAGATTTCAAAATGTTATATTCCGATTCAACATTAGGGTTTTCAAAAAATTTTGAAATTAAAATGCTTCAATCAAAGAAGAACACTACAAGAAAACATGCCTAATTCCGATGGAATTTCCGACGGACATCAAGTCGTCGAAAACTTTCGACGGATTTCCGACCTTTTTTTTACGAAAGGAAATTTCGTCGGAAATTTCGTCGGAAATTCCGACGGATACGGATCTGTCGAAAATTTCTGACGGATTTCCGATGACCGACATCCGTCAATTTCCAACGAAAATCAGAGTTGTTTCAAATATTATAGCCGTTAACTAGCCGTTTGAATATTGTCAGAAATCCATCGGAAATCCGTCGGAATAGACATAAACATTTTCTATAAAACCGTCTCCACCTTCTCTTTCATTCACTACAATTTCTCAAATAAAAAAAAACCTCATCTAAATACGTTATAAAATGTCTTTTTCTGATCCTTATAATTATTTTTGATCATGGATGGACAAGCCTCATCAAATTCCGGAGACAGGCTTAATTACGGAAGAATACAAACAAGGTCTACAGCAATTCATGGCATTTGCGACTATGCAGCCCAAAGCCAAACAATCCGGTAAACTCTATTGTCCTTGTATTCATTGTCGGAATCATAGACGCAATGAGATAGGCGAAGTATGGTCACACCTATATTGCAATGGCTTTGCGCCGGGTTACAGGATTTGGTATTATCATGGAGAAGATGATACAATGGTAGATTATGGTAGTACTAGTGAACAATTTATTGGGGATAGCTTAGAGGAACCTGCAACGGAAGTAGAAACTGTGGGTCGTGTTCAGATGGTGAACGATGCGTTTCGTGAAAGTATATCATCGGTTGCTGAGTATGGATATATAGGTGAAGAACCTAACTTAGAAGCCCGGAGGTTCTTTGATATGCTAGACGCTCCTAAGCATCCGTTATATGATGGTTGTAGTGGTGGACATTCTCCATTATCAGCTGCAACTAGGATGATGGGTATAAAGATGGATTTCAATTTGAGTGAGGAGTGTGTGGATGCAATAGCTGATTTTGTAAAAGACATTTTGCCAGAAGATAATCTTGCACCAGCACCATACTATGAGATACAGAAACTTGTTGATGGTCTTGGATTGCCGTATCAGATGATAGATGTGTGCATCAACAATTGTATGCTCTGTTGGAGAGAGGACAAACACCGTTCGACATGTCGTTTTTGTCGCAAACCTCGGTATAAGGAAACAAGTGGAAGAGTGCCAATCCCATATAAACGGATGTGGTATTTGCCATTAACAGAGAGATTGAAGAGGTTATATCAATCAGAGCGCACGGCGGGGGCAATAAGATGGCATGCAGAGCATACAATGGATGGAAAAATTGCTCATCCCTGAGATGCAGGAGCATGGAGACATTTTCAATCCGTGTATCCCAATTTTAAAAATGAGGCGAGGAACGTATACCTTGGGTTATGTACTGATGGTTTCAACCCTTTTGGAAAGCATGGGAGACAATATTCCTTGTGGCCAGTAATTGTAACACCTTACAATTTACCGCCATCTTTGTGCATGAGACGAGAGTTCTTATTCCTTAGCATTCTCGTTCCTGGACCAGAGCATCCGAAGAGATCACTTGATGTGTTTCTGCAACCACTGATTTACGAGTTGCAAATGTTATGGGGGCATGGTGTTAAGGAGTTTGATGTTTCTTGTCAGAAATTTTTTTGTCATGCGGGCAGTACTTATATGGACCATTAGCGATTTTCCAGCATATGGCATGCTGCCAATTGCAGCACGGACAAAAAACGTGTTGGTTTGATTGTCATAGGTGATTTCCACCAACCGATCATCCTTATCGTCGAAGCACCACGTTGTTTAGTAAGTCTCGTCGAGTATTTGATGGTTCACCTCCTGAGTATGATGGACATAATTTGTTGACTCAGTTCTCAGATTTCGGTGCAGAGCGGACCGTTGATTGTGGTGGTAGCGGACATCATCCGGTTGACGGTTGTCGCAACGTTCATAATTGGCACAAGAGGAGCATTTTCTGGGATTTGCCTTATTGGAAGGATTATCTATTGAGGCATAATCTAGATGTTATGCACATTGAGAAGATTTTTTTCGACAACATAATGAACACCATTCTCAATGTCCAAGGGAAGACGAAGGATAATCTAAAGTCTAGATTGGACTTGCCAGAGATTTTTTCCCGTAAGGCACTACATGTATCAGCAAACGGGAAGCCTCTGGTGCCTGCTTTTCGGTTGGATGACCGTTCAAAGGTCGAGTTTTTTTACTGGATTGCCGATAACGTTAAATTTCCGGACGGATACGTATTTAACCTTCGTAACTGCGTTGATCGTGGAGAAGGAAAGTTTTCTGGGATGAGAGTCATCATTGTCATGTTGTGATGCAGCGCCTCCTTCCATTTGCCTTTGTCGGTCTTCTACTACGTAATGTCCACGAAGCAATTGCAGGTACACTAATTTCCATATATTTTTAACTATTGTTTATCATAATTTAAGGCATATTTTATTAATTATATAATCATTTGTTAATTTCTACTTTGCAGGTATTGATGCATTTTTTAGAGATATATGCATGCGATCTCTTACAGCATAAGGTATCCGACACCTGGCGGACAATATACCTGTAATCCTTTGCAATTTGGAGAAGATATTTCCACATTCTTTCTTTGATCTTATGGAGCCTCTACCAATTCATCTCCCCCGAGAAGCAGAACTTGGGGGGCCGGTTCAGTACCGTTGGATATATCCTTTTAATCGGTATATGTTTCATCTAAAGAAGAAGGTGAAAAATTTAAGCAAAGTCGAGAGTTCTATTGTCGCACAGAGCATCAATGAAGAAGCATCTAATTTCGTCGACTTCTACTTTCCAACACAAGTCAAAATGAAGAGTCAAAGACCAGCTCGGCATGATGACGGAGGCGAAAGACCTTTTTATCCTATCTATGTTCCTAATATCTTCTCACAGATTGGACGACTTAGTGGAAAAGGCAAGAAGAGAAAACTTACAACAGAGGAGCGAGATCGTTTGCATACGTATATTCTCACAAACTGCGACGAAGTTCAAGAGTCTGAGAGGTATCATATTTAACGTTTTTGCTATATATTTGGTTCATATATATTTGGTAATTCGATTGTCATTTATAGTTTAACGTGTGCGCTTCAATTTCCCAAAATCAAAACCAGACCAAAACAAAAAAGCTAACCTTGAGATACCCTTCTTGCCAAAAAAAGAGTGATATGTCCTCATTATAAAAAACAATTTATTTTGGAATTTTTTAAAATCAAAATGCAAGTAAAGACATCTAAACCCTAAATGAATCTGAGAAATTACAAACCCAACCATAGTAGAGTCGGGTTACCCATCCAAACCCGGACCCAAATCCACACAAATGTGGATCTTCACAATTTAACCTTGATCCAAAATCTGAAACTCATTCATCCTCTTTTTCCTTTTCCCTCTTCGTCGTCTTCATCCCTTCTCCTCTCTTTGCCCGCTTCTTTTTCGATTTTTCTGTCTCTCTCGCCAACACACCTCCGGTCACAATTCTGGGAGCCGCAATTCGGGCGCCTCAATCGCAGCACTTCCATTCCGTCCCACTTCAAGGTAAGCCTCATATCGTCACATCTATTCATATCGCCGCATCTATTAATGTCTCGAAAAAGGGTTTTGATTTCAACTGGGACCTTTTCACTGTCAATTTCATATTTAGGGTTTAAAGTAAAATCGATATCTAAGAATAACTTTGACAATTATGGTCCGAAATTTTGTGTTTGATTTTTGTTTTGTTTTTGTAATCCAGGATCGTAGTAATGGCTCGTACGAAGAATGCTTCTTATTCGAGAGAAGTCGAAGATGAAAATAAAGTAGAGCAACTCAGAGAATGGGTCCGAAAATGAAAAGATCAACTCAAATAATGGGTCTGAAAATAAAAAGAGTAACTCAGATAATGGGTCCGAAAATGAGGCTATGTCTTCACCATCGAAGGTATGTACTTTAGAATTAGATAATGGGACTTGTTGGCGTCAGATCTCACACCTAATTCCGGCTCAAGATAAAAAGCCCAATAAGTTCAGAAAGAAAAGAAACTGTGAAAAAGACTAAGTCATCAGTTCGGAGAAAACTAAGTCGTCAGTTCGCAGTTTGGAGAAAACTAAGTTGTCAGTTCACAGTTCGGAAATAGTTAGTTCCAAAAATGATTTCAATCCGCAGTTTGCGTTAACGGATTTCAAAATGGATGAATTCGGATCCTGGGATTGTTAAGCCTAATTCGCGGCCCAAACTGATAGCTTGGAGGCCCGCGATTCGGCCCCATATGAGAAGATCAGCCCATCTCATTTCGTGATCCATATCAGCTTGACATAACGAAGTACCAGTGGGGAGCAATTTAAAAGGTGTAATAGTCGTATATTCAATGCGGGGATCATAATTTATGGACGAAATAAATTCTGACGATTCAACAAGGTTGTATAAAAGAGAAAATGTCTAGAAAGAAGAGGGGACATTCTGTAATCGTTATCAATATACTCATAATGAACAGTTATATTTACGCTTAGCAAACTTTTATGTTATTTCTTATTCCAAATTTAACTTTCGTCTCTGGTTCTTCATTTTACTTGGTGTGATCTGAATCATTCCGAATTCTGGACTCACCGGACTTGTACGTTATTATGAATGGGATTACGAAAATTGTTAAATTCAAAGGAGCACCTAGTACTACTTAGGACATCTAGCACAACCTAGAACAACTAGTACTACTAGCACAACTTAGAACATATAGTACTACTTAGGACAATTGGCACTACTTAGGACAACTAACACAACTTAGAAGAACTAGTACTACTTAGGACAACTGGTACTACTGAGCACAACTAAGTATTATTTGGTTCAATTATATATTGAAACTGTGTTTGGATTGCAAGATACCGAACCGATGCAACCTCTCAAGCTTTTCTTCAAATACACCGACTATACCAAGCAATGTAAGATACAAACAAGATGTTATGCGAGCAACTTCTTGGAGATCATAGAAAAGATTAAACCAGAGTTGGAATGGATCAAAAGTCACCCTTAGTTTCAGCTCTTCTTCCACGTGGCTAGGGAACCAAACCAGAAGTTTATGGGTATGTAGATGTTACTGCTGCGCACAATTTGTGTAGATGGGAGTAGAGTAGTTTGGTTTATGGTGAATAGCATTCCCATCCGGTATTCTCTGAGAGAGCATGCCCTGATCTCAAGATTAAACTTCCTTGAATACCCATAAAAGTATGAGAAGTTGGGAAGTTTTATGTTCGTGGATAGGCACTTTGACAAAAGAGTCAAAATAACAGTCAAAGATGTGAAAGAGAAGTTGTTGTCAATGAAGAAGAGTTGTGGAGATCGGTTGAAGATGGCGGTTGATGTGGGAAATAATTTTTTACCCAAAATCAATGCAATAACCTAGCTGCAAGTGCACATCAGATGGTTGTAGTATTTTAGGATCGAATCCACATAGACTTTGAATGGAATGCACAATAGAAATATGAATTAAGAATTAAACTAAGCAAAAACAGATTTTTGTGAGATTTATGAATTCAAATTATTAAAAGTAATTAAATAAAACCGGTGTAAACAATAAGAGGAAAGCATTGGATTTTCAAGGATTTCTCAGGGATACAGAATTCGAATTATTCAGGATTAATTCTTAGAGGCAAATGACATCATCTTTCTTTCATACTAGAACTCAAATCACTATTTTAAGGCTAACCTACACTTGCAGCGATAACCATCTATGTAAAATCTATATTATTAATCAACTTTCACAGTCAATAGCATAAATAAACATTGAATTATTACCAAGTTCAATTGTCATCTAATGCAACAATTAAACTCATCAAACATCATGATCAAAACAATAACTCAAATGATGTTCAAGCCAAAATTGTTCTATAATTGATATAAGACTCGGAATCACACCAAGCTTATGGTCAAATGATTTCAAGGCCTACGGCTTGAAATGGACGGTGGGACGATGGTGAAGGGATTGTCGTTGAATGAATCACACAAATCAACACATGAAAGAATAATTTGAATCTCACAAGTTATTATTCCACACGAACAAGAGAGTAATGGAATCTCACACAATACTCTATTGATCCAAACTTATATTTTAGGATGAATCCACAAACTAAAATAGACAAGTAAAACAAAGCACAAAGCTTTAAGAGGAAAAATATCTTTTTTATATTCCAAAAATTCTATATGTATTTACAATGAATGGAGAAATGAGCTTATATAGGCTCAAATTACAAATCATCAAATAAATCAACATAAATGCAAAATAAATCAAATTAATTACAGAATTCAATCAATAATTAATTTTGAGAGATTTTATCAATCGACATTAATGGAGATTGGTTCTTTGTATCTAGACACTTTCTTGATATATCCATGAATTAATTGTCTTCTAAAAAGTCCTTTGAATTTTAGACTTGATTTGCATTGAACCATTTGTTGATGAGCCATGGATATGAACCGTATTTTCGAGACTACATCATTCTCTTCTTCTTCAAAAGGTTTTGTCCTCAAAACTAAAACCAGATTTTGCATTTTTTTTTTTTTTTTTTGCTTTCCTTTAAAAGAAAATTTCGAAATAAATAAGAATTTTTTTTTTTAAGATTTTATAGAAAATAAATATTCAGAAAAAATAAAGAATTTTTTAAAAAATATTTTTTTTTATTTAACGAACAAAATAAAAAGAATGGAAACAACACTTTTTTGTTAATAAAATTTCGTTTAAGGGGAAAAACAAAACAAAAGTTCAAGGAAAACAAAGAAATTTTTTTTTTTTTTTTTTGGTCTAAGAATGAAATGAAAACAAAACAGAAAAAGGTAGATGATAGGAGTTTTTAGCTCTAATACCAAATGATATAAGACTCGGAATCACACCAAACTTATGGTCAAATGATTTCAAGGACTACGGCTTGAAATGGACGCTGGGACGATGGTGAAGATGGAAATGGGATTGTCGTTGAATGAATCACACAAATCAATACATGAAAGAACAACTTGAATCTCACAAGTTATTATTCTACACGAACAAGAGAGTAATGGAATCTCACACAATACTCTATTGATCCAAACTTATATTTTAGGATGAATCCACAAACTAAAATAGACAAGCAAAACAAAGCACAAAGCTTTAAGAGGAAAAATCTCTTTTTTATATTCCAAAAATTCTATATGTATTTACAATGAATGGAGAAATGAGCTTATATAGGCTCAAATTACAAATCATCAAATAAATCAATATAAATGCAAAATAAATCAAATTAATTACAGAATTCAATCAATAATTAATTTTGAGAGATTTTATCAATCGACATTAATGGAGATTGGTTCTTTGTATCTAGACACTTTCTTGATATATCCATGAATTAATTGTCTTCTAAAAAAGTTCTTTGAATTTTAGACTTGATTTGCATTGAACCATTTGTTGATGAGCCATGGATGTGAACCGTATTTTCGAGACTACATCAATAATCAATTCATAGATGATTCGTAAAGAAAAATGCAATAAAATCAGATCTAGATGAAGGATTACTATGACTTATCAAAAGCGCAACTCTAATTATTAAACCCTATCTATCGAACCATGATGTTTTCCTTCGAAAATCCCATATTACCCAATAATGAAACTACTCAGACATGAGTATGCAAACCAAATGAAAAGTAGAAGAAAACATATTCATGAAGAGCAAGAGGATTTAGAAAAAATTTCCGTAGAGGTACAAGAGGTGAGATCTTCTCCCTTATCGAACAAAAGCAAAAGAAACTAAAGGTTTTTGGTGATGAAAAGAACAAGATCAATCTTCAAGAGGATGATGAAGACTTGGTATTTTCGTGGTTGCTGTAGTCTTTATTTAGTGCAGGGGTCGAATTAGGTTTATTCATTTGGGCCTTAGGAGATAAGATCGAAAAATAGAAAATTTTCTTTTTTCAGGAAGGGCGATCGATCGATCGTAGTGAGGGGATCGATCGATCGTAGTGAGGGGATCGATCGATCGCCTCTCAATTTTCTTTCTCCTGCCAAAGTTACGGATGCTCGATTGATTGATCCCAGGGGGTTGATCGATCGATCAGGCTTTATGCTTTGGACTTACTTCTCCTCGAACCTTCATCAACCAGTTTTCAGTAAATCGAGTACATATTGAGATCCCACCGTTGGATTTTCACGATCTAATATGTAAATCGAATCTAACACTCCCATCTATTTGGTGGTAAAATTTGAGTTTGATATAACGGTGGGAAGGGCTCTATCTGATACGAAACATTCTTCACTCAGGATCTGTCATATCTTCAAAATGCTTGTTTTGCATCCTTTTGGTCCAAATTGCTCCAATTTCCTGTAAAGATTCTAAGATCCACAAAAACACTAAAAATAGCCATAAAATGCCAAAAGCAAGTAATTTCTTTATTAAAAATCTATTAAAAACATAATAAAATGGATAAAATCTAAGGTATATCAGCGGTCCTGTTTTTCTTATGCACAGTAATCAGAAGAAAGGCAAAGGTTCAAGGATTCATATATCCTTTTTTACATAGAATCATCGATGACTTGGAGGAATGTAAAACATTCCCGTGGGGGCGATTGACATTTGAGGACTCTGTCAAGGAGACTTATCACCTAACGAATCATTTTAAAGGCTTTGTGCAAGACATGTGGACCTTTCCTGGATTCATAGAGGTAAATCTTATTTGTGAATATAAATTTATTTGTTTTATGGATTCATAATGTCTGATATATTGTAACTATATTTGTAGCTTCTGGCTTTATAACTCATTCCAAATATGAGGAGATCATTTCGGAAGATGTAAAAGATGCAAACACTCACTGTCCAAGGATGTGCAAACAGAAGTTTAAAGGTAGTGGTATGAAAGGTTATCTATTGGAAGAAATATATGATGCGCTGGAACTACTAAGGTAAGAATTCAGTTTAATTGTAAATTATTTATCATAGTTGTTAAGGTTAGAAATCACCATTAGTTTTGTTGTAACTTGTATTTTTTTACATTCACAGGATATTCAGAGTATTTTGGTACCTGGCTTAGATGAGGAAGTTCTTTTGGCGCACATCATAGATGGTGAGTCAGATGATGAAGTCGCTGACACAATTACTGACAGTTGGAACGAGTGTCTAAGCATAGAGCAGAAGACAATATTATGAGGCCATCAGATCAGTAGATGAACCGGAGCTCAATCAAACCGAAGGCACAAGGCCCATCCAATCCGACCAGGACATATGTCTCTTCAAAGGAGCCTACCGAATGAACCAAGAGGAGTTAAGCAACAACAAAGCTTTTTCCAGAAACTTAACTCATAAGAGATTCACCGAGAAAAAGAATTGGGTCAATAAGATG
Source organism: Pseudoturritis turrita (assembly GCA_900406555.1). Classification (NCBI taxonomy): domain Eukaryota; kingdom Viridiplantae; phylum Streptophyta; class Magnoliopsida; order Brassicales; family Brassicaceae; genus Pseudoturritis; species Pseudoturritis turrita. The sequence goes on along the minus strand of OVBL01000652.1, from coordinate 551,819 downwards.
TCGGACCAAACCACAATCGACTTTACAAAATGAGTGATTCCAGACTACCCAGATAGTGAAGCCAGTGCAGACCTATGGCCATTGTTTGATGCATTCCGGCTCAACCACGATGATTCAGAACATGAGACCACCTGTAAAACATTCTCAGCTCACCTAGAGCACGCCTCGAATTGGAATTAGCTAATTTCGATATCGGACGAAGGAGTTAGTCAACTCGCAAAATGCGTGACTCCAAACTTATCCGCTTTGGACCTACGCGAACTAATTAGAGCATTGCGACTAAATCAGAGGGAGTTAAGGTACGAACCGACTTGTTCTATACTCTTGATCCATCAGAGAACCACTGAGAATTGGATTCATGCCAAGAACGGTTTTGGTTTGGAAAATATTAATTTTCTAAACCAGATGATCCCAGACTTTCCTTATTTGGAACCTTGGAGCATTAAACCACAGCGGTCACATTTCTACCAACTTGTACGTGTTCTAAAGCCTCTCTACATCATCCAGAATGTTCTAAAGATGCATCACTTCCTCCCCAAGCTGTCAAGATACAAGGAGACTCCAACTTACCTTATTTGCCCGATTATGTCATTAATTCTCCAACGGCTAGTTTCTTATTTAATTTTTACGATTTGCTTCTTGTTTTAGACCTTATAGATGTTTTATTTCGAGCCTATATAAGCTCAGTTCATTGCTCATTGTAAATCACCCTTCATCTTTGAATTATTCAATAAAAACGTTAAGTTTTCTTTTACAAAAGAGTGTCTTTTGTGTTCTTGTCATTTCAAGCCCTTGGTGAGATCACTAAGATTTGGTGGATTCCAATCTTATATCAGATATGGTGGAAATATCTATACAAGTTAGATGTGGCTTCCCGAGCATTACCTGAAAAGACAAAGGAGCAGCAAGCTGAAAATGTGGAATCGGCGTCTAATCATGGATTTCTGATTGTTTTGAAATACCTGGAAGAGAGGATGATGAAAATGATGACTGAAGAGTTTAAGAAAATGAAAACCCAAATTAAGGCCTATGGAAAGAAGCTTAGCGACTTGGAGAATAGAATGAGTGTTCTCGAAGGTTGTTTGAATGAGGAGCTGAACTTTATAGTTGGCAAGGATTATGACTGGGTGGAAGTGGTTTTGAGAGAGCTACATTTTCAGGAGAAAATCAGGAGGATAAGGACAAAAACCCGGAGGAGAAGGAGAAAAAGAAAAAGAAGGTGAAGTTTTTGGTGAGGAGAAAGAAGATGAAACCAAATAAGGAGGAGAAGAAAAAGAAGGTGAAGGAAGAGAAGGAGAAAAAGAAGAAGAAAGTGAGGCTGTTAGTGAGGAGAAAGAAGATGAAATCAAAGAAGGAGAAGAAGAAAAAGAAGGTGAAGGAGGAGAAGAAAAAGAAGGTGAAGGCGGAGAAGGAGATAAAGAAAAAGAAGGTGAGGTTGTTAGTGAGGAGGGGGTGAAGTTGTTGGTGAGGAGAAAGAAGCCGAAATCAAAGAAGGAGGACAAACAAGTGAGGCTGTTGATCAAGTGAAAGAACCCGTGAAACAAAGGTACAAAACTTGTTTTAAGAAGAATGCTACTCTGAAGCTAAAGAGGAAAGGCGCACCATCACAGTACAAGATGGATCCTTTTACGGAGGGGGAAGGAAAGCCCAATAAGAAATCAAAGACAAATTCTTAGTTTATTTTTGTTGTGATTTTGCAGGATCCTTTTGATGTTTGGATGTTTTTGTTATCCTTTTGCTGGACTTTTTAGAATTTATGATGTTTGGATGTTTTTTTTTATCCTTTTGCTGGACTTCTTAGGACTTATGATGTTTGGATGTTTTTGAACTTTGAATTTATTTGGATTTATGTACTTGATATACTCTATATTTTACTACTTTTACTATGGTTTTTATTATATTTTCTATGCATTTTATTATTCTTTTCACCAAAAGAGGTAGTTTTCTCGTATATGTAGCTTTTAAAGTCTTAACAGGTTAAATCATCAAAAATGATGCAAAAAATATCAAAAGAGGTGTTAACCATGCTACAGCCATTCACTCAAGTTAAAGGAACAACCCAAGTCATTATATTACCAAGATAATGCATATTCCCATGTTAGACAGAACAGATGCACCAAACGTCTACCAATGGATGGAGGCTTAGATCAACTTGGAATTGGATTAAATTTGGTTACGAGATAGATAATTGAGTTAGATTTCTAATGGCGTTGGAATTATGTCATTTGGAGCTATGATTGGAGAGTTACACCCGATTTACTGAAAACTTGTCTGTCTGCCTCGAAGCTGAAGCAAGCCCAGAATGAGTCTAGTACCGGACCAGACCATGGACCAGTATCACAACCCAATATCAGAACTTGGGAAGGAACTTTTGAGCCCAGTACCGGATGGGAAATTCGTCCAGTATCCGTGTCCAGTATTAGAACAGTTTTCGACCAAAATTCCTCTTTTGCCCTAAACGAAACCCTAGCCGACTTAGGACTTATATACTTTCTTTTAACCTCTCTAGGAGAAAAAGTAGCCATATATTATTACTCTAAAGATCAGACACGATTTTATAGTTGTTCTTCATTGGATTTTGATTCCAAGAGCTTTCGGGAGGAGATCTCACTTTTTACTTCAATATAGAGAAGATTTCTCACCTTCTACTCTTTCAAATCAGTTTATCTATGATATTTTATACTTCTTATTGTCTGTTCGTTTCTCATAATCATGTCTGACTAATTTACTTGTTAGGTTAATTTGGAGAACTTGGAGATTAATTTGGTTTATGAATGAATTTCACATCTTAACAAATTACTCCTAATTTTTTTTCATTATTTTCACTTGGATTAGGCCATTTTTATCAAATTAGATTCTTCATTAGGATTTAATTTTTTTTTAATGGCCATTCTTATGAATTTTTGGACCTATACCTCAATATTAATTATAGAGCGATCTAGATCCAAGGAGCATTTAACAAGTGATTTTAAGTGTTTTTGCAAGGATATTTTGTACTTAAATAGGATCTACATCAAGACCTTTTGTTGTGGTGCGCACACATCAAATTGTCTAAGCATTATCCAAACCATTCAAAGAAGATGTGAACCAACAGAAGAAGAAATGAGGGAAACAAAACCGTGGTACTCAAAGGAAAGGGCATAAAATCAAACTGGTCAAAGAGAACATCACATGGTTCGAGTCAATTTGGCAACTAGGCACACGTACCTCACCAATGGACAACGCGTAGGACGTTCCATGAACCAAATCACAAACCGTTCAACCAAATGGTTTCAAACTTCACAAGCAGACATAAAATGTCATTTGGTTCGGAAATTTTTCAATATAGTTCGAGAAATTCTTCACGGTTTAAGTTCTGGATCAAAAAGCATCATCCGGCGAATCACCACTCGAGCAAAGTGCCTCAAACTTCACGTAATGACTTAAAATGTCATGTTATCCAGTTAATTATTGATATGGTTCGAGGAATTAACTACGGTTTGCGAGTGATCCCATTCCACCCACTTTCGGCGAACCGTATCACCCAATCTGTGGACCATATGACAAATGGCTCGAGCAAAATGTCTCCAACTTCACCAACAGACCCAACATACCATATTTGTGGGTGGATTTTCAGTATGGCTCGAGAAAATCTTCACCGTTTGCCATATTTCTCGAGGAGCCTATTCCGGTGCACCAAAACGAGTAACCATGGGACCATTTTTAAAACCGTGAGGAATCAGCAGCTGGAGCTTAAATATGAACTGATTCTAAGGACCTAAAGAACTATTCAGAGGTGCTACTTCACCCCTGGATCGAAGATATTTTGAAATTGGGTTTTGAACATCAAATCCGTGAACCAAACACCGAACTTCATGGACTTTTTGTCCAATCCGGTAACTTCGTTCTAACCTTCATCTTTTCGATTTCAATTTTTATTTTATTTTTAGTTTATACTCCCTTAATTTGATTTGCTTTTACACCGGAACGGTGCAAAGTAAGTATGTGGGGATTGTTATTTACTAACACGTTTGTTCGTGTTTGGTTTTTATGTTTTTAAGTCTTTTTGAAATTTTATTTTCTAAACACGTTTTTATTGAGTCAAAATAATTTTGGGAATTATGACACTTTTCTAGGAACTGACGCTTTGATTTCAAAACTCAGTAACCATTGTTGCAGGGTTTGTTCAGGACAGACGATTCAGAAACCCCATGACTGGACTCCCCCCAGAAAATTTCATCTTGCATTGGTTTCAATGGATCTGATTTTGACCCTATTTTATTGGACTTTTAATCTGATTTTTGATTATTTCTCAATTAAGATGTTAGATTAGGGAAATGAATCACACATTCAGGACATCTTATCCTCTTTTACCACTCTTTGTTGTTCTGAATGCCAGCTCATTTTTAGTTGGTACCCTACCTTTACCATTTACCTCTTTTCAGACCTCATACACTCTTGCTTTTCATCTTATATTTACAAATATGTATAAAAACGTCGGAGAAAAAATGATCAACGCAGTTTTCCAACCACCGGAGATCCGAAGATTGGTAAAGAATGGTGGAGTACAACAACGAGTTTAAGGAGTTTGGCTTTTCCTTGGGATTCATAATCATGGTAATATTTCGTGCCTATATTGACTCATATCTATAGAGACCGTTTCCACCTTATAAAAAATATATATATATATATATACAAAAAAAAAATCAAAAGGAAAGGAAAACGGTTGTTCAACAGAGTCTCATGGCCAAAGAATATCTCAAGGAATGTCACGGATCAATAGAGAGAGTTGAAGAGATTTGCAGTGATTCCTGGAGAAAAGTTTAAGTCTGGGGGAGAAAGACATCAAAAAGTGGTTGAGAAATTGTGGACATCAATATGTCCATTCACTCTTGTGATTTTGCATAATATCTTGTACCGGAGTCTATGGTAACCCTAAACACTCTTAACCTCAACACTAAATCAGCCTTTTAAATACCTAGCGTCATCTACCCTGAATGATATCTTTGATAAGAAATTCACACCAAACTTAATGAATGTAAAGAGTTAAATGATTTGAAGTTGAGATTTTTGCAGGTTTGAGATTTAGAGTATGGACAAGGCTTGCGAAATTCATGGTGAAAGAAGATGAGAATGTCTTTGAACTGATTTTGCTTACATGTGGATTACAAGTTGAGATTTTTGGGTAATGATCCAAAGGATATGTGAGTTCTCGTGTTTTCAAACCTTTTTTCTATTCTTAGATTTTTTGTTTGCTTGAGAACAAGCAAGAAGCTAAGTCTGGGGGAGTTGATATACTCTATATTTTACTACTTTTACTAGGGTTTTTATTATATTTTCTATGCATTTTATTATTGTTTTTCACCAAAAGAGATAGTTTTCTCGTATATGTAGCTTTTAAAGTCTTAACAGGTTAAATCATAAAAAGATGCAAAAAAGGATCAAAAAGGTGTTAACCATGCTACAGACATTCACTCAAGTCAAAGGAACAACCCAAGTCATTATATTCACAAGATAATGCATATTCCCAAGTTGGACAGAACAGATGTACCAGAAGTCTACAAACGGATGGAGGCTCAAATCAACTTGGAATTAGATGAAAATTTGTGACAAGGTATATAATTGAGTTAGCTAGCTTTCTAATGGTGTTTGAATCATGTCATTTGGACCTATAGTTGAAGAGTTACACCTGATTTACTGAAGACATGTATGTCTGCCTCGAAGCTGAAGCAAGCCCAGAATGAGTCTAGTACCGGACCAGACCGTGGACCGGTATCACAACCTAGTATCAGCACTTGGAAAGGAATTTTTAGCACAGTACCTGATGGGAAATTCATCCAGTATCTCTGTCCAGTACCAGAACAGTTTTCAACCAAAATTCCTCTTTTGCCCTAAACGAAACCCTAGCCGACTTAAGACTTACGTAAGGCTATATATACTTGCTTTTAGCCTCTCTAGGAGAAAAAGCAGCCACATATTATTACTCTAAAGATCAGAAACGATTTTATAGTTGTTCTTCATTGGATTTTGATTCTAAGAGCTTCAAGGAGGAGATCTCACTTTTTACTTCGATATACAGAAGATTTCTTATCTTCTACTCTTTCAAATCAGTTTATCTATGATTTTTTATACTTATTATTGCTGATTTTCATTTCTCATAATCGTGTATGAGTAATTTACTTGTTAGGTTATATGTTTTTCAATGATTATGTTTGATTGATATCGAAATTTCTAGGGTTTATCAATTGGTTTCTTCACCTTTATTTAATCGAATTGCTGTTTGTTTGGTTGACAATCTAGTGAACTGATCTTAGGTTGATATACACTCCATAAGCTTGTTATATTGCATGAACTAATATTTGGTGAGCAATACGTCATAACCAATCGAAAGTTGAGTTATGGAGTATTGTGAACAATTAAATCTTGAGCGAACTAATGCATTTTTTCAACTTGTAATAACCTGCGATAGTTGAGTCTATTAGGTTGTTAAAACATAGTGATTGGAGTCACGACAGTGGAATGATTATACCTTAGTGATTTGAGTTCTAGAATGGTTTTTATTAAATTCCTAAATCGATATTTATCTTCTTGTGTTTTCTTTTACTTGCATTATTTACTTGCTTATTCATTTCTCATAAAACTAAAACCCAAATATATTTTATCTTAGCTTGATTTAACTCTTATAAATTTGGAGGGTAGCTATCTGGTCTTCAGTGGATCGACCCCTAAGTACTACTACTTTTGCTGTGCACTTGCAGGAATATTTCAGAGTTAAAACCTGAGCATATAGTACTACTCCACTTATTAGGTTCTACTATGACCTAACAAGAATTTCGGTGATATTTGACTTATTAGGTACTACTAAGACCTAGCTTTTAAGTAAATTTTAATCATGGATCTGAGAAAAAAAAACATATTTAATATTGATTTCAACGGAAACACACATGTTAAAAAAAGAATATAAAATTACCTCATTTAACACATGGCACCGTCAAACGCATAAAATGAATTAAAAACTAACTAAATAGTTGTACTAGATCTTTTAGTAGTATTGAGATGCACGTAGTTATACTTTGACAATTTTCACGTATACTTAGTTATACCCTGTTCAAATTCAAATTTTTGTAGTTGTATTAATGATATTAGATAATTAAAGTATATTTACTATAATTTCATGCAATAACATGTCTTAAAATACTTTGTTTGTTTGTTTCACATAACAATGAGGTTAGTATTTACACACTAACCATAAAAGTATAAGGTAGTTTTAGTTTAAAAAATATGTTTTGCATCTATTGACCAAAAAATTGATTTTTGTGCCTAATTTAGATGTCTCATAAGACAATATGCATTTCTTATTCACTTTTTTCAAAAAAGATATTGGGTTAAATACATTGTATTTTTGTTTTGGGCAAATGCATTGGTAGTTAGTTGTACTCAGTTGTACCAAAACAAAAGGTAGACGAAAATGAGTTTATACCTAATTGTACCAAGACAGAAAGTACACACAAATGAGTTTCGAATAAAAATAGTTACGAAGACATGAATTAACCTACACTACTATCATTCTCAAACCAGTTATGCATGGGTCCCCTCGATCTTCCTCTTCCTCTTCCTCGATGTTCTCCAACTGATGGAAACCTAGTATGTTGAGTTCTTCCTTTTTTTTTATATAATTCGGAGGTAAGCCACTCAAATCTCGTATATGGTCAGAACAATCCAATCAGACTTATGGGGCATTAAATTGTCCTGTAATACGCCAATGACCACGACTCCATCAAAAATATTTGGAGCAGAACTCTTGAAGATGGAACTCCCTCTCTCCGCTTATCGAGATGGCAACAGCTATTGCATGCATACATGGATATATGTCTATATCAAAATACTTGCAACTGCAAGTTTTCCTTGTCAAATCAACCAAATAACTCTTGCCGACACGTCCAATCACATTGTATTCAAGAAGGAAGCAGTTTAACTCATGGACCGTTAAAAGCCTTGCAACCACACATCTTTCATGCATTTTGGTCTCCACATAAGGCACCAGCTTCTGTGCGTTTGATACTTCAGCATCCTATGTTTGTTATACCATTCAGCCAATTTTGCAATAATCGCATCAATCATTGGTAATAACGAGTACTTCCTTGCTTCTCTAAAAACACCATTAATAGATTTTGCACAATCTGTGGTGTCTATGTTATACCTTTCTCCTGGAAAATAATATCTTGTCCATTTTTTCTCATCAACACTTCTATCCAGAGACTCGGCTATAGCAGGATACTTTTTCCTAAAAGCACCATAAAGTGTTGCAAACTCACTCTCTGTATAAGCATGAACGCATTCCCTGAACTTTGTTGTACATGTTTCTTTGTTGACATTAGAAACACTTCCTTTCACATTCTGAGACAAATGATATATAAAATACCCATACTGAGACAACGGGAACACCTCACGTATTGACTTGATGAGGTTTGGATTTCTATCAGAAAGAAACACCATTTTTAGGAACATCTGGTACTACTGATTTCAACATATTCAGAAACCACATCCAACTTGCATTTTTCTCACCATCAACTACACCAAAAGCAATTGGATAATGATAACGATTAGGATTCTGAGTTGTAACAACAATTAGAACTCCACTATATACAGTCTTAAGGTGGGTTTCATCCACAATGATCACTTTTCTCATGGCTTGGAAACCTTCAATGCAAGCTCCCAACACAAAGAATAGATACTTAAACTTGTGTTCTTCATCCAATTCCACACCTGTTCGTGTACCAGGATTCATCTTCTCTAGCATGTACATATAAGAATAGAGTATATGATAACTCTCTTCTATTTTTTTTCTTGTTTTTTCTCTCCCGCAGTAGAGTATGATACTTTAACACCAAGTCTTCCTTGAATCACACCGATCAGATTTTTTGGAGTTGCAGTGTCGAATTGACATGGATGATCATCATGCAAAATAGATGCAACTAATCATGGTGTGCCTTTCCTTCTATTTCTGCTTGTACTTGTAGTAGCCCGAGAGAATGTATGCATCTTTTTGTAAGTTTTAACTGAGAAACAATCTGAATTCTTAAGATTTGCAGCTCGTAAAGACTACTTGCAACCATCTTTTGCTCCACGATATTTTACCACGTATCGCATTGTATACGACTTGATTGTATCAATCTCAAAACAATTCTTATGTGAAGCTTTATGAACTAAATCTTGGACTGCCTGCTTACTTCCAAATTCTTGACCTAGATTCATATTAATACCATTTTTCCATGCATGATTTACATACTCATATCCTTCTACAGTGGGTGTGACCTCGGTATCTTTAGACATACCAAAGTTTTCCACATTAGCAAGTTCTTCACATGAAACATTTGCAGCATCTGTAATAACAACATTGTTATGCAGCTCATGGTGTTCCGATGGTTCGCATGTGTAAAGAGTAATCATACCATCTTCACTTTCTCGATCCTCTTCTTGCACACATCCTTGATTTTGATCGACATCTTTGATGAGCTCCACATGCAAAACACTTATACATTGATCTTTATTCACTTGCATTAGATATCCAAAAATATCTTCATCATTCAAGATATATGATGGTTTCCTATGATCCAGTACCAATGGAAGGTAACTAATTTTCAGTTGCGTTGTAGCTTCATCTATCATAATCTTCCTGGAAATTCTATCAACCAACCCATAATAAGTTACCTCCTCCATATATGTCTTCATCACGAAAGTCTGAATTTCATCTTCTCCTAAGATCCATCTTATGTCATCACCGTCCTTTGAAGCATCCCCCATAATCAAAACATATGATTGTGCAACGAGTTTTATTTATTGTCCCAAAAAACCAAATATCGTTAGTATATAATTATATACTAATTTTCCAATTGTTTCAGTAATACCAGTTGGTCTCAATTAATACTAGTTGGTCTCAGTACTACCAATTGGTCTCAATAATTCCAGTTGTCTCATTTAACCCCTGCAGTTTCTATCTACCTACAAATCACTACGATTTATTGCGCATTCAACCACTATAATACTTACATTACCATTTGAGAAGTTCAATAGCCCAATAGACTTAGAAAACAAGTTCAATAACCCAATAAACATACAAAAAGAACAAATTTTTAAATCTAGAATGAAATCTCCAAATTGAGAAGAAACAAGTTCAATAATTTGGTTTGCACATCTTAAATCATAAACACAAAAATAACATAAAAGGGAGGAGATCTCACCTTAAATTTGAAGCTTGAAGTGCTTCAATGGTGTGAGGAAAAAGATGTTGGCGTTTGGAGGAGAAGAAGAAGACGTACACGTGGAGATGATATATTGGTTTTTATTCTTTTAATTCATTGGTTGTTGGAATGTTATTGAGTATTTATGAAAATATTTAATTAGTTGGAAAAATAATATTTAAATAAGGAAAAAGAGGGAGGTACACTACAGAAAATAAGTTTAAAACAAAAAAGGGTATGTGAGATTATGAGAGGGGTAATGAGTTTTTTTTATATGGAAAGGTGTGGAAGCGGATTTCCACACCTAAGTATTTATATGTAAATCAGAGAAGAAAACTATAGGGCTAGATAATCTATATAAATCTAATAAACAATGAGATGAGTTTGGCGAAATGGGTTTATATTGAATATGATCGAATATACAAAGAGATCTCAAGTGAGATGTGTTTACAGCTATCTCGTAGAGCCGAGTGTTCTAATAGGTAAAAAGATGATCTCTTTCTTTGATGATCCTTCATATTTATAGACTTATCCAGCTCGCCAATTGGTTGCGCGTATTTTGGTCCACATGCCGAGAAGATCTTCCGCAGATCTTGCCACTCTAATTCCCTAAAGATATCCCTTGACTCGTTCCTTGCCGAGGTGGCGAGCTCGCCCGCTCATCTGATTCTCTGTTGTACCTGGGCTTTTGTCTAACTGGATCTAATATATGAACTCATGCCCAAATTTTACCATTATTTTGTTTGGGCCTTAATGGGCCGGATTTGTGATAAATCCAGCTCCAATAGTTGCCCCCAGCGCAGTAGATGAGAGGAGATAAGCATTTATTGGGCGGAGTATATTATAGTATATGATACTTAGTCATTTTGGTAGACTGTTTTGAGTTGAAGCGGCGAGGTCGCTTTGACTTCGATACTCTACTGAGCTGATCATATCAGTCTGTATGCTTTTATACTTAGTCATTTTTCGGACTAATTTGGCCGAAGTGCGAGGTCAATTTGACTTCGATCTTGTCGATTGTACTTAGTCATTTTTTAGACTTTCTTGGGTCGAAGTGGCTAGGTCGCCTTAACTTTGATTCGTTTCTGTACTTATCCATTTTTCAAGCTTTTATGAATGGAGTGTGAGATCGTTCTGACTTCAACTCGTTGTCACACTTAGTCGTTTTTCAGACTCTTGTGTTGAAGTATTGAACATTCCAAGTTTTACCTGGGTGATGAAAGTTGAGTTAGACTTAGGATGTTTTTCGAACCATGTTTGATAATAGTTTGATCAGGCTAGATGAGATCGTTTGGAAATCTGATCATATGTAGGCAGAGTGAATCGCAGAGAGGCTTGAGTGTTTGAGACCAATTTGAGGTCGACTTCACTGTAGCGATGTGGATCGTAACGAAGCTAAACTTTGTCTTTTAAAGTTTGATTAGACCGTTTGGAGGCCGGCTTTGCTTGTAACAATGTTTATCATAACGAAGTTAAACTTGTTGTTTTAAGTTTGTTTTTAGACCGTTTTGAGGTCGACTTCGCTTGTAATGATGTGTTTCTGCCATAGGTGAACCTAGCTTCGGGCCAGCTGGGGGCCTACTCTTTTATCTATGACGTAATTCAGCTGAAACTGTTTTGATTACAACAACTAAGGCTTTGCCTGAGACCATCAGACCTCGCCTAGTGCGAGGTGGATCATTTTCAAAGTTTTTAAAGGTGGATGTGTTCGAGGAGCGAGCTGCCTACGTATCCTGTCAAGGGATCAATCCATTACGTAGTTCAATTTTTGGGGGGAGCTTAGTGATATTATTTTTTGAGTTTCATGGCGTTCCATGATCTCTTCACTGGCTTTTGGTTTTGGATTTTTGTGAGCTTGTAGACACCTGGTTGAACTACAACAGTGACGCGGTAGAGACCTTTCCAATTGATCCCTAGTTTTTCGGCACCTGGCTCTCTAGTGGTTTGGTGGACCTTTCGCAAGACTAGGTCGTCTATTTGGAATCGCCGTAGTTTGACTCTAGATTTGTAATAGCGGGCGGTGGCTTGCTGATAGTTCTGGATTCTAATAAGGGCGAGGTCATGGCTCTCGTCGATCATGTCGATGGCATCTCGGAGCAATGCCTCGTTGAGCACCTCATTTGGGGGGCACATCACCCTCCGGAGACTCGGAACTACTGTTTCGGCTGGAACAATGACTTCGATTCCATAAGCTAGTTAGAATAGTGTCTCGTTGGTAGCTTTTTTGGGGGTAGTGTGGCATGCCCATAGTGCTCCATGTAGCTCGTCACTCCAACTTTCGTTTTTGGAATTGAGTAGCTTTTTTAGGTTGTCTAACAAGTTTTTGTTTGCTACTTCGGCCTGGCCGTTCTCCTGGGGGTACCTCGGCGTCGAGGTTGTTAATCTTATCTGCCATCTATGCCAGAAATTCCTGAATACTGTGGATATGAATTGAGATATGTTGTCTGTTACAATCTCGTATGGCTGCCCATGTCGACATATAATGTTTTTCCAAATAAAAATTTTCACTTGTTCGGATGTGATTTCTTGGTAAGCTGCAGCTTCGATCCATTTGGTGAAATAATCTGTCAGGACCAGTAGGAACTTGATTCTGTTTTGGTCATGACTCGTCTAGTGGTCCCATTATATCCATCGACCATCTCATGAATGGATATGGGGTTGAGATCGAAGAGAGATCTTCAACTGGTTGGTGTATTATAGGGGCATGCTTTTGGCATTTTTCACACTTCGCCGAGAGGGCTGCACAATCGGCGAGCATAGTCGGCCAAAAATACCCTTGTCTTTTGATCCATAGTGCTAGAGCCTACCTCCAAAATGACTTCAGAGGAGCAGCTATGCACGTTGGTCATGACTGTGTGTGCCTCTTTTCCGTGAATACGAGTTAGGCATGGCCCCGTAGCACTTCGCTTGTATAGCTTTCCTTCAGCTATACATAATTGAGCACTTTTTACTTTGATTTTTCTTGCTTCCCACCTGCCAGGTGGCACAGTGTCGTGCTGGATGTACTCGAGGATATGGGTTCTCCAATCCAGGACTTCGACAGGCTTGTCGATAGTTGAATCCTGCTCAGCTCCCTGTAAGTTGGGTGGAATGTCTGAGCTAGGTTGATCCTGGGAGTTATCTGAGAGCTCAGCCTCATCTCCCAACTGGTCAGCTCGTTCGGTATGTTGGCTTGTCCCTGATTGGTTATCGGGATTCGAGCTTACTTCCCGAGCTCGTTGACTTCTTATTGTTACTGCATGCACATCTGCTTTTGGGGCTATGTCAAGGCTTGGCTTTTCTATTCCTTCAACATGAATGATTCGTTTGATGAAGGGGTCTGAGGTCGATGCTAGAGCTGCTAGGGCATTGGCCGAGGTATTTTCCCCTCAGGGGATCCTGGTCAGCTCGAATTTATCGAACTGCTCGGACAATTCGTGGGTAATTTTTAGGTAGGCTTCCATTCGTTCGTCCTTAGCTTCGTACTCGCCATGGAATTGGCTTGTGACCAGCTGGGAATCACTGAATGCACTTACTTCCCTTGCTCTGATTCCAAGGGCTAGCCTTAGTCCGGCAATGAGAGCTTTGTATTCGGCCTCGTTGTTCGAGGCGCTGAATCCGAGCTGGAAGGATTGCTAGAGCACTTCGCCAGTGGGCGAGGTGAGCTTGATCCCAATCTCGGATCCTTGTTTAGAAGATGCCTAGTTTCTCCATAGCCGGGTATCGGGTCTCCGCCACATCCACCAAAGGTTTACTTACATAAAAGATTGGCTTTTGTTCGTTATGCTCTTCTCGGACCAGTACCCCACTGACTGCTGCGGGTGACACTGCGATATATAAATACAGGGGTTCCCCTTCAACTGGTTTTGCCAGTATAAGAGGCAAACTGAGATATGCTTTGAGCTGTTGGAAGGCTTTTTCGCACTTCGCATCCCAGTTGAATTTTCTGTTTCCCTTCAGGGAGTTGGTAGAAAGGGAGGCACTTATCGGTTGACCGAGAGATGAAACGGTTTAGAGCCGATATTCTTCCGGTCAGTCTCTATACCCTGCGGGTGGTTTTTGGCAATGCCATCTCTAAGAAAGTGGTGATCTGCTTTGGGTTTGCCTCAATTCCTCTTTCGGTTACGAGGTAACCTAAGAATTCTCCTGAGGGAACTCCGAATGAACATTTTGTGGGATTGAGTTTCATGCCGTACTGGTTGAGTATCGTAAAATAGTCCTTGAGATGAGCTACGTGGTCGTCCTGACGAGCTGATTTTATCAGCATATCATCGATGTAGACTTGCACGCTTTTTCCCAACTGCTCAGCGAACATCTTGTTCACTGGTCGTTGGTAGGTTGCACTGGTATTTTTTAGTCCGAATGGCATTGCTTTATAGCAGTAAGTGCCTCGGTCAGTGATGAATGCAGTTTTTTCTTGGTCATCTAGGTTCATAAAAATTTGATTATACCGAAAAACGCATCCATAAATGATAGTAGTTGGTGACCCGCGGTGGCCTAAACCAATCGGTCAATGTGCGGCAGTGGGAAGCTATCCTTTGGACAGGCTTTATTGAAGTTAGTGAAGTCGATGCAGACTCTCCACTTCCCGTATTTCTTTTTGACCACAACTGGGTTAGCTAACCAATCGGGGTACTTCACCTCCCTAATAGAACCGACCTTGCAGAGATGATCGACCTCGTCATTGACAGCCCTTACTCTTTCGAGGCTGAGCTTATGTCTTTTTTACTTGACGGGATTATAGGTGGGGTCAACGTTGAGCTCATGCGAAGTGACATCGATGCTTATGCCTTGCATGTCCGAGGTAGTCCATGCAAAGGTGTCAATGTTTTCGCGCAGAAATTTGATTAGTTCACTTTTGAGAGGGTCTGTAAGGTCAGCTCCCATTCAAATGCATTTTTCTGGGTGAGCTTCGTTGATGCAGATTTGTGTGACTAAGTCCTTACGAGGTCTGCTTAAGGAAGGATTGATGTGCTCTGCTAGATGTCATAGGGAGAGCTCGTTCCTTTTCTGTAATTGTTATTGGGGGATTGTTCAATCTGCTTGTGCCCGCCCAAGTAGCATATCCGGGAAGTTTTTTTGCGACATTGGATTACTCCAATTCTATTGGGAGTCGGGAACTTAACGCACTGGTGGCACGTAGTGTACAACAATAGCCTACCAAGTATGGCGTTAATTGGAGCTAGGCGATCCACTACCACGAAATTGATGGATTTGTGGACACCCTCGGCAATCATTGGGAGCCGGATAGTTCCCATTAAATAGGTGGTTTTGCTAGCGAAGCCCGTAAGAAGTGTCGCGTGGCCTTCCAGTTCGGTATCGCTCAGACCAATTCATTTGAATGCATCATAAAAAAGCAGATCAATCGAGCTGCCTGTGTCGATCATTACCCTCGACAGTTCGCAGTCGCACACTTCGAGTCGGATGACTAATGCATCGTCATGTAGCTTGTCGAGGTCGAGTGTTTCGTTTCCCAAAAGGTGATCTTGTGATCGGGACCTTGCAGCGGGAGGGGTGCTGCATGCGAGGTGCTCACCTTGCGTTGATACGCTCTGATGGAGTTTATCGAGTCTCAGCAAAACTTATATCCTCCAAGGATGAAATCTATTTGTTTAGCGAGACTGAAACGGTCGTCCCTTTGCAGATACGAGGTATTCTGATCAGAGGATTAGCTGGCTTTTTAGATGCGGGAGGTGGTGTTACCATTGACCGCATGGATCCCCCACAAATGTTGAGCTCGCCAAAGATGAGGTCTATCCTCTTCTTGGGAGCTGGAGATGGCGAGCTTGGACTCTGCACTTCAGGTGATCTTTCCCTTTTGGCCAGAGATTGTTTCTTTTTTTCTCAGTGGAGTGGCATAATCTGTGTTCTTAGCTAGTTTAGGACTATTTATGACGTAAGATTGCTAGCTCTTTCCATAAGACTCTTTTTTATTGAATTTTTTGGGCGCTTGCTGCTCTGAGAGAGTTGCTGCTGTTTTATGTCTTTCGGCTCGAGCTGCAGTTTCCTCCTCAAGGAGATCGTATGAGGAGGCGCGGTGAAGTGCGTCATCTAGTGACATTGTGTGGTGGATTGTGAGTTCTTCGCAGAACTTCGATGTGTACCATAGGCCGTTTTTAGTGCAGCTATAGCTACTTCCTCGTTTAGGTTGGTAATTTTTGCTTTGATCCCTTTGAACTTAGAGATGTAAGCTCTTAAAGGTTCGTTTTGTCCTTGGACTAAGGTCTAGAGACTGGTTTCCGGAGTCTTTGCTTCTATAAACACCGAGTATTTTTTTGAGGAATATGGAGACGAGTTGGTCGAAGCTATTAATGGAGTTGCCATTTAGGCTAACAAACCAGTATAACGCTGGTCCGACCAGGTTTTCTGCGAAAATCGACAGTATCCTACTTCTTTTTCATCGTTTGCTAGGTGAGCTCGGATCACTGCCAATTTGAATGCTTGCACATAGGCTTTGGGGTCGCTGTTTCCCGAATATTCGGGGAATTTTTTTTTCCAGCATCCGTGATTCGCGCATTGGCGATTCTGTCAGTGAACGGGGTTTTGTAGGTCTCCTCGATAGCTCGATCAATATCGGGAACCGAGCTGGTAGCCATGTGGACGCATGATCTCATATATTGGAGTTCAGCTTCAGTTCGCTCAGCGTACCTGTGGAAAGGTTATTGATCGATGGCATTTCCTTGGTTCGGTACCGGTGGGCGAGGAGTCCTATTATCGCTGTTTGCCAGAACTTGACTCGTAAGAGTTTGCGAGCTGCCTGCAAAAGATACGGTTCCTAGCCTCCTCGTCTACGAGGGTTGGTTCTGAGCTGATCGAGGCAGAGGAGGCAAAGCCTGCTCATTTACACGAGCAGCTACATTCTGCGAACTTGACCCTGGCAGGTTTGCGATAAGCAAGGTCAATCTCGTGGTAGGGTTAAACACGAGATAATTTTCTGCATTTTTCGGAGTGACGAAGACTCCCGAGAAGTCCAGCTGGGTCCGCGGTATTGTGACTCTGGGGGAGTTACCTCTCCGCCAGGGGTTCGGAACAACGGTGTTCTGTGGATAACCGACTGAGACATCTCTTCCAGTTGCGCTGTCAGACTCCTTTTTTGTTGGTCGAGCCGAGCTGAGAAAGCCCGAGCTGAGGTCTCTTGGTTTTGTGTTTTCTCGACCAATGTTGAGAGCATTTGACTTATTTCAGCCAGATCGTCGGTGGAGCGTCTCTTTCTCCCCATAGGGATTGTTTGAACGAGACCCTGTGCGACGTTTCTCGCGTTGATTGGAGGAGCTCCTGGGATACCTTGTGGGCGTATCCATACACTCGAAGGTAAGGTAGGCGGAGCTCCGGTGAAGGTGGAGGTGCCAGATCTGGCGGCTGTGTGCTGGTCTGTGGCACTTACACCCACATGAGGCGTTTCAATCTTTGTCGAAGTGGTGGAGTTTGATTCGGTTGGGTCAACGGTCTGAATTTCAGATTGATCCTGTCCTGATAGATCGATTGATGGAGAGTTGTTGGCTCTCGCATTTTCGGATGAGCTATTATCCATTTCGCTCTAATAGATCTGGAATCGGATTTTTCTGTTAGATGTATCTATTTCTTCCCCACAGACGGTGCCAAAATGTGGAAGCGAATTTCCACACCTAAGTATTTATATGTAAATCGGAGAAGGGAATTATAGAGCTAGATAATCTATATAAATCTGATAAACAATGAGATGAGTTTGGCGAAATGGGTTTATATTGAATAGGATCGAATATACAAAGAGATCTCAAGTGAGATGTGTTTACAATTAGCTCGTAGAGCCGAGTGTTCTAGTAGGTAAAAAGATTATCTCTTTCTTTGATGATCATTCATATTTATAGACTTATCCAGCTCGCCAGTTGGTTGTGCGTATCTCCGCCCACGTGCCCAGAAGATCTTCCGCAGATCTCGCCACTCTGATTCTCTAAAGATATCCCTTGACTCGTTCCTTGCCGAGGTGACAAGCTCGTCCGCCCGCTCATCAGATTCTCTGTTGTACCTGGACTTTCGTCTAACTGGACCTAATATATGAATCCAGGCCCAGATTTTACCATTATTTTGTTTGGGCCTCAATGGGCCGGATTTGTGATAAATCCAGCTCCAGTAAAAGGTGTGTATTAGATTAAAATCCGAGCCTAAGTAAAGTAGAAAACCTCAAACCCAATAGAAAGAAATATAGATAATAAAAGTAAAATTAACAAAGAGAAATTAACTTTTAAAATCTTAAACCAAGAAATAGAAAATCTTTTTGTGTTAGCTTTTGAGTCTTTTTTTTTATTTTTCTTACGTATGTAATTAAAGTCTTATCTATGCTATTCTCAGTCTCTGCAAAAGACTTTTCCAGGCAGATTTCAAAATGTTATATTCCGATTCAACATTAGGACTTTCAAAAAGTTTTGAAATTAAAATGTTTCAATGTTTGATATGTGGCTGGACTTCCACGATGGTTGCTTAACATCTTTGACAATAAGAAACGGTAGTCGTCTCTATGATTGCTATTTTTTTGGTATGGCTTATATGTATAGGTTGGTCCCAACAATGTTGGTTTGGGATTCATAGGCTCATTTTTTTGTTAAGTGTTGTGCTCTCAATCTTTTGGCTAACACCTTGTTGTCATATCTACTTTCATATTAGGCTAATATAATTCACCCGATGACCCCAAAAAAAAAAAAAATCTTCAATCAAATAAAAAGGACAAAATCAAAACCAAAAAGTTAACCTTGATGGATATGAAGTTTCTGGATTCAGTCTCCGCTTTAGTGCTAAAAACGCAGCCGTTTTGAAAAAGAATATTTCTTGTTTTCTATAATTTTCTTTGGTTCCTTTTCTCCATATGTACGGAACACGATGGCTCAAGCTTTACTCAATTTTCAGGTTTCTCCTTCTTTCCCAATCCCCAAAACTCTAATTCACTCTCAGTTCAGCATGAAGAATCCGAGATTAAACTCGCGACGGTGCCTCTTTGTCGGACCAATCCGATGCGAAGCTTCTTCCACCTTAAGAACCTGCAAGAATTGCAAAACCCAATTCGATCCTCTCCTCAATCACCCTCGCGCTTGTAGATTCCACACTGCTCATTTCGGAGGTGAATTAGGGTTTGTATTGAAATCCCCTCTCTGATTTGGGAACTGGGTTTCGTTTCTAGTAAATTAGGGTTTGAATTGAAATTTCCTATCTGATTCGGGAATTGGGTTTAGTTTGCTTTCTGATTTGGGAATTGGGTTTTAGTTATAGTAAATTAGGGTTGAAGAAATGATCTAAAGTTCTTCTTAAATTTTTGATGTTTTTAGGTGAAACGAAGAGGAAATTCGAGAGTGTATACTCTGGTGGAACAATGGATACACCAAATTCTGGAGAAGTTTTACAGTATTGGCATTGTTGTGGATCTGAAGATCCGTTTGATTCTGGATGTACTGCATCTCCACATTCTACATATGATGATTGATGCAGTTTCTTTATATTTATTTTATTAATGGAATATGAAGATTGTATATTCTTCAACCAATGGAATATAATGAAATTGACATGAAGAAGAAAGGAAAAGAATATGCTGTAAAGTTATGGATTCAGGGCCAAGAAAAAGTAAATTAGTTTTCTTGCAGAGAATCAGAATTTTTTTTTGTTCTTTGCATCCTCGGATTAATTCTCCTCTAATCACATTATCTTCATGTACACACCAACAACTTTTGGTATATAATTCTTGTCACTTTTGCCAAACTTTCTAACTTTGCTTCCCAAGTTTCTGTTAGTTTTTCTTGTTCTTTTCTTGTCTTTCATTATCTTGGTTTTGGTTTGATGTTTCTTGTTCATGTTGTGATTAAAGATGCTAGCTTTGTAGCTAACAAATTGTCTTTGATTTTATTTCTTCTGATGTTCTCGTTGCAGACTTATCTTTCTGACATTTGATTTCTACTATTATTCTCTATATCATTCGAGTTTTTTCTTCTGGTGGTAAGAGTTAGGATGGGAGATCATTTAGTCTTGGTGGTTGATCGGTTATCAAGCAATTCTGGTCTTGGGACGGAAAACCAAGCAGAGGCAAAAGCAGACTCGGTTAACCAAGATGGTACATTTGAATCTGTAACCGCAGGAACTGATATTTGTGAGAGCAAATACGTACAATGTAGGATTTGTCATGACGATGACGAAGATTCCAACATGGATTCGCCTTGTTCTTGTTCAGGAACATTAAAGGTTCTATCTTTGTTTCTGGTTGTCTTCTATAAAAAGGGTTTTGTTTAAATATTTAATTCATAATCTCAATAATTCTTTCATCAACTGCCGCAGTTTGCACATCGTAATTGCGTCCAGAGATGGTGCAACGAAAAAGGTGATACCGTATGCGAAATTTGTCGTCAGGTATTCTATTGTCCACCACAAGCTAATAAGAGTTTCTTGATATTCTTTTTCTCTGCTTTCATAAAATTATCTCATGAAACCTTGTTCAAATTGCAGCAATATAAACCTAGTTACATAGCTCCCCGACAATTGTTTCACTACACAGGTATCTCTATGAACTTCAGGTACTTTTGTTCGTCTTTTGCTTTGATATTCTCCTTTATTCCTCTGCACAATGTAATTATTCTACCGAGAATCATATTCTTTGATTGAAATGTCCCAGGAGTGATTGGGGAATCGAGGGACTAGATATTCGTAATCCTTATTTTCTAACCTGGGATGCAGCCGATGATCACGAGCTTTATTCATTTCATACCCCCACAAGCTTAATTTGTTGTCGCGTAATTGCCTTGCTAGTATGTTTACTCTCTCCTTTCCCGATTCTTGAGAATAACTAGATCCAAAAATCTGAATGAACACACAATGATATATTTCATCTTCTTGTGCAGTTCATCCTTCTGCTGTTCTTGCGCCATTCTCTTCCAGTCTTTTTAGGTGGAATCAATGATTTCTCGTTAACTTTGCTTATGGTAAGCTCGATAAGCAACTGCTCAAACATTAATACTTCCTCTTATTTTCCCAAGTTAGAGAAAGATTTTGTTGTTTTTTTGCAGTTACCATTATTGAAAACATTGGGAATCTTGTTGGTTGCATATTTCTTTGTCAAGTCATTCATTGTTATACAACGTTGCAGGCAAGAGAGGGTAAGAAACAACGTTCTTCGACTTTCAAACTATGATTCTTGCAGATATATTGAACTAAAACATGGTTTTTTTGGGTTTATTTCTTCCTTTGTTGCAAATTAGGATTCAAGATTCTCTGGTTTCTCTTCTGACGAAGAAACTGCGCCGGATATTGATGGCATTGTCCGAAGGACCTGAGCTTCATGTTCCCGTAAACTAAGACGATCAATAACTTCTGATGTAGTTTGATTTGTACATCACGAACACACAATTACCAAACTATACCAACAAAATAAATGTTGCTTTGTTTTTTTTTTTTTTTTGCTCCAACAATTCTTCATTAACCAATGTTTTGATACACTATCAGCCTCTACAAATTGTTTTAACCACCTTGGCACTATAGAATACAACTTAGGGACATGATTTCATGGGAAAAGGTCTCCTTTGCTATTCTATCCGACGCTTCATTACCTTTTCTAGGAGTGAAAACCATCTTGACGCCCTTGATCCAAGATAGTAAGTTTTGAATATCCTCCACAACCAGTCGAAGTAGTGGCCATTCTCCCTCTCCCCTGATTGCATTCACCAAGTCTTTAGAATCTGATTCAAAAATTACATTATTATAACCAAAAGAAAGTGTGGTAGCGAAGCCACCGGGAGGTCCCTAGGTGAGATAGAAACCCCCAAACTCGGGCTGGTTGAAGTGCTATAGTGATGGAGTCTGGCCAAGTGTGGGCTAGGGTAGATTCTAAGAGACCAGAAAGGAGCCGTCTTGTGGACAGGTGCTAGAGTGGTGGCTAAGATGAGATCCATGATAGAGTCTGAAGCAGAAGCAATGAGATGGGCCATTCTCACAATTACAGGTTTAGGTTAAAATGTTGCTTTGTTACGATACTTCGAATTGATAAGATAGAAGATGTAACGTAAGTATGTGATTCAAGTATCAAATAATTTCGAGTACAATAGTCGATTTAAAATAGAAAATTTGAGCAAAAAACTTACTTAGCACGGTCTAGTCACCCAAACCGGTGGTGATGAATTTACAAAAGAAATATTATAATTAACTAATCAAACACAATTCGCAAGCCTGTAGGCCTTGGAATTTAGAGTGCGCGGGATAAGTGATAGTGAAAAGAAAGAAACTTCTCCTTCAGCTTCATTACTTCTTCTAGGTGGATTCCAAACGCCGGCCATTCCGTCGGTGTAGACACCATCTTCACCAGGTCAGAACAGTCTGTTGCGAAGGCTACATCCGTCTTCTGCTGGACAGTCAGACATTGCTTTGTCCAAATTAGCGCTTCAACCTCCGAATGTAGTGGGAGATGCTCCTCCTCACATTCCGAGCTTCCATCATAATCGCTGTATCTTCTCACATTTCAATCAAATGTTTATCCCAGAAAAAAAAAAAATTCATAACTGAATGCAAAATGTTAGTGAAACTAACAGAATAGTAATTTCGTTAATGGAAGTTTAACTTTGAGTTTCTCGATAAAAAAATATACTTATTAATTATTTTATTTATTACAAAAAGTAAACTTTTAAAAAAAGAAAAAAAGAGTTAAAATCATATATGTAACTTATGCGTTCGATTGTGGTTGAATCCTTCAACAATATACTATTTCAAATTCAATTAATTAATTTTTATTGAATAACCCTTTTCAACAATGAAGATGCAATATTACTTGTAACGGAAATTGCAAATATAAATGGTCTTCGTGATGATGTGGAAGCTGAAAACAAAATACAAAACAAAAAGGAAAACGTTAGAAGCTAGAAGAAAAAGAGAAAAGCAAGAAGAAAAAGAATTCAAGAGATAATAACAAAAAAAAAATTGTTCTTATCTTAGGAATTGGAAATTGTAAAAAAGGCATTGAATCTATGGGTATAAATAGATGTCGATAGCCTCTTTAGAAAATAAGAGATTATAAGAGTTTGAGTTTTCTAAAGGCAAAAAGGGTTTTTGGATTTTCTTGTAAGGGAAATCAATTGAGAGATTAGATTTTTTTTTAGAGAGATACTTGTAAGTTCTCTATCTTGGTTTCTTGTAAGTTATCATTGAAGATAAATCTATTTGAGGAATTTGTTTGAGATCTCTGTGTTAGTATCTATCTCTATAGCTCTTGCTTTTTCAATTGGTATCAGAGCGGTCACCTGCGCTTATTTTCAGGTGAGATCCTGCGGCAAGATGGAGAACTCTATAGAAGTTGTGGTTGTGAAACAAACCGTGTTGAACAAGGCAACATACGGATGGTGTAAATCAAAGATGACAGCAACGATCAAAAGCATTGATGAAGATGCGTGGACTGCTATTGAGGAAGGATGGGCAGCACCAACCAAAGCAGACAAAGATGGCAACGTAATTCCAAAACCAAAGAGTGAATGGACAGTATCGGATAAGTTGCAGGCGAAGTGGAATTTAAAGGCCTTGTGTGAAATTTTCAAATCTGTGGAGGTCAAGCAATTTGAGTGATTCAAAGCTGCAAATATGCTAAAGCTGCATGGGAGATTCTACAAAGTGTGTTTGAAGGAACCAAGACTGTTAAAAGGAGTCGACTTAATCTGCTTGCCTCAAAATTTGGAATCTTAGAATGGAAGAACATGAATCGGTTGAAGAATTCAGTGCTGAGTTGTGTGTTATTGCGAATGAAGCCGAAATGCTTGGAAAGAAATACAAAAAATAGCAAGCTTGTAGAAAAACTCTTGAGATGTCTTCCATCTAAGTTTGCTGCTCAGAAGAAATCTATGAGGGTGTCTCTAAACACAGACACTCTTAAGTTTGAATATGCTGTAGGAATGATTGAAGCATATGAGATGGAATTGGCTGCTGAAGAACCCAACAAAGCTAAAGGAATCACACTAACTGTCACAGAAGAAAAGAAAATAGAAGATTTGGAAGAGACAGTAGCGATGTTGGTTAAGAAATTTACACGAGGGTTCAGGAAGGAGCAAGGGAATAAAAGATTTGAATCAAATTTAAAACCATCGAAAACTGAGAAAAGCAACATAAAATCTGATTTTCAGTGCTTTGAATGCAAAGGGTATAGACATCTAAAATCTTAGTGTCCAACTGCTAAAAGAAGGGGATCAAGTGCTTTAAATGCAAAAGATTCAGTCACACTCAGATGGAATGTGCGAATGATCAGAAGGCTAGGGGAGATCGTTCGTTCATTGGAGTTGATGGAAGTGACTCTGAGGAAAATGATAGTGAAGAAGACTTGAGTAACTTTGTTGCATTCATTGGAGAAAGTGATGGAATTGAAGATGAAGTTGAACTCTCTAACACTGAGAAAGAAATAGAGAGTACTAACCAAGGATCAAGAAACTGAATATGACTCGACAGATGATGAAGGAGAAATTGAGATGAAACCTGAATACAAGGAACTTTGCGACACTCTAATCAAACTAACGAAGGAGAATGTCATTGTGATCAGGGAGAAAACTAACCTCAAAGCAATGGGATAAACTAGAAGTTGAGCTAATCAAGGAAAGAAAGAACTCACAGCAAGTGCAGATGGATCTCAATGAGAAACTTAAGCAAATCAGGATCCTTAACTCAAAAACAAAAGAGCTTGATAAGATTTTGACAGTAGGAAGAACTGAAAAATCTTCCAGAGGCTTGGGATACCAAGGAACAACTCTACATGAAAAAACTATGTTTGTTAGTGGAGGGAAACATGAAGATGAAAAAAGCTCTTTTGAAAGAAAAGTCATCAGATTCAAATTCAGCAACAACCAAGAAGATTAGGTTGTTACTATTGTGGGAAGTATGGACACATTAAAGCCCATTGCTACAGGTTTTAAGAAAGAATAGATAAATTATGGAGGCAAAGGAAGTTTACCTGGAATGGATGGGGAAATCAGTTATGGGTGAAGTCAAGAGACCTCTATGGTAGTCCTTATCCTCAGAGACAAGAAAATGAGTTTTGATGCAATGCTGCAATCATGTCTAACAAAATCTGCATCAACTTGGAATATATGTCATAAGAAGAAGAAGAGCTAGTCTGGGATTTTATTCCAGAATCAGACTCTGAAGATGAGGAAGAATTAGAGATTGATACATCTACCACTTTGAAGGCTATGGAAGCAGAAGAAGCCTCTGAATGGTACTTTGATAGTGGATGTTCGAGACATATGACAGGTAGAAAAGACTGTTTATATGAGTTTAAGGAGATTTCCAAAGGAAAATTAACATTCGGTGATGGTGTTAAAGGAGGTATTAAAGGGAAAGGTGTGAAAGAAGGAGTTGACCAACCAACATTAACAAACGTTTACTTTGTTGAAGGATTAAAAGCAACCTGATCAGTGTAGGTCAATTGTGTGATCAAGGGCTCAAAGTATTGTTCACAAGATCCGAGTGTTCTGCCTTAGATAGCAATGGGAGTGTTGTCTTAAAAGGACTGAGAGCTGGCAACTGCTACATATGGCGATCCTCTGAAAAATGTCTTAATGCAAGAGATGACCGCATCAAAAGTTAGGACATATGAATGTGAGAAACTTGACAAATCTTGTCAAGTATGAAGTAATCAGAGGAGTTCCTAAACTGAATGATGATGGGAAGCTAGTATGTGGTGTGTGCAATATGGGTAAACAAGTAAAAGTCCAACATAAGAAGGTTCAGGATGTGCAATCTAAATCTATTCTAGATCTTATTCACATGGATCTTATGGGGCCGATGCAAGTAGAAAGCATATATGGGAAGAAGTATGTATTTGTTCTTGTGGATGACTTTTCACGTTTTACTTGGGTCAGATTCATTATAAAAAAACTGAGACAGTGGAAAGCTTCAAGATCTGGGCACTTTAGTTGATGAATGAGATAGGTAGAAGCATTAAACAGATTCGTAGTGATCATGGAGGAGATTTTCATAATGATACTATGATAAAATTCTGTGAAACTCAAGGGATAACACATCAGTTTTCAGCTCCAAGAACTCCTCAACAGAATGGTGTGGTTGAGAGCAAAAACATAACTCTACAGGAAATGGCTCGGGCAATGATACATGGAAACAAAGTTGCTACAAGATTATGGGCTGAAGCATTAACACATCTTGCTATATCATAAATAGGATCTATGTCAGAAAAGGAACAACTAAAACTCCCTATGAGTTGTTGAAAGGGAAGACGACACTTTCTAGAAATTTGATTTGTCTTGTTATAGGTTTAAAGATTGGTGTAGATATTGATGAAAAAGGATGTTGAGTGATAGGATTTTGTTGATTTATTATGTTATTTTCGTTAATATTTAATTTGTTATCTATATTGTCTACTTGTCTTGAAACTGTATATAATAATTGGCTTTGATAATTATTTTGTTCATATATTGCTTTAATATCTTGTACAACTACTGGATCTTTATCGATTCTATTGGCTCCAGTTTTAAAAGGTGTGGCAATAATTTCCCGGTTGGTGGTGTTTATCTTTAGGTCCTTTAATGGTGGGTGTATTGATTTGGTTTTATCACCATTCACTTGTTCCCATTGTTGGATTAAAGATGAATTTGTATTAATCGATTTAAATGGATAATTAATTCTATTTTCTTTTTTAATACTGCTTGTACTCGCAAAATAACATACATAGTTTATCCGTATAAAACACACCTATCAAACAGCGGAAGCCTTCTAGAAGACGGACGCATTAACAAGAGGGACCCACTGACGAACCCGCAAGAAGACGTAAGCAATCAATGTGTCGGCACCACTACATGATGACACGTATCAACGTAGTGTCGGCACAACTACATGACAACACGTATCAACACACTCAATACTTCGCTTTCCCTATAAATATTCGACTCTACCAAAGAAGGAGCAACAAGCGATCTCTCGCACAACTTTCTCACTCTAAAAACATCTCTCTACAAATCTCTCTATAAAGTTTTCAAAGTTTCTAAGTTTTAAAATTGTAATGTTTTATCTTCAAGATCTAGTCTTCAAACCCTTGTATCAATAAAATTTGTAAGTTTAATCATCTTCTCGTTGTATTAAACAAAGTTTAAAAAAAATATCTTAAAAAGAATTTCATTGGTATTAGAGCTAAAACGATTTTCAAGTTTTAAATAAGTTTATCGGCTGGAAACACTGTGGATGTCAGGACTACTGGTCCAAAGGCTAGAAAGGTATCGCCCTCTAGTGTTCTACGCTGCAAACAACGCCATGAACTTATTAATTAATGCAATTTTGCAAAGTTTTATTTAAAACATTTTCAAAACAAGACACCTTGCCCCAAACCAACCTAAACCCTTCTAGTCCGATCTCAACCTTTCTATCTAACCACTGTCACTGAGGTGTTCCAGGCTGCAAGTCCTAAAGGTAGTAAGACCGTTGGCAAGCCCTAGTTGTGTCAACATAGAATCGGTTAGTATCTCCCTAGCATGTGTTTAAGTCTGGTTTAAATCATGGCATCTTCGTTTATGAAGCTTTTTAAATCAAACATGCTGCATCTACATCACATACTACAATTAATTCAAGATAAATTATGTAAAAAATAACCTCTTTTGATCAGGAATTATCAAAAAACCAATTACCTCATATTAATCCAGAAAATATATATCAAATTGGTACTTTTGACTTTAGAACAGCTTATGCAATAAAGAAACATGAACAAACTATATCTTTACAAAATGAATTTGAAGAAATCAAATTATTAACATCAATCGCTTTAGACAAATATAAACAAAAGGGATTTAATTATCTTTACTTTGGACTTGTCCAAATAGCAATCAAACCTTTATCAAAAACTGGTATAGATTCACCAATACTAATGCTATTAAGGGATAAAACCCTATTAAAGTTTGAGGATTCGCTTCTCGGAGCAGTCCAATCAAATTTATGCAATGGAGCAATTTATTTCAATTGCGCCCCTAACTTTCAGGTAAGTTTACATGATCCAACAATACTCAATACCCTGGTATTAAATGTTCATTTACCTGAAATTAAATTTCAAAATGAAAGACACGGATATCTATTACTTTATAGAATCTACTTTAAGCAATCAACGTCTGAATTTAATCCAAGATGTTTATTGCAAGACGGTAAAAGAGAAACTACTATATTAGCAGTCCATAGTAAGGATACCCCAAGTGCTACCTATGCACCTAAACAATTAAAATGGAATGAAATAACTATTCTAGATCAATGGAAAATTGAAATTACTCAACCAATTAGAAATTTCGAACAAAGAAATATTTCAAGAATAATTGAACAAATGGATGGAAGAATACTATTAAAATTCGGTTCAATGAGAGAACCACTTCCACCCAGAATTAGTTCTTATCATTCTAGAGTTTTTTTTTCTGAATATCGTACTGGTCAAGCTAGTACAGACTCAGAAACAGAAAGTGTAAATCAAAACATTAGACAAGATTCAGAAATAGAAAGTATAAATCAAAATGTTAAACAAGATAATCCAATTAGATTTAAAGCACCGATGGCTGAACCAGAGATAGATATGTATCCAACATCTACTACAACATCAGATTTCAAATCTATAAATGTTATAATCAAAGCTTATGAAATCAATAAACAATACATTAAAGAAGACTTTTATTCAAAAGAAAATGAAATAAAAAGAAACTGGTATTTCAAAGTATTTACTAAAGAAGAAACAATTAAAATTAGAGGAACCTGGTATAATTTCATGATATTAAAAGAAATAAATATACCATTTTTCACCTGGTTTGAAACATATTCAAGAGAAAATAGAATTAATTATCCATTTAAATCGATTAATACAAATTCATCTTTAATCCAACAATGGGAACAAGTGAATGGTGATAAAACCAAATTCAATACACCCACCATTAAAGGACCTAAAGATAAACACTACCAACCGGCAAATTATTGCCACACCTTTTAAATCTGGAGCCAATAGAATCGATAAAGATCCAGTAGTTGTACAAGATATTAAAGCAATATATGAACAAAATAATTATCAAAGCCAATTATTATATACAGTTTCAAGACAAGTAGACAATATAGATAACAAATTAAATATTAACGAAAATAACATATTAAATCAACAAAATCCTATCACTCAACATCCTTTTTCATCAACATCTACACCAATCTTTACACCTATAACAAGACAAATCAAATTTCCAGAAAGTGAAATTTTAAAGGCAATTGCTAATAGATTAGATAAATTAGATAAAGCAAAAGGAATCAATATAATTGATGAAAATGATAATGAATCTATTCAAACATCTGCACAATCAGAAAATGATAATCAGGAAATTAATCGAATAAAAAATAAATGATGAGATCTAATAAACCTTATTATAAAAGACATACTCCACCAGATTTATTATATGAAGAACACCATAAATATTCTAAAAAATTAATACACCGGTGATGGTATATACAAATGATGGACGTTCCGAGTACGAAATAATGAATTTATTTCAAGAAATAGGAATGGCTGCTATAGCATATAAAACTAGAAGTCATAGTGATAAACAAGCATGTGTTTTATTAGTAACAGGATTTAATGGAGCACTGAAATATGGCTGGGATAATTCAATAGATTCAATTACACAAGATTCAATAATTAATCACGTTGAAATAATAAGAGTAGAAGGCGAAGATGGATTCTTCGAAGAAGAAGAAAAACAAAATGTTGTAGAAGTATTAATTCATACTTTAACAATGCATTTTGTTGGTAACCCAATTGAAGAAGTACAAAGTAAAAAATTAATATTAACCAATTTAAGATGCCCAACATTAGGCGATTTTAAATGGTATAAATATATTTTTATAACAAATATATTTCAACGAAGTGATTGTAATCAACCTTTTTGGAAAGAACGGTTTATCTCAGGATTACCGTCCTTTTTCGCAGAAAAAATAATCAATAAATTAAAAGATTATTCCGGAGGACAACCAATCCCCTGGAATACAATAACATATGGTCAATTATTTGCATTCATCAAAAAGAAGGATTAAATTTATGTCAAGAACATAGAGATAAAAAAATGTCATGATATATTCAAATTCAAAGTAACCATGGGTTCGTTCTGTGAACAGTATGATTATAATAATACGCTTAATCCACCATCAAGAGCTAAACGTTTAAAATATAGACAAAGAAATAACAATAATGTAAAACATTATCAAAGACATAACGATTGTAACAGAAAACAAAACAACCAATATTATTCAAAAAAATAATAATTAATCAAAAAATAAAAATTACTCAAAGAATAATAATTATTCAAAGAATAAATTTAATAAACAAAAAATAGTGTGCTGGAATTATAAAAGATCAGGACATAGATCAACAGAGTGTAAAATGAAAAAGAAAATAAACGAGATATTCCAAGATCAACCAGATATCCAAGAAAAATTAACTAAGCTATTACTAACTTCAGAATCTGAAGAAACTAATAGCGATTACTCAATAAATGAAATTGAAAATTCAAGTGATTTTTCTACAGAATCACAAGAATTATCTGATAACTTATGTAATTGCAAGATAATCAATGTAATAACCAAAGATAGTGATAAGCAATTCTTACTCGATATAATAGACAAAATTGATGATCCAAATATTAAAAAAGAATACTTGACAAAATTAAAAGATATTATATATCAAGAAAATCAATTGTCTTCTCCACAACCTTTCAGCTTAAATAAAAATTTTGAGAAATATCCGTCCCAAAGTTTATTCAAACAAGTAACTACATGAGAATTACAAAGTGAGGTTAAACAATTAAAAACTCAAATTAAAAATTTACAGCTAATTATATTAGATACTCCATTTTTTACACAAATCTATCCATTCAAAGCAACAGAATTAGGCATAACCACAAAAGTAGCAGGAACCAAATTATTATTTGCATTTCTATCCCCGAAAACTAAAGAAGTTTTAAATTTACAACAAAATACAATTCAAAAAACAATCAATTTAATAAAAGGTAAACAAAACCATATTCAATATCTACAAGATGAAATAGCACATAAAAAAATAGAGGAACATTTAAAAACACCTTATGTTATAAACAAAGTAAAATTAATAGAAAACGATTTACTAAAACAAGTATGTTCGGAATTACCAAATGCTTTTTGGGAAAGAAAAAAGTATATGGTCAAACTACCATATATTAAAGAATTTAATGAAAAAACAATACCAACTAAAGCAAGACCTATTCAAATGAATAAAGAATTATTAGAATATTGTAAAAAAGAAATAGATGATTTATTTTAAAAAAACTAATCCGACCTTCCAAATCTCCTTGGAGCTATTCGGCCTTTTATGTTAATAATCAAGCAGAAAAGAAGCATGGAGTTCCACGATTAGTAATCAACTATAAACCACTAAATGAGGTTTTACAATGAATTAGATATCCAATACCAAATAAAAGAGATTTACTAAAAAGATTATATAATACAAAAATCTATTCAAAATTTGATTTGAAAAGTGGATTTTGGCAAATACAAATTGTCGAACAAGATAAATATAAAACATCATTTACAGTACCATTCGGACATTACGAATGGAATGCGATGCCGTTTGGCTTAAAAAACGCCCCCTCTGAATTTCAACAAATAATGAATGACATATTCAACAATTATTCAGCTTAGTCTACATCGATGATGTATTAGTATATTCAAATTCCATAGATCAACACATAAATCATTTAAACACATTTTTAAATATAGTTAAAAAAACAAGGATTAGTAATATCAGCTAAGAAAATGTATTTATTCCAAACTAAAATAAGATTTTTAGGTCATAACATATATCAAAGAACAATTACGCCTATATCAAAATCAATAGAATTCGCGAATAAATTCCCCGGCGAACTAAGGAAAAAAACCCAATTACAAAGATTCTTAGGATGCTTAAACTATGTTTCAGATTTTCTACTAAATCTTAGAAAACCCATTCAACCACTATTCCAACGTTTACAAAAAAACCTAAACCATGGTCTAGTGTACATACCCAATTAGTCCAGCTAGTCAAGCAAAAGGTCAAAACCCTACCGTGTTTAACCTTACCAAATCCTGACGCATATATGATAGTCGAAACCGATGTCTCAGAAATAGGTTTCAGAGGAATCCTTAAACAGAAATTATCCGAGTCTAAACAGGAGTCTATAGTCAGATTTCATTCTGGTGTTTGGATAGGACCTCAACAATCTTATTCAACCGTTAAAAAAGAAGTTCTTTCTATTATTAATTGCATTTCAAAGTTTCAAGATGATTTAATCAATAAAAGATTTTTTTTAAAGGTTGACTGCAAATCAGCCAAAGAGATTTTACAAAAGGATGTTAAAAATCTTGTTTCAAAACAAATATTTGCTAGATAGCAAACAATTTTATCAGTTTTCGATTTTGATATACAATATATAAAAGGTGAAAACAATTCATTACCAGATTTCCTAATAAGAGAATATTTACAGGGTAAATAAACTAGTATTCAAGAAAAGATTATTCAACATGAGTGACCCAAAACAAAAGAAGCCGATGACCGCATCAGAATATATCAAAAACCAACCTCACCTTCAAGGTAAACCCTTGACTACTCAAAACACTTTTTTGGCTCTCGCCGAATTTCCACCCCTGTCCTACTCAAAAGCTGTTACTACTGAAGCCACAACCCAGGCTTCAATCTCTACTCAAAAACCCACTCAAACTACTACTCAAAAATCAGCCTACTTCCTTAAACCATATAAACAACACCTTATGACTACACAATTTTTGAAACCTATTACCCTCAAAGAACTTCAAGCCTTTATACAAAGAGTTTTCTATGAAGATAGCCTCTACCCAACTGACAATATAACCAAAAATCGTACTTTCTATGAGTATATTCTAGTAGACTCCAAATCAGTAGAAATAACTCATTATCTAGATAAAACAAATCTTAACCAGATAGCCTATTCAACCTGCAAGATACTATGTATATGTGCTTCTCAAGACCTTGGTTTCACCCATATCCACACTACTAGACCCTTTTCAACACCTGGTTATCATATTTAAGGTTACTCCTACATGGATTATCAATACGCCTTTTATCGGGCATTCTTTCTAAGGGCATTTGACCATTCGTAGTTCATATCCTTTGATAACAATTGCCCCAAAGCAATTCCTGGATGGTTTTGCGAGTGGTGGTATTGGTTCGGATCCTCCGACCAAATCTATCCTACAGAAATAACCAAAACCTCTTTACCTTTTTATCTCAAACATTTACCCAACCAAAGAATTGGCCCATTTGCCAAAATTGCCTTCCACATTGACATGGGACTCCCATGGATATGTTCCTGGTATTTCAACCTTACCCTCGCTTTACCAGAATGCCATACTCATTAGTCAAGGAATATCGTGTCAAATGGTGGGACAAATACAACTTGGACAGATGTTCCCTTACAAATATGGTAAACCATTTCCAAATTATCAACCAAACAAAATCAGCTATTCAATCCGTTTCTCGTTCAATACCTCTCCTTACTCCAAGACAACTAATCCACGCATATGGCTCTCAACCACAGTCATTACCACAAAATACAACCACTAAAAAACCACCAAGCACAGCCCATTCGACTGGCTCATCAACCTCAAAATAAAATAAAAACAACAAACTCAAGCAACTCCTAGCCAACCTCGTACAGGAACTAGACTCGTCTGACGAAGAATACGAGGTTATGCAAGATTCGGATCCGTTTGGTGGCCCTTTGGGTCAAGATCCATATGATGAATAATAATAAAAAAACCCTAATAGTATTGTATATTTTAAAATTTTCGAATAATGTATATTCTAGTAGACTCATTAATGTATATAATACTGCTTGTACTCGCAAAATAACATACAGAGTTTATCTGTATAAAACACACCTATCAAACAGCGGAAACCTTCTAGAAGACGGACGCGTTAACAAGAGGGACCCACTGACGGACCCGCAAGAAGACGTAAGCAATCAATGTGTCGGCACCACTACATGATGACACGTATCAACATAGTGTCGGCACCACTACATGATGACACGTATCAACACACTCAATACTTCGCTTTCCCTATAAATATTCGACTCTACCAAAAGAGGAGCAACAAGCGATCTCTCGCACAACTTTCTCACTCTAAAAACATCTCTCTACAAAGTTTTCAAAGTTTCTAAGTTTTAAAATTGTAATGTTTTATCTTCAAGATCTAGTCTTCAAACCCTTGTATCAATAAAATTTGTAAGTTTAATCATCTTCTCGTTGTATTAAACAAAGTTTTTAAAAATATCTTAAAAAGACATTATTCGAAAATTTTAAAATATACAAATACTATTAGGTTTTTTTTTTATTTTTTTTTTATTTTTTATTTTTATTTTTTATTTTTATTTTTATCTTTTATTTTTATTTTTATTTTATTTTTTTTATTCTTCATATGGATCTTGACCCAAAGGGCCACCAAACGGATCCGAATCTTGCATAACCTCGTCTTCTTCGTCAGACGAGTCTAGTTCTTGTACGAGGTTGGCTAGGAGTTGCTTGAGTTTGTTGTTTTTATTTTATTTTGAGGTTGATGAGCCAGTCGAATGGGCTGGGCTTGGTGATTTTTTGGTGGTTGTATTTTGTGGTAATGACTGTGATTGAGAGCCATATGCGTGGATTAGTTGTCTTGGAGTAAGGAGAGGTATTGAACGAGAAACGGATTGAATAGCTGATTTTGTTTGGTAGATAATTTGGAAGTGGTTTGCCATATTTGCAAGGGAACATCTGTCCAGGCTGTATTTGTCCCACCATTTGACATGATATTCCTTGACTACTGAGTATGGCATTTCTGGTAAAGCGAGCACTACAAGAAAACATGCCAATTTACGACTACGATTGTGGTAGCAAATGCCTCGCAAATGGAAAATTGCGAGGGATTTGCGACCAAATAAGAATCGTCGCAACCAGCTAGTCGCAAACGAAAAATCGTCGCAATCTAGTCGCAAAATGTGCGAGGAGAGAAATTTGGTCGCAAACGCCTCGCAAATGTTTGCGAGGCAAAGTTTGCTAGGAGTTTGCGAGGATTATTTTGCAAGGCATTTGCGAGGCAAATTTTGCTAGTAGTTTGCGAGGACTATTTTTGCAAGGCATTTGCGAGGCAAATTTTGCTACTAGTTTGCGAGGATAATTTTGTGAGGCATTTGTGAGGAAATATTGCGAAGAGTTTGTGGGGCAAAGGACGGTCGCAAATCAGTTGCAAAAAAAATAGATAAATTGTTTTTTTTAAACATGATTTTTAATGGTTTTTCGGAAATTAAAAAAAAATTAATTAATATTACATAAAACGAGTATTTAGTACAACGAACAAAATAAACTACAAATCATCGATATCATGAAAATCCGATGCTTCATGAAATTCCGAAGCAGAAGCTGAAGATGTTCCAGCTTTTCTTTGTTTCTTCTTCCTCAGCATCTCCCGAATCGCCGAGTTCGAATCCCCAAGTAACTCGACATCATATCATAGGCGTCGTGTTGATGCTTCAGCGATCTGATCTCTGCTTCCGCGATCTCTAGCTTCTTATCTCTAATCGGGTCTGAGACGTATGTCGAAACCGGGCAAAAGGGAACTCCCTCGTCATCCGTCGGAATAGATCCCATGAAAGCAATCTTCCCCTTTCTGGTACGGGGAGCTAGATGTAAAATAAAATTTAATAAAGAAAAAAATAAATACTTAAATAATTATATATGAATTAGTAATAAAAGTTTGTTTTCGTTACCTGAGTGGCGATGCGGTTTACGTCCACAGGGTCATCTGGACGGGTTGACCATCGGGAGTGGGCTGCGATGTGATTTCCTCGACCCGGGCAGTCACATCGCCGTAAAGCTGCTGAACCCGACTATCAACCCACGTCCCGTCCTTGCGTCTGTGGGTCTTCTCCCAAATCTCGGGCATCGTAGCCGGGGCACCTTTCGTATGTGCCTGAAAAATGGTAAAAATATGTTAAATCGTGAGATACTTTTAACTTAAAGAATTTTTAAAATTCGAACTATAGAAATTGAATTCAACTTACAATACGGCGCGCTTGTTTGAAGAAGGACAACTACCCCGAAACATGCTTCGAAATGCCCTATCCGTCAACCTTGGTGTAACGCGCGGCCCGACACTTGCTACTCGTGTCTTCGGAAGTCGGAAACTGCCAATAGGCAATGAGACCCGTCCAAACCGTCGGGTTGAACCACACAGACATCGCATGCTCAGGGTCCGCCTTCCATTTCTTTTTCCAGCGGCCGACTTGGTCAGTAAGGTGATGAATCGCCTTGTCATCGAAGACATCCCAGACCAGTCCCGTGATCTAGACATCCCATCTGTATATTTGCTATAAAAAATAAAAATTCACATTAGTATCAATTTAATATTAGTATATACATTATAAATTATAAATTAAATTATTAGTAGAAATAAAATTATAAACTAATGCGAAATTAATAGAATTACCGCGAAAGTGTGAAACCACCTATCCCTCGTCTCCTAGGGCACCTTGCTCCAACTCGGGTGCGGGGATTTGAAATCCCGCTCGATCAATTTCCTAATAGTCTATCCAACTTTATTATGCCCAAACTTGGAAAAAAAAAGTTATGTTATAAACAATTAAAAAAAATTGTTTATTTAATAATTGAAAAAAATAATATAGTTACCATAAAGTCTCCGGGGAAAGATGCGGATCCAATCTCGTTATAACATCCCGTTCGGGACTAACGAGAAGCTATTCTAGCGTCATATGCTCGAACTGTGGAGCCTCAGGTGGCAGATCATGTGGCTGCGTCTCCGGAACGAAATCCGAGATAGGTGGAGTCGATGTAGTAGGTTCATCACGTCGTGAATGAGACCCGCCGCGTCGCGGTACATGTGTACCGGAGATGGATAAAAAACCGGTATACTCATTATGCCTATCATCCATCTGCAATAAAATATTTAATAAAAATTAAATTAAATCTAAATATATTCCTAACCATTCTAAAACAAAAACTATAAATTTATTCCATGCCTAAATCTATTCCTAACCATTCTAAAGAAAAAATTATAAATTTAAAAAAAAAAATCGGATTATACCTTTTAGAGAGAGAGAGAGAGAGCTGCGAGTGGAGAGAGGGAGGATGTGATAAAATGAGCAAAGAGCAAGGCGAATTTGGCTGCCTTATATAAAAATATATAGGGTCGCAACTTGGTCGCAAAAACGCACTTTTTTTTCACCCAATCAGATTTGCCGCCCAAATTTGCGACCGATTTGCGACGCCACGTGGCAATCTAGTCGCAAATCTGGTCAAATTTTCAACACCCGCCAAAATAAAAAGGTTAATTTTTTTTATTACCGCCAGATTTTGCGACCAATTTGCGACGTCACGTGGCAATCTAGTCGCAAATCTGGTCAAATATTCAACACGCGGTAAATTAAACCGCCAAAATTTGCGACGCCGTTGCCACGTGGCGTCGCAAAATGGGCCAAATATTTGCTACTAATTTGCGACTGCCCAAATCAAACAAGAAGAAAAAATGGTTTAGGGTTTCGGTTTATCACAAAGTTCATACATATATACATCCTATATTTATACATTAGGGTTATGTGTTTAGGGTTTCGGACAATTATATAAGCAATTCGACAATCCTACTAAAATTGATCGAATCATCATGCATTAACTATATAGTGACATACTTAACCTCTGTAGATTCTTTAAAATCTAGATGTTGTTCGAGAAATTAATAGGGTTTATTCAACTAGCCTATATGCATTAGGGTTAAGGGCTTATAGGTTTTATTTAGGATTTAAGGTTTATAGGATTTTTTAGGGTTTAGGGTTTAGGGTAAATTCAGTACAAAATTGCAACTAATTTGCGATTTGTAGTCGCAATCTAGTAGCAAATTGTATATTTTGCTACTAAATTGCGACTACAAGTCGCAAATTAGTCGCAATTTGTACTTGATTTATTTAAAAAAAAAGACACGGTACATAATTTAGGGTTTAGGGCTTTGAGGGTTTATTTAGGTTTATAGGATTTTTAGGATTTAAGATTTATAGGATTTTTAAGGTTTATGGTAAAGTAAATACAAAATTGCGACTAATTTGCGACTAGATGTCGCAAATTAGTCGCAATTTGTACTTTGTTTATAAAAAAAAAACACACGGTACATAATTTAGAGTTAGGGCTTGCAGGGTTAATTTAGGTTTCTAGGATTTTTAGGGTTTAAGATTTATAGGATTTTTAGGGTTTAGGGTAAACAAAGTACAAAATTGCGACTAATTTGCGACCTCTAGTCGCAATCTAGTAGCAAAATAACAATTTGCTACTAGATTGCGACTAGATGTTGCAAATTAGTCGCAATTTGTACTTGGTTTATTTAAAAAAACACACACGGTACATAATTCTTACAAACGATGACTATAATACACGATACATAATTGTTCCTCATTAGGATCGGAAACGTAAGTTTGTCCATTTTCGTCTTCTTCGTCATCATCCTCAACTTCGTCCCCTTCATCAAACTCGTCTGACTCCGCTTGACTATCAGATTCCTCGCATATGACTTCAAATCCCCTATAAAGCGGGTCAATTCTGGTAAAACCATTGCTTGAATTGACGGGGATGGAAACTGTTTCTGTCCTTTCAGGTTGCACGGGCGGTAGATCATCATCAGCTAAGCCCCCGATAATTCGACTCCGTGGGTTAACTTTAATAACAGACAACCAATTCTGATCACGTCGGATCCGAGTTCGAGGGTAAGGAATGAAAACTACTTGCTCTGCTTGAGATGCTAACACGAATGGCTCGAACTTGCCAGTGTAAGGTTGAAATGCCAGGAACATATCCATAGGAGTCCCATGTCAATGTGGAAGGCGATTTTGGCAAAAGGGCCAATTCTTTGGTTGGGTAAATGTTTGAGATAAAAGGGTAAAGAGGTTTTCGTTATTTCTGTAGGGTAGATTTGGTCGGAGGGTCCGAACCAATACCACCACTCGCAAAACCATCCAGGAATTGCTTTGCGCAATTGTTATCAAAGGATATGAACCACGAATGGTCAAATTCCCTTAGAAAGAATGCCCGATAAAAGGCGTATTGATAATCCATGTAGGAGTAACCTTGAATATTATAACCAGGTGTTGAAAAGGGTATAGTAGTGTGGATATGGGTGAAACCAAGGTCGTATGAAAATGACTTCGGCCAGGATTGTCTTCGGCAGCTTTGACTTCGGCCGCAATGGACCCGTAGCCAAAGTGGCGTTTGGCAGAAGTGCCTCGTTGGCCGAAGTCTTCGTTGGCCGAAGTGGAATTGCCGATGTCCCAATTTTGCCGAAGTGGCCATGTTGGCCGAAGTGGCCATGTTGGCCGAAGTTTCCATGCTTGGCCGAAGTGGCCATGCTGGCCGAAGTTTCCATGCTTGGCCGAAGTGGCCATGTTGCCGAAATCTGCGTGCTTGGCCGAAGTCTCCGTGCTTGGCCGAAGTGGCCATGTTGCCGAAGTCTCTGTGCTTGGCCGAAGTCTCCGTGCTTGGTCGAAGAGGCCATGTTGCCGAAGTGGCCATGTTGGCCGAAGTGGCCATGTTGTCGGAGTCCCCGTGCTTGGCCGAAAATGGCCATGTTGGCAGAAGTGGCCATGTTGGCCGAAGTGGTCATGTTGCCGAAGTCTCCGTGCTTGGCCGAAGTGGGCTGTGCCGAAGTGGACAGCTTGGCCGAAGTGGGCTGTGCCGAATCGGACAGCTTGGCCGAAGTGGAGCTCTCGTTGCCAAAGTGAGCTGTGCCGAAGCGAACAACTTGGCCGAAGTGGAGCTCTCGTTGCCGAAGTGAGCTGTGCCAAAGCGGACAGCTTGGCCGAAGTGGAGCTCTCGTTGCCGAAGTGAGCTGTGCCGAAGCGGACAGCTTGGCCGATGTCTCATTGCCGATGTGGAGGCATGCCGAAGTCTCCTTGCCGAAGCGGAGATATTTCAAATTCTCCTTGCCGAAGCGGAGACTTTGGCCGAAGTCTCCTTGCCGAAGCGGAGCTATTGGCCGAAGTCTCCTTGCCGATGTGGAGTCTACTTTGGCCGAAGTCAGCTCATATTGTGCCTAAGTGGGTTCTTATAGAAACGACTTAGGCACAATTTCGGCCATGTCCGATTCTTCTTATTTCCATACTTAGCCATTTTCCCATTGATCACAACTGAGTGAGTTTTGACCCCAACAGTTAGCCCCTAACTCGGTAGTATAGTGCCGAGGTAGAGGAAGTCTAAGCTGGGATCAATGTGCCGTGCCGATTGGTGCGAGCTGAGTCGATGTGACACCGAGTCCGCCGTCCTTGATATTTTGCCCGGTCCTCTGTTTTCAGATCGATAATCTTATTTCCAGTATAATTTCCTTCATTCAACTGTGTTTTGGTGCGGCTTCCAAGGCATGATGACATCATCTTTTGCTTTATGAACCTATATATACTTCCACTTCTCCTCATTTCTCATTCACTTTTTCATTTCTCAATAACCTCAAGGTAACTTCTCTCTTCCCTTCTCTCTCCTCCTCTTGAAGATTTTTATTTCGGGTTGTTTTTTTTGTTCTTCTGAAATTGTTTTTGGGCCGAAATGGCCTTTCTCTCCCATTGATGAAGTGCTTCTTACGATCGTAGGTTCGCCTAAGTGCTTGGCAGACATGAACCATACCTTCGCCGAAGTTGTCTTTTGCCGAAGTGGAGAAATAGTGCCGTTGCCGAAGTGATCCTTTTTCCACCGAAGTGGCCCTTGCCGACGTCTCTTCTTGTCGAAGTGACGCCCGTGCCGAAGTGAGCCTCTTCTCGGCCGAAGTCGTGCCTTGCCGAAGTCTCCTTTCGCCGACGTGGCCCTCCTAGTTGTTACCGAAGTAATTTCCTTCAATGGATGAAACGAGGAATCCTTTCAACGTTAAAATCGAAATGGAGAATTGGAGTTCCGACCTTGCTACAATGCGGCTAAACGCAGGTCTCCAAGCGTGCTCTTCAAAGCGACGAGCTTCTAAGAGGGGATCCAAGAGTGAGGTACCCGATCCGCCCGGATCCACTCTTTCTACTCCCGAATCTTTGGAGAGTCATAGGCATCGGTTCAACATCTCCGAAGAGATCGAGCTTATCCTTCCGTCACCATCGGATCGAGCCAATGAGCATCCAAAGGGATGTTTTACCTTGTACGAGAGCTGCTTTTACATGTGCTTTCTGTGGTTTCCAATACCGGGGGTCATCCTTGAGTATCTATGGAAGCATAGATTGGCCTTGACACAAATAGCTCCGCGGGGTATTCGCCACTTGGTTGGGATTGTGGTTCGTAGCTTCGAGTGTGGCGAGGAAGTCCCCATGGATCACTTGCTGAACCTGCTATCCTTTCGGACATTTCGCTCAAAGGATTCGCTTCTTTACTCCCTCTCGAACAAGGCCCACCGCAAAATTATCGAAGGATTCCCAAGTAAAGACAGATATTGGGAGGATTATTTCTTCTTTGTGCCCATTTCGGAAGCTTCGGTTGGTGCAGATTGGGTTAACAAAATTAGGACCAGATGGAGAGAAACCGGTAGCCGATCTGTAGCTTTACGAATTTTTCTACTTTGTTGAACATGTCTAGACCTTCCGCTTTGTTTGTTGGTTTCGCAGTTCCTAACCCGATCCCGATGTGTCCTCCAGACGTAGTTACACTTCGCGAGACTCTAGCTTCCGGTGAGTGTGATTGGCAAAGGGATTTTACTCTTCAAAGAGTAGAGAGAGCGCGGGCTCAATACTTTGGATATTATTCTCCGTGTTCAACTTCTTCCAGCAGTACGAGGAGAGTCATGGGAAAGCGATCATCGGTTCGTGAAAGGATGGAAGCTGAAATCCGCGCCGCGATGGAGCAACCGGAGGTTGGCCGAACTGAGATTTCTGCTGAGCAGCTAAGTGCTGCCCTTGCTTTTCCCTCAGGAGATTCGTCTGTCGAGCCATCCATGTTGGCTCCTTGTGTCCCCAATGTGAGAGATATTGTGTTGGGTCTTAGGCAATTGGATTTGCCTCTGGTTCATCACGAAAAGGGTAAGGCTGTGTCCACCAGCGAGAACGCCAATCATGTGAAGCCAGCTCGGAGGCGTGCCGCGACAAAAGCTGACAAAGGGAAAGGCCCTCATAAGGATGACGCTGCTAGACGCAAAAGGCGTAACGCTCCAGTCTGCGATGCCGTCGAGCACGAACTACCTTCGGAGCCCGTATCTCTGCCGTTTGCTTCTGAAATGGTTTGCGATGACGCATCTGCATCTGCTACTCTTTTCTCCAAAATTCTTTCTAAGGAGGATTGCTTCCCTCCTCCCGATACTCTATCTCGGAACAAACCATACGCCGACATGTCTCGTCGTGGTACTAAGGTAACTCGCGTCGTCCTTCCTTTTTTCTACTTTATTAAAAATGCGATGTCTAAACCTTTTCTTTCCGTTCTGTTCCTGGCCTCTGTCAACAAAATGACGCTCGGCTACGAGGCGGAAGCCCGAAATAACGCGAGGAGGGCTGAGCGTGCGCGGAAAGCGGCCGAAGAGCTTCGAACCAAGCGGAGCGCGAGCGTGATGTTGTAATTGAGAGAGCATCGAAACAGAAAGAAGATTTGGAGGCCAAGTCCACAAGGCGCGGTCGAGCCGATGACAGGTTTCTTTATCTAGAGTCTTCTCGGGTTCGGCAGGAGGCTCAGGTTGCCGAGCTTCGAAGGATGTTAAACTCGGAGAAGGCCATGACCGACAAGAAGGTCGAACGGGCTGAGAAGGTGGCGATTCGCAGAATGGCCAAAAAATTTCAAGCTAAAGTTGATCGAGCCAAGGAGAAGGTTAAGAGCTTGGGCGAGTCATCGAAAAATAATGTGGTGGACCTTGCCCAAGTTGACGACAACCTTGAACTCCTTGCACTGCTTCGTGGTGACGAACCACCTTCGTTGGACGCCGAAGTCGAGAAGCTCCAGGGATGGAGAGCAAAGTATGCTGGCGTCGATAACGAGGCCAATCTCCAATGCGGCAACCAACCTATCAAACTCGTCATCGGCGCCAGCATACTTTGCTCGACAGACGAATCTTCCGAGGGAAAACCAAGGGCAGCACTTAGCTGCTCAACAGAAATCTCAGTTCGGTCAATCTCCGCTTGCTCCATCGCGACG
Organism: Pseudoturritis turrita; assembly: GCA_900406555.1. NCBI lineage: Eukaryota > Viridiplantae > Streptophyta > Magnoliopsida > Brassicales > Brassicaceae > Pseudoturritis > Pseudoturritis turrita. The sequence continues at coordinate 508,473 of OVBL01000652.1, read as the reverse complement.
CAGATTTCAGTTTGCATCCTTTCACGAACCGATGATCGCTTTCCCATGACTCTCCTCGTACTGCAGGGAGAAGACGAAGAAGTTGAACTCGGAGAATAATATCCAAAGTATTGAGCCCGCGCTCTCTCTACTCTTTGAAGAGTAAAATCCCTTTGCCAATCACACTCACCGGAAGCTAGAGTCTCGCGAAGTGTAACTGCGTCTAGAGGACACATCGGGATCGGATTAGGAACTGCGAAACCAACAAACAAAGCGGAAGGTCTAGACATGTTCAACAAAGCAGAAAAATTCGTAAAGCTACAGATCGGCTACCGGTTTCTCTCCATCTGGTCCTAATTTTGTTAACCCAATCTACACCAACCGAAGCTTCCGAAATGGGCACAAAGAAGAAATAATCCTCCCAATATCTGTCTTTACTTGGGAATCCTCCGATAATTTTGCGGTGGGCCTTGTTCGAGAGGGAGTAAAGAAGCGAATCCTTTAAGCGAAATGTCTGAAAGGATAGCAGGTTCAGCAAGTGATCCACGGGGACTTCCTCGCCACACTCGAAGCTACGAACCACAATCCCAACCAAGTGGCGAATTCCCCGCGGAGCTATTTGTGTCAAGGCCAATCTATGCTTCCATAGATATTCAAGGATGACCCCCGGTATTGGAAACCACAGAAAGCACATGTAAAAGCAGCTCTCGTACAACGTAAAACATCCCTTTGGAAGCTCATCGGCTCGATCCGATGGTGACGGAAGGATAAGCTCGATCTCTTCGGAGATGTTGAAGCGATTCCTAAGACTCTCCAAAGATTCGGGAGTAGAAAGAGTGGATTCGGGCGGATCGGGTACCTCACGCTTGGATCCCCTCTTAGAAGCCCGTCGCTTTGAAGAGCACGCTTGGAGACCTGCGTTTAGCCGCATCGTAGCAAGGTCGGAATTCCAATTCTCCATTTCGATTTTAACGTCAAAAGGATTCCCCGTTTCGTCCATCGAAGGAAATTACTTCGGCAACAACTAGGAGGGCCACGTCGGCGAAAGGAGACTTCGGCAAGGCACGACTTCGGCCGAGAAGAGGCACGACTTCGGCCGAGAAGAGGCTCACTTCGGCACGGGCGTCACTTCGACAAGAAGAGACGTCGGCAAGGGCCACTTCAGTGGAAAAAGGATCACTTCGGCAACGGCACTATTTCTCCGCTTCGCCACTTCGGCAAAAGACAACTTCGGCGAAGGTATGGGTCATGTCTGCCAAGCACTTAGGCGAACCTACGATCGTAAGAAGCACTTCAGCAATGGGAGAGAAAGGCCATTTCGGCCCAAAAACAATTTCAGAAGAACAAAAAAAAACAACCCGAAATAAAAATCTTCAAGAGGAGGAGAGAGAAGGGAAGAGAGAAGTTACCTTGAAGTTTTTGAGAAATGAAGACGTGAATGAGAAATGAGGAGAAGTGGAAGTATATATAGGCTCATAAAGCAAAAGATGATGTCATCATGCCTTGGAAACCGCGCCAAAACACAGTTGAATGAAGGAAATTCTACTGGAAATAAGATTATCGATCTAAAGACAGAGGACCGGGCAAAATATCAAGGACGGCAGACTCGATGTCACATCGGCTCAGCTCGCACCAATCGGCACGGCACATTGATCCCAGCTTAGACTTCCTCTACCTCGGCACTATCATCACTGAAACTACCGAGCTGGGGGGCTAACTGTTGGGGTCAAAACCCACTCAGCTGTGATCAATGGCTAAGTATGAAAATACGAAGAATCGGACAAGGCCAAAATTGTGCCTAAGTCGTTTCTATACGAACCCACTTAGGCACAATATGAGCTGACTTCGGCCAAAGTAGCCTCCACATCGGCAAGGAGACTTCGGCCAATAGCTCGGCTTCGGCAAAGAGACTTCGGCCAAAGTCTCCGCTTCGGCAAGGAGACTTCGGCATATCTCCGCTTCGGCAAGGAGATTTCGGTATGCCTCCGCATCGGCAAGGAGACTTCGGCCAAGCTGTCCGCTTTGGCACAGCTCACTTCGGCAACGAGAGCTCCACTTCGGCCAAGCTGTCTGATTCGGCACAGCCCACTTCGGCCAAGCTGTCTGATTCGGCACAGCCCACTTCGGCCAAGCTGTCCGATTTGGCACAGCCCACTTCGGCCAAGCACGGAGATTTCGGCAACATGCCCACTTCGGCCAACATGGCTACTTCGGCCAACATGGCCACTTCGGCCAAGCACGGAGACTTCGGCCAAGCACGGAGACTTCGGCAATATGGCCACTTCGGCCAAACACGGAGACTTCGGCAACATGGCCACTTCGGGCAACATGGCCACTTCGGCCAAGCATAGAGACTTCGGCAAACATGGCCACTTCGACAAAATGGGAACATCGGCAATTCCACTTCGGCCAATGAGGCACTTCGGCCAAACGCCACTTTGGCTACGGGTCCAGTTTGGCCGAAGTCAAAGCTGCCGAAGATAATCCTAGCCGAAGTCATTTTCATACGAAACTGTCTGGCCGAAGTCAAGTCTATACGAAGCCAGAAGCCAATCTTGGCCGAAGTCATTTTCATACGAAACTGTATGGCCGAAATCAAAGCTGCCGAAGACAATCCTGGCCGAAGCTAATTCCATACGAAACTGTCTGGCCGAAGTCAAAGCTGTTGAAGACAATCCTGGCCGAAGTCATTTTCATACGAAACTGTCTGGCCGAAGTCAAGTCTATACGAAGCCAGAAGACGACGCGACCAAAATCATTTCTATACGAAGACAACAAACCCATCTTGGGCCTACAACGATGCAAAGGCCCACGAAGTCAAGCCGACTTGCTAAAACGAAAATCCCGAATGATTAGGAAGTTTTCCTTATCTCTTTAGGATTGACCTGGCCGACTCGAGCTAGTATATATATCTATGTACATCTCTTGAAAATGGGATCGGAAATTGACTGAGCAAAACCCTAGACTTTTTGCTCTCAAACTCTTGTACGAAAAGTTTTTCGAAACAGCTTAATAAAAACCGTCTTTGGATCTTCGCTTTCGTGGTTCATACGCAGAAATTTCATCCCTCTTAACAACCCTCCGACAAATCTAATTATGTTGATTTCGACACCCACAACGTTGGAATAGTGGTTGAATGGTTTTCCTAAGATTTGGTAGAAAATATGAAACATAATTTAAGCATCCTAAGAATCTTTGTAATTGGGTTTTTTCCCTTAGTTCGTCGGGAAATTTATCCGCGAATTCTATTAATCTTGATATAGGCGTAATTGTTTCTTGATATATGTTATGACCTAAAAATCATATTTTAGTTTGGAATAAATGCATTATCTTAGCTGATATTACTAATCTTTGTTTTTTAACTATATTTAAAAATGTGTTTAAATGATTTATGTATTGATCTATGAAATTTGAATATACTAATACATCATCGATGTAGACTATTGTGAAAGCTGAATAATTGTTGAATACGTTATTCATTATTTGTTGAAATTCAGAGGGGGCGTTTTTTTAAGCCAAACGGCATCACATTCCATTCGTAATGTCCGAATAGTACTGTAAATATTGTTTTATATTTATCTTGTTCGACAATTTGTATTTGCCAAAATCCACTTTTCAAATCAAATTTGAATAGATTTTTGCATTATATAATCTTTTTAGTAAATCTCTTTTATTTGGTATTGGATATCTAATCTATTGTAAAACATCATTTAGTGGTTTATAGTTGATTACTAATCGTGGAACTCCACGCTTTTTTTTTCTGCTTGATTATTAACATAAAAGGCCGAACAGCTCCAAAAAGATTTGGAAGGTCGGATTAGTTTTTTTTTTAAATAAATCATCTATTTCTTTTTTACAATATTCTAATAATTCTTTATTCATTTAAATAGGTCTTGCTTTGGTTGGTATTGTTTTTTCATTAAATTCTTTAATATATGGTAGTTCGACCATATGCTTTTTTCTTTCCCAAAAAGCATTTGGTAATTCCGAACATACTTGTTTTAGTAAATCGTTTTCTATTAATTTTACTTTGTTTATAACATAAGGTGTTTTTAACTGTTCCTCTATTTTTTTATGTGCTATTTCATCTTGTAGATATTGAATATGATTTTGTTTACCTTTTATTAAATTGATTGTTTTTTGAATTGTATTTTGTTGTAAATTTAAAACTTCTTTAGTTTTCATAGGGGATAGGAATGCAAATAATAATTTAGTTCCTACTACTTTTGTGGTTATGCCTAATTCTGTTGCTTTGAATGGATAGATTTGTCTAAAAAATGGAGTACCTAATATAATTTCTTGCGTTAAGTTTTTACTAGAATAAATTGATTTTTAAAACAATATCCTTGATTACATAGTTTGGCGCAAGGTAATTTATATTGTACCTTTAAGTTGCTACCGTTTGCGCCGCTCAGACGTTCGATAGTTTTCTCATAGTACTTTGTAGGTAATTCCTTCACGGATACAATTGTAATCCACTCTAGTATCCATTAATGCAATTACGTTTATTTTAATATCATGACCTATATGTAAGGTTATACTGGTGTACCATTTTTGATAATTAATCTTATTAATTATTTGAATATATTCTTCATTGTTTTGTGTTTCTTTTTTTTCCTCTAGTTTTTGATTACTGGTTGATATTTGAGTATTTTGTGTTTCAATTACCGATAAACGTGCGTTTATTTGAAATTAATTTAATTCTTGTTGATTAACCATTAGCTGTAAATCTTTAATTTGAGTTTTTAATTGTTTAACCTCACTTTGTAATTCTCCTGTAGATACTTGTTTGAATAAACTTTGGGACGGATATTTCTCAAAAAATTTATTTAAACTGAAAGATTGTGGAGAAGACAATTGATTTTCTTGACATATAATATTTTTTAATTTTGTCAAGTATTCTTTTTTAATATTTGGATCATCAATATTGTCTCTTATATCCAGTAAGAATTGTTTATCACTATCTTTGGTTATTACATTGATTATCTTGTAATTACATAAGTTATCAAATAATTCTTATGATTCCGTAGAAGAATCACTTGAATTTTCAATTTCATTTATTGAGTAATTGCTATTAGTTTCTTCAGATTGCTCAAGGTTGATATGTTTCAAACAGAGACAATACAATACAATACAATACAATAAAGGATTGTTTCAGAATGAAAATGCTTTCAAGGATAAAGGTTTAAGGCTATGAAAGTTTAAGAGCATCAAGGGAGAGTTAAGCTTAATCAAGTCTGTATGGAAGTTGGTTTTACAACTCTGGTAAACAGAAGATGTGAGAAGAAATGGCTGTAAAAGGAAAGTATAAGGTGATTCATGGTTTATTCAGCGTGTATGGAAAACATGAAATCATGAATATTTAAGAAGAGAAACCAGTTCAGATTTTTTTTTAAAGGCACTGCAGACAGAAGGTGTTACCTGACATTAGCAGAAGCACAAAGGAATATTGGGTTCTCGTCATAAGTAGCTGAAAAAAATAAAAAAACAGAGAAGTTTGAGAATTGGGAGTTCACAGAAAAAATAATAATAACTTCAACGATTCAAGGTAGGGATCGTGATGCAAAGGGCATAAGAAAATCAGCTGTTGGAGACAATCATAAGTGACTTGCTCCAGGTGGAGTATCTGTGAGAGGATTCTTGGGAAAAGATCAGAAGCTTAGAAGGGTCGACTAAGGTTTTACCTGGGGGTCACCGAAAGAGAGTGGAGACACGATGGAGCTTGACAGAGACGCGATGGAGCTCGTCAGAGAGGTGGTGGAGCTCGCCATAAGAAGTGGTGGAGCTCGTCGGAGAAACCTGAAATGGTTTCACAAAATCATAATATGTGGCCAGATCTGAAATTTTAGATGAGCCTAATCTCTAAACGTCACAATAAAGATATGAGAGAGACTGGGATTTATAGAGGAAGCGGCGGTCCGATTCACCAGAGGATAACGCTGGAGGTGACGAAGAGTTGTTGGATTCCTCACTAGCTTCACGAAGAAACAAAGGGATTAGGTTTCGACAACCTAAAATTGACTGAATGGTGACGTCTAAAGGTACTTACGGCTACCGGAGAAGGACCGACAGCGACAATATCGCCGGAAATTGCAGAAATTTTGGCGAAAATCTCATTTGTTTTCTTCACCGTCGCGAGTAGAATATAGAGGAAAAGGCTCGTAGAGATTTCATGTGCAACTGAATCGATAGGTGGAGGCGGAAGAGATTTTCAATTTCCGGAGAACGTGTGACTGTAGTTGGAGTTGCATCAGATTCATTTGTTTCTCGCCATCGGAAAATGGAGATTCCACGATTTACAACAAAGGAAAGAGACGTGAAGCAAATGGAAGATGGGCCTTATGGGCTTTGGGTTAATATATTTTATTAAGGCCAAGATGGGCCAATAGATAAAGCCCATATCATGTTAGGATGGCTTCTTGGTTTCACAATCAAGGAAGATAAGAGGATCTATTTACAAAGGTTGGGTCATTTTTTGCAGTTTGCCAGGCTCTTCGTGGTGCTCTTCGCAATTTTCAGACCATTCTTGATGTCATCATGGGTCAGCCACAACTTCCAAACAGGGGGAGAAAGTTTCTGGGGAGTGCACATAGTCGTTTTTCACGGGACCAAAGTTGCAGGGGGAGTGCACATGTTCGTTTTTTCCCGGGGAGTACAAAGTCAGTCTTATGCAGGATGCTTAGAAAAATCAAACTGAGTTAAAAAAGGAGAGATTGAAGATGCAATATGTCTTGTAACAGAAATTGCAAATGTAGATGGTCTTCATGATGATGTGGAAGCTGAAAACTAAACACAAAACAAAAAAGAAAATGTTAGAAACTAGCAGAAAAAAGGAAAAGCAAGAAAGAAATGAATTCAAGAGATAATAACAAAAAGGAAATAATTCTTATCTTAGGAATTGTAAATTGTAAAAAATGCATAGAGTCTATGAGTATAAATAGATGTCGATAGCCTCTTTAGAAAATCATAGATTAAGAGTTTGAGTTTTCTAAAGGCGAAAATGGTTTTTGGGTTTTCTTGTAAGGGAAATCAATTGAGAGATTATATTTTGTTTGAGAGAGATACTTGTAAGGTCTCTATCTTGGTTTCTTGTAAGTTACCATTAAAGATAAATCTAATTGAGGAATTTGTTTGAGAAATCTCTGTGTTAATATATATTTCTATAGTTCTTGCATTTTCAATTGGTATCAGAGCGGTCACCTGCGATTATTTTCTGGTGAGATCCTGCGGCAAGATGGAGAACTCTATAGAAGTTGTGGTTGTGAAACAAACCGTGTTGAACAAGGCAACATACGGATGGTGGAAATCAAAGATGACAGCAACGATCAAAAGCATTGGTGAAGATGCGTGGACTGCTGTTGAGGAAGGATGGGTAGCACCAACCAAAGCAGACAAAGATCGCGACGTAATTCCAAAACTAAAGAATGAATGGACAATATCAGATAAGTTGCAGGCGAAGTGGAATTCAAAGGCCTTGTGTGAAATTTTCAATTATGTGGAGGTCAAACAATTTGAGTTGATTCAAAGCTGTAAATATGCTAAAGCTGCATGAGAGATTCTAAAAAGTGTGTTTGAAGGAACTGAGATTGTTAAAAGGAGTCGACTTGATCTGCTTGCCTCAAAATTTAAGAATCTTAGAATGGATGAACATGAATCGGTTGAAGAATTCAGTGCTAAGCCGTGTGCTATTGCGAATGAAGTTGAAGTGCTTGGAAAGAAATACAAAGATAGCAAGCTTGTAAAAAAACTCTTGAGATGTCTTCCATCTAAGTTTGCTGCTCAGAAGACATCTATGAGTGCTAAGATGTCTTCATGATGATGTGGATGCTGAAAACAAAACACAAAACAAAAAGGAAAATGTTAGAAGCTAGAAGAAAAAGGGAAAAGCAAGAAGAAAAGGAATTCAAGAGATAATAACAAAAAGAAAATAATTCTTATCTTAGGAATTGGAAATTGTAAAAAAGGCATTGAGTCTATGAGTATAAATAGATGTCGATAGCCTCTTTAGAAAATCAGAGATTAAGAGTTTGAGTTTTCTAAAGGCAAAGGGTTTTTGGATTTTCTTGTAAAGGAAATGTTGAACCAGTGATTCAATGCAGTATTTATAATAGAAAGAGGGTCGGAGATTCTTGTTTATATTCAGATTGAGATCGGGAATACAATGGTAAAGAAATCTAAGTTGTTTTAATTTATGAACTGCTGATGGTGAGGTCGGAATGATCTTGATTACGGATTGTAGCGGATGAGGCTGGGATTGATCGCTAATACCGAACAGGATGTCGTTTGCTCGGGTTTGATTGCTGATACCAAATAGTATGTCATCTGTTTGGAGTAATTATCGGATCGATCCTTCCGGCGACAGTGGTCGGTCATAACCTTCACTTTCGGAGTTAAAGTCGAAAAACTATGCGTTTTAGGTCCCTTGTGCTCTGCTCAGGTGAGATTTTTTCTTAATTGCCCAACTATAAGGTTTTGATCCCTATTTATAGGTAAATGTTGTATGTTACTATAGTTTGATTCTAACTATAGTAACTGACTTCAATTACCATATGATTAGGCATGCAATCCCCTAACGAGTTGGGCCTTTGGGGAGTGGGCCGGAATAATCCTTCTGGGCCGGATCCATACCACTGGTGGGTGAAAACCCATGCCCAACAGTAGACCCCCTAGCATCGGCGAATGGTCATGGGCCGAGTCGTTGTTGCAAAATGGGCCTGGACCGGGATTATTGTACCCCGAACCGTCGTGGCATCTCATTGGCAAAAGTAGCGGTTCATGGATTACGAGGAATGACACTTCGTCTTCCGACCTGGGTTTATATATACGGAGTCCCCCTTTCTCATTTCTTCACTGCTCTCCGATTTTCCAAGGTAGACTTCTTCTATCTTCTCTCTCTCTCTCTAAGTTCTGTTGATTTTTTCTTTCGTCGCCGCACCATCGTGTTTGCGTCCCTTTTCCGGCCTATTTTCAAGGGTTTCCGATTCCTCCGGTATCACCTTTTATGGCTTCTCCCGTTCTTAGCTCTTCAAGTTTGGGGTCGTCTGTCCGAAGCGACCCAGAATTGTCGACCTCGTCTTCATCGTCCCTTTTGGGTGCCGACGATATCATGCTCATCGACAATCACCTATCTCATCTTGCTCTTGGGGGCGGTTGTTCTATGCGTATCCCGACTAAGGCTCCCGAGGTCGGCGATTACGAAATTACTTCCTCGGTTGATGGTCGAGAAGACGAGGACTGTTTGTCTCAGGGGCAAGCCATTGTCGAAGTAGGCGAAGGTTCTGCTTTCCATGAGGCCAAAGAGGAGGACATCGGCCCCCTTTTCCTCGAAGACGTGGGAGAATGGGGTGATTCCCCGGGGCATGGACTCGGTCGTCACATAGGCTTTGAGCGATTTGACAACCTCCCTTCCTTATCTACGCCTGAATCGATCAACGCGATGCATCTCGAGCGGAGGTTTCCTTCTAGATTGACGTTCTTAACTCCTCGGGATCACGAGCGTCCATGGACCCCACCGTCGGGTTATATGTGTCTGTACGAATCCTTCTTTACGAACTACGGTTTGTGGTTCTCGCTCCTGAGGCTTCTGGTCGAGTATTGCGCCCGTCGGCGGATTGCGATTTCCCAATTGACCACTACTGCCATTCGTAACATGACTGCCTTGATGGCTCTTGCCGCTGAGTTGGGTAGGGCGGTCGATTTTGATACTTTCGAAGAAATGACGCGGTTGACGAGGAAAAACAAAATCTCCGGTCGGTTTTATGTCAGTATGAGGTCGAACCATCGCTTGCTAACCGGTATCCCGAGCAAGGTGGACTAGTGGGAGACTCATTATTTTTTGTCAAGATTGACGAGGCATCTGTTGGCAATCCTGACTAGGAAATCCGAGTTGGATGGAATGTTATTACTGGTAGTTCTTTAGCCTTTGTGTTTTTATTGAATCACCGGGGGCTGACTCCTAATTCTCTTCTTTTGTTGCAGTTCCTCATCGCCTGTTCAAAGCTCCTCCAGAAGGTTTTACGAACTTACTCGACTATTTGAGAGCGTTGGGTCTTCAGAAGTGACTTGAGCTCTTAGAACAGCGGATTCAAAGAAGTCTTGCTCGAATTAACTCAGGTTAGTCCTGTCCGCTGATTTATCTGCGGTTGATTTTTTATTTTTTTTTTATTTTTACTAATATCTGGTTTCCAGATCGTTACGACTTGCCTCTCGACCCGCTGAGACCTTTCAAGGAGAAGAAAATGGGTAAAGCCGTGCTGAAAATCCCAAGTTATGATGCCGAGAAGTAGAAGGGCAAGGGGAACTCATCCACGGATCCCCAGGCCGGAGTAGCTTTAGTCATCCATACCGCTCCCTCATCTGCCGCTCGGAATGTTGCTAGGGTAGTGGGGTTGCTCAAGCGCTGTCCTGCGCTAATACGTCTACCCTGCCCCCGAGGGCAAATAAATGGCTGGAGAAGAGGCCTGCTTCGGCTGCTACCAAATTGGCCGAGGACGGTGACCAGATTCCTCCATTGGTGAGGAGAAACAGCTCGGCTGATGATGCCTCTAAAAATCGATCGAGGGAGATCGTGGTGGATGAAGCCGCTATTCATAAGAAGTCCCGGCCTGGGGACGTCTCGGTGGTTGAGGATATGGTAGGTGAGCGGGTGGAGGAGCCACGAGAGGTGATGGGAAGTCAGTCGGTAAGTACGACTTTGACTTCAGCTTCAAGGGTAAGGGGAGCACATCTCGGAGTCCCCTTTGGAGTGTGATAATTACCTCGGCCGCGTTCAGGGGGGCATGAAGCGTACACTTCCTCCAGTAGGAGATCTCGTGGAGGAAGAAGCATTTCTGGAGTGGTCCCAGAATACCGTGTGGGTGAGTGGTGGGTCGATTTTGGTTTTTTTTTTGTATTAGCTAGTTCCTGCTTAGTACATACGCTTATTTCCCTCTTTTTGTAGATGATTTCCAATGTGAACCACATGATGGAGATGTATGACCGCAACCTGAACATGGCTTATGAGTTGTCTCAAAAGGCCGCGGTGAATGGGCTCGAAGCTAGGATAAGTGATGGTGTTTTTTTTATTATTATTATAGTGGTGCCTTTTTACGGGCTGCCTACGTACCTATTAAATAGGGATCAAGCCTTTCATAGTTCATTTTACATCGGTAAATGGTGAGATTGAGCTCGTAGAGCGTTCTTTTTTTTTTTAATTTATGGAGGGATCTTTGCTTGCTGGTGATTAAGTTGGTCATTCTTCTGCCGCTGCTATTCGGGAGTGGTAGAAGTATTTCTTCAGGCTCATCGAGTTCCATGAACGGGGAATTGCCTCGCCGTGCATCATCATTAATTTGTAGATGCCTGGTTTGACGACATCGGTTACTTGGTAAGGTCTTTCCCAGTTAGCGCCGAGTTTGCCCGCTTTGTATTATGCGGTATTTTCTTAGACCTTGCAGAGAACCAGGTCGCCGACCTCGAAATGTCGACCACGAACTCGCTTGTTGTAGTACCGAGCAGCCATTTGCTGATAATTTTGGATGCGGAGGAGGGCTTGGCCTCGTTCTTCCTCGACATAATCGAGATTATCGAGCATCTTTTTATCGTTCAAGTTGGTATCTTGAGTCATCATGGTTCGGCGGAGGCTACCGACGTTCACCTCGGCTAGTGTCATAGCTTTGAGACCGTAGGCGAGAGAGAACGGGGTTCGGCAGGTTGATTGCCTTGGCATAGTTCGGTAGGACCACAGTACTCCATCTAGCTCGTCGCCCCAGAGGCCCTTTTTTCGTCCAGCCTCTTCTTCGGACCGTTGATGATGGTTTTGTTTGTCGCATCTGCCTGCCCGTTCCCTTGTGGGTATCTTGGAGTTGATTTACTTAGTCGGATTTTCTAGTTGGCATAGAATTCCTCGAAATCGTTTGAGATAAACTGAGAGCCGTTGTCGGCATGATCTCGTAGGGCAGTCCATGGCGGCAGATTACGAATTTCCAGATGAAGTTCTGTACATCCCTGGCTTGGATTCTTACGTATGACTCTGTTTCGACCCATTTTATGAAGTAATTTGTGGCGACTAGGATGAAACGCCTTTGTCAGGATCTTGTGAATGGTCCGATTATGTCCATTTCCCAGCGCATGAAAGGATATAGTGCAGTGGCGGTTGACAGAGGTTCTGTCGGAGAGTTTATCATCGGGCCGTTCCTTTGGCATTTTTCACAGCTTTTTGGCGTACTGAGCGCAATCCTTCATCATGGTCGGCCAGTAGTAGCCGAGCTTCTTTATCTTAATTTTCAGGAATCGTCCTCCTGAGTGGTTACCGCCCGTGCCTTCTTGTGTTTTGGCCATTGCTCTTGCAGTTTTGCTATCGGCGAGATAATTCAGGAGAATTTTCGATGTACTCCATCTGAAAAGACCATCCTTGATAAGGGTATAGTGTGCGATGCGAGTTTTTAGATGCCGCGCTACCCACTTATTGCTTTTGACTTCTCTGTCGGCTATGTATATTCTGATTTCGTCCCTCCAATCAGATTCTGTTGGATGTTTGTTATGCTCGGGAAAGGTAGTTGTGACCTGCTTGGGATCTTTGGAGTCATTGTTTTCGAATTCTGTGATGTGGCATACACCTCGGGGTAGTTCGATGCTTGGGTTGGCGATGGTCTCAACGGGGATGATGCGTCGGAGGTTTGAATCTGAGGCGGAGGCTGGTGCGTCTGCCGCTGTGTTGTCTCCGCGAGGAATTTTGGTGATGCGAAAATTTTCGAAGTCTTTGACCAAGGTCTGTACCAGTCGGAGGTAGGCCTCCATCCGTTCGTCTTTTGCGTTGTATTCCCATTGAACTGATTGGTTACGAGCTGAGAGTCACAGTATGCATGAATTCTTTTTGCACTGATCTCCTTTGCTAGCCTGAGCCCGGCGACTAAGGCTTCATACTCTGCCTCGTTGTTTGAGGCTTTGAATTTGAAGCGAAAGGATTGTTCCAGAATTTCTCCGGTCGATGATTCTAACCGAGTCCCTACACCGGAGCCATGACGAGACGATGAGCCATCGATGTGGAGGATCCACTCTTGTATCTTGGGGTCAGCAGCTGCTAGTTCAGGGAGAATTTCGACTATGAAATCGGCCAGGACTTGGAATTTAGCGCTTATTCGTGTTCGAAATTCAATATCATATTCGCTAAGTTCGATTGTCCACTTCGCCATGCGACCGAATTGGCTTGTGCTGTGGAGTATTGCTCGGAGCGGCTGTGTCGTCATAACGGCGATAGTATGCGATTGGAAGTATGGTCGTAGCTTGCGTGCAAAGATTATGACGGCCAGAGCAAGTTTCTCGAGGATCGGGTATCGTGATTACGCACCATCTAATGACTTGCTGATGTAAAAGATTGGTTTTTGTTCGCCGCGGTCTTCCAGTACTAACACACCACTTACTGCCGTATCGGACACTGATACGTATAAATAGAGCGTCTCTCCTTCCTCTGGTTTCGCCAAGATCGGTGGTATCGTAAGGTATTCTTTTAGTTTTTTGAATGCGTCTTCGCATTTATCGTCCCATTCAAACTTTCTATTTGCTCGGAGTTGTTGATAGAAGGGTAGACACTTGTCTGTTGACCGGGAGATGAAGTGGTTGAGTGCGGCTATCCTCCCCGTAAGTCGTTGTACCTCTCTCGTATTTTTTGGTGAGGGAAGTTCGGGAATGGCTGATATCTGTTTTGGGGTTGCTTCGATGCCACGCTGGGTGATGATGTACCCCAGAAATTTCCCCAACGTTACTCCAAATGTGCATTTGACGGGATTGAGTTTCATTCCGTAGTGATTTAAGATTTCGAAGCAATCTTTGAGATGTTGGATATGGTCTTCGGCTTTACGAGATTTGACAAGCATGTCCTCGATGTAGACTTCCATGGTTTCGTCTAGCTGTTCGGCGAACATTCTGTTGACGAGCCTTTGATAAGTGGCACCTGCATTCTTAAGGTCGAACGGCATGACCTTGTAACAGTAGGTTCCCCGATCGGTAATGAATACAGTTTTTTCCTGATAGTTGGGATGCATCATTATTTGATTATACCCGGAGAAGGCGTCTATGAAGGAGAGAAGTTCATTTCCGACGGTTGCCTCTACTAACCGATCGATGTGGGGAAGAAGAAAACTGTCATTTGGGCAAGCCTTGTTCAGGTCGGTGAAATCGATGCATACTCGCCATTTACCATTCTTTTTTTTTACCACGACCGGGTTAGCCAGTCAATCAGGATACTTTACCTCAGAGATTGAGCCTGCCTCGAGTAATTTTTTGACTTCTTTGTAGACCGCTTGAGCACGCTCTGCCCCAACTTCCTTCGCTTTTGTTTGATCGGCTTGTAGGTCGGATCAACATTGAGCTCGTGACACGTAATGTTCGGGTTGATACCTCTCATGTCTTTTGTTGACCATGCGAATGTTGATGCATTCTCCCGTAAGAATTGAATTAATTTGGTCTTGATCATTTCATTTAACTCGAAACCTATTCCGACGCATCTTTCTGGCCTACCTTGATCGATGCAGACCATGGTAGTGAGACCTCGGTTTGGCTCCATTGTCGCAGGTGTTTCCGAGCTTCCAATGTGAAGGTTCAGTCGTCGGAGCCTTCGTTCGGTGATAAAACATGTTCGGGCCATTCCCTGGTTTCCTTGGATCGTGAAGACTCCTGTTGCCGTCGAGAATTTGATGCATTGGTGATATGTTGATGGTACCGCTCTAAGCGAGAAAAGCCACGAGGTCTCCATGATAACGTTGTATACTGCGGGTTTGTCGATCACGACAAATTTGATGAGTTTGGTTATCCCGCCGGTATGTATGGCCAACTTGATCATTCCGACCATCATTGTATACTCGTCGTCAAATCCGGTGAGTGGTTTTATGCTGGGTTTGACCTTTTCCTCACCGATCTCCATCTGTTTTAGAGTTTCTTTGAAGATTAGGTCGACTGAGCTTCCGGTGTCGACTAGGACTCGGGTCACTTCACAGTCTTCAATCTTCAACTCGATTACCAGAGGGCCATTGTGCGGCATGTCCAGGTTTCTGGTGTCTGTTTCGCCAAAAATGATGGGCATGTCGACTTCAGCCCTTTCCATGACGCTTTGGCTTGCGGCAGCTTGTTTTTCATATTGTTTTATAGATATGACTGAGTCATTTCCGGCCTGAAATCCACCCATTATCATGTTAATCATTCTCTTGGAGGCCGGGGGCATTTGAACTTGGTCGGTTGTCGTGTGGTCGTTTAGGTGGGTCGGTAATGTTACCGCTCTGCCCTGTCTTTAGGTCGTTTTTGTTGTGCTGACTTTCGCTGGATTGGTATTTGTCGTTTGGTTGACTTGATCCATCTAGCATAACCTCCCCGCTCTGGTATTTGGCTAGAAGGTGGTCCTTTAGATGTCTGCATTGAGCGGTAGAGTGTCCGAATAATTGATGACAACCGCAGAAAGACTTGGTATCTTTGGAGTCTTCGTTTCGTACGTACTTGTTGTTCCATGGTTTCTGGGGGGAACTTTGTGTATTTTCTACGTAGTATGTCGAAGATTTCCTTCCCCGATCCTCTTTGTAGTTCATGTCAAAGTGTTGCCGTTGTTCATAGTGATCGTCTTTTGGCTTTTCTTTGGGGGTCGGGGGCTTAGCCGGTGAATGTTTCTTTAAGTTGACTGCTCGGTCTTCTTCAAGCACAATATACCGTGTGGCTCGGTGCATCGCATCCTCGAGGATTACGGCTTCGTTGATTAAGAGGTCATCCCGGAACTTGGAGTCGTGCCACATACCATTTCTCAGTGCGGCAAGGGCAGATCCATCCGGAATAACGACCTTAGAGAGCACTGCCTTGAACCGATCCATGTAGGCTCGGAGAGATTCCTTCGGTCCTTGAGTCAGGGCCCAGAGGTCGGCATCTGATGCCCCCTTTTGCATGTACATAGAGTATTGCTTTAGAAAAGCCGTAGATAGTTTTTGGAAACTGTCTATGGAGTTTGGTTTGAGATGCGAGAACCAGTTGAGTGCTGAACCGCCCAGATTTTCTACGAACAACTGACAATACCCAGCGTCCCTTTCGTCTGGGGTGAACTAGGTTCGGCCCATAGCTATGGTGAACGCAGTCATGTGTTGTCTGTGATCCTTCCCGCCCTCATAAGTCAGTATTTTTAGTTTTCCGGTATTCCTGATTGGAACCGAAGTGATCCGTGTGGTAAATGGGGTTTGTTGTGTTTCTTCAACTACACGGCTGATTTCTTGGGGGGGGGGGGGAGCTGAGAGCTCGGTAGACTTTGGAGGTCATGTCCTTAAGCTTGGTTTTCATGCCTTCGATCTCGGAGTCCCGTTGAGAGGTCGGATCCCGGTGCTGTGGGGTTATCGCCTGAGTGACTCTTAGGCTTATCAGGCTGCCCGTTGACCCAACTGCTGCTAGGTTTGTCATTCTGTCCAGGTTAGATGGCTGATTCGGTCTCTTAGTGGCGAAGGGAGAAGGGCTTCTGAGTTGTGGTGATTCATTGGCCGATCTGAGGTTTGCGGTGTCCAACTATTCGCGGTAAATAGCTTGAGCGGAGGCTAATGCTTCTAATTTTTCATTTGTTTTTTGTGTTAGCTCGTCTTGCCGGTCAAGACGTTGTAGTAATTTATCCAGCATGGTCGCAAAGTTGACCTGATCGTCAGTGATTAGAGTGCTTTCGTGTCTACCTGGCCCGGGTTGAATTGCAGCAACACCTTATGTGTTGGCTTCGCCTCGGGTGGTCGCCGAGTTAGGCTCATGTATTACGATTGTAACTTCTTGGGTGACTGTTTCGTTGATCGGTTGGTCGTTTTCCATTTGCGAGTTCGAATCTTTGCGCGGGAGAATCTCAAATACCCCCTACCTGGTGCGCCAATTGTTGAACCACTGATTCAATGCGGTATTTATAATAGAAAGAGGGTCGAAGATTCTCGTTTATATTCAGATTGAGCTCGTGACTACAAAGGAAAAGAAATCTAAGTTGTTTTAATTTCTGAACTGCTGATGGTAAGGCCAGGACGATCTTGATTACAGATTTGTAGCGGATGAGGCCGGGATTGATCACTAATACCGAACAGGATATCGTCTGCTCGGGTTTGATCGCTGGTACCGAACAGGATGTCGTCTGTTTGGATCGATTATCAGATCGATCCTTCCAGCGACAGTGGTCGATCGAAACCTTCACTTTCGGAGTTAGAGTCCAAAAACTATGCGTTTTAGGTCCCTTGTGCTCTGTACAGGTGAGATTTTTTCTTAATTGCCCAACTATAAGGTTTTGATCCCTATTTAAAAATAAATGTTGGTCTGTTACTATAGTTTGATTCTAACTATAGTAACTGGCTTCAATTATCCTATGATTAGGCCTGCAATCCCCTAACGAGTTGGACATTTAGGGAGTGGGCCGGAATAATCCTTTTGGGCCGGATCCATACCATTGGTGGGTGAAAACCCATGTCCAACAGGAATTCAATTAAGAGATTAGATTTTGTTTGAGAGAGATACTAAGTATCTCTATCTTGGTTTTTTGTAAGTTACCATTAAAGATAAATCTAATTGAAGAATTTGTTTGAGAAATCTGTGTTAATATTTATTTCTATAGTTCTTGCATTTTCAAACAATACCAACTGATTGTGGTTGATTCACAAACTTCTACCAATCTCGTAGTTGTTGCACTTCTATGTATAGACACGGTCCAATCATGGCGGCTACAAACCATAGCAAACAAGGTAGACCGAAATTTAGACGGACGAAAAGAGCTGGAGAAATATAATAGAGGAGGTGGAGGAAAACACCAAAGCCGAAGGTGTGACATATGCGTCCCGGGATGTAAGCTGTTTCACATAATGCACATTTTTTATTGCCCAAACCCAAATCGTGCAACTAGCTGCACCAAAAAAGAAATAGAATGCGACGATAAATGTCAAAGATTCAGCATCATATATGTTTAAGGGAATCTTGTGGGTTCTCATATACAAGATCGCTTCAATGTTGAGGATTATAACAAAGCTGTTCATCGCAACGTCGTATTGTAGGTTTTTGTTCTTCCTGCAACCAATATAATTTAAGTGGATCAGATTCAGTTTACATAATATAGTAATGATAGGAAAAGAAGAAAAATTATTGATCTGGAGTCTCACCACCATGCACGAAGGAGGCTAGGAGATTCATGGATGATTGTAGCAGTCAGCTTATTAGCAGAGCAAGATTAGTATCAGTCATGGCTTCTTCGGTTATTATTAATTAGTTGTTAATAATGTGGAAGAAAACTCTGTAACCCTAAGCCCTAATGTTTAACTATATAGGTCTCTGGCTGGTTAACCTAGTCCCATTCCAAGCCGGATTGAGATTTGTTTTTAAATTTTTTAATTAATATTTAATAAATGAAAAAATACTAATTGTTTTCGTAAAGTATGTAATAAATGTCTATGGGAGATATGTGGGAGATATTTAACTCAGTGCTTCACTTATATACACATTTATTTCTTTACTTGGTGCCTACTGCCTACTCACAACGTACATAGGACTATATATATATATTGGACGATTCTTAAAAATACAACAATTTTAACTTTTTTTCCAAAAATACTACTATAAATTTTTTTTTCAAAACTACAACTAAAAATTTTGTAATTCCAAAAATACCAAAAAAACTAAAACTATACTTTAAATCCTAAAAACTAAACCATACTGTCATATACCCTAAAAACCAAATCCTAAATCCTAAAAACTAAACCCTATACTCAAAATATTAAACACAAACCAAAAAATTTAAATTATGAACTCTTAAAAATTATTTTTAGTGTTTGTTGTATTTTTAGAAAAGAAAATTTTTTAGTGGTATTTTTAGAAAAACAAAAACTAATATGGTATATTTGGAACAAAAACTTAGTTTATGGGTATTTTAATGAATTTTTCATAAATATTTTGTAATATATAAATATATTAAGATAACTAAAATATAGCATAGGTCAACTATTATTTAAAATAATATCAATATATTGGAAAAATAGTTGATTTAAATATAACTGATTGAAAAATTTGTTAAGTTATGGTACATGATTTTTATATAAAATAAATATAAAAACAAACCATAAATTAAATGCGTATTGGACAAAAAAAACACCAAAAATCGAGTAGTGTTCAACTGAGGAATCAAATAGAGTTAGAAAAGCATCGAGAAGAGTGAAGAAACACCAGAAATCGAGCAGTGTTCAACTGAGGGATTTAGACTGCTAGTTAAATCGATCACCATAGTCGATCACTTGAACACAGAGCCTTTGATGGGAGTTTGCAACTGGATCGATCAAAGCACTTAGAAAAATCGATCAACATTATCGATCAGAGCAACACAGAGCTAAAAAAGAGGAGTTTCAAGTGTAAGCTGGATCGATCATGCCCGTTGGATAAATCGATCAACTGGATCGATCAGATGAGCACCAGAGGACTTCTTGGCTTGAGAAACGTCAGTTGGATCGATCAAGTCACCTAGATAAATCGATCTCCATGGTCGATCACGAGAACATTTTCTGCACAAACCCCGGTTGACCGGGTACATTTTACTATTCCTATTTATAGTTTTAGACACATTAAAACCCTAAATTTTTATCTTATCTCTTTTATCCTTAGGGAAAAACGAAAATCCCTTGTATCTTTTGCTACTTTGGATGTTGAAGTTTGATATTTTCATCCAGTATTAGTGAAGTTTTCCTTAATCTTTATCTTAATCTTTCATTATGTCCCAGTTTGTTTGAGCATGATTGAGTAGTCTTTTTAGTGGATGATGGGTAGAGTATATTAGGGTGATGGATGCATGATTAGTGATCCTTAGATCTAGATTAATTTGATTTCGTTTGTTTAGAGTGAGCCCAACGCTAGGATTGAACTTGCTAATCAATTCCTTGATCATGGTCTTTTCATACCCGAAAGGTGTTTGTCAAAATGTCTAGATGAACTTTAAACATGTTTTTCATATCTTAGCCAATTAACACTTGATGTTTAAGGCGAATTGTAACTTATATGGATTTATGCATTAATGATCTCTAATCTCTATCAATTGGAATCGAAAGATTGGTCAAATTGTGTGATTAGTAGAATGGATTATTATTCATAAAAGTGAACTAATCTAGTTGTTTGGATCCATGTCTTTGAAATGATTTGTCATATGATTTAGCATCATTAGTAATTAGTTAATCATCCCTAGTGTATGATCTCTATCCAAAGTCCATGCCTTTACCTATTTGAATCAATCTTGTTTATCTTAATTGTGTTGACTTTTTGTTGACTTTTTATATTGCATCTTAATTGCTTTGTTTTAAGTTTGGTTTGCTTATGCTTGCTTTCATTTGAGTTTCTTAATCTTGCTTAGTTACTTTACTTGTTTATTTGCATAATTTCCTTAAGTTGTTAGATTGGTTACTCAAAACACAATCACTTGAAATCACTTAGCTTCATTAGTTTCTTGCATTCTTATTGTCCTAATCATACTCCTTGTGGAAGAATGACCTCTAAATACTACGATGACTGCCATGCGCTTGTGGTTTATGTTTAGCTTAGAGAATTAAAGTTTAGTAGCATCTTAAGTTTGACTCATCGAACTTATTTCTCTATCATATTTTTGGCACCGTTGTCGGGGAGTTTGTATTAAGCACTAGGATTTGGACTCTTGTGAAGTCTAAGCTTTACATTAACTTGTTATTTAACCATTCTTTTGTTTGCGTTGCTTTATCTTGTGCGAAGGTGTATGAACACTAGGAGTAGAGGATCACCACAAAACTTTGATCATCCGCTTGACATCAACCATTTGGAGAAGGTAACTAGATAAGCAAGAATAGAACGGGAGAGGATTAATCATTTAAGACGTTTGGATAGAACCACCAAGGAATGATCAACACAGTGAGTTACATGGGGTTGATATTGGTAATGTAGGAGCCCGAGCTCCCGTTCATCAACTCCAAGAACTTAAAAGGATAGGGGACTTTGATGAACCCATTACCAACGGGACAAGAACCGACATTCATCCACCATCTTGCCCGAATAAAAATTGGGAGATAAAGTCGAGTTTGATAAATATGGTCCAAAACTCTCGATTCTTCGGGTTCCCAATGGAACACCCGATCGAACACTTGGACAATTTTGATCGGTTGTGCGGGACGGTAAAGATGAATGGTGTCTCCGAAGACGTGATCAAACTCACATTCTTTTATTTCCCGCTTGGTGACAAGGCCTTCCAATGGGAGAAGAGCATAATGACGTCTTCAATCACAACATGGGAAGAATGCAAAATGAGATTCTTGGCGAAGTTTTTCTCCAACCAAAAAACTGCCAAGATTCGCAATGATATAACAAGCTTCAAACAAGGACCACATGAGACATTGTATGAAGCGTCAGAGAGGTTGAAAGGATACACACTGTCTTGCCCTCACCATGGAGTGGCAAGGGAAGCACTATTGGGCATCTTTCACTGTGGCATAGTGATGCATTCATATTTTAGCATCCTTAACATACATTTTATTTATCTTTTATAGTCATTAGACTTGTATTTTGCATCTTTCTCTTTATTTTAAATCCCATATAGAGTAGGCTGTGTCTTAGAGTCCTAGAATTCATTTCATGCATGTGCATAGCATTTTGAGTCCTTTTCAGGTACAATGGATGCCTAGGAGTGAGTGGAACTAAGTTGAGTTGGAAGAGCATCAAGAGGAGTGAAGAAACACAAACAACCAAGCCAGCTAGATAAATCGATCAGCTGGGTCGATCAGATGGACACGGGGCCAAATGGAAGGAGTGTTGGCTAGATCGACCCAGTCTGCTAGATAAAGATGCAGATGCAGTCCTACGCATCTTAAATATCATGTCGATTGAAGGCCTTTCCTTACCCAGTTTAATCTGAAATTAAGTAGAGAGATAGAAAATTGAGTTAGCTTCACGTGGGCATTGGATTCAACTTATTACGAGTTACGGTTCAAAACTTATGGCCAATTTAGTGATGACATGTCAAGCTAAGCGACCAAGGCTGCTAGACGGATCGATCAAGTGGGTTGATAAGAATTACAAAGGGAACTTTTTGGGTGTGCACTGGATCGACCAAGATGTCTCCCTGGGTCGATCAGATTGGTCGATCAAACACACTTTTTTGCACAAACCCGGGTTTGATCCCATTTGTCCCGGATAGACCCGGTTCCTTTACCCTTTTACTATATATATGTTTTAGCACTCAAAAACCCTAAGTTATGTTACGTTTTGATTTGGTTAAGAAGACTTTCTCTTAAGTCTCTCGCATGTATTTCTTGGATAATCTTTGATCTTTTATGGTTGATTGAAGTTTTCTTAGTCATTACTCATCCCTAATAATGTTTATCTCTTTCTTAGTCTTAGTTTTGATGTTTAGCATTTCCATGTGTGGGTATCATACGGATTGTGGGTTAGGTAGATTAGGGTGATTAGAAGTTGGGTAATTATGTATTAGGCTTAGAATATAGAGAATCCATAATTTGGGATGCATATAAGGCTAGGAGTAAAGTAGGAATTGGAAGGAATGGTGGTAATGACACATGAGTGTAGCGCCATAATTCAAAATACCAGTCCTATGAAGCTAAAGGATCCCGGAAGCTTTATGCTACCTTGTTCGTTGGAAACATTAGCTTTCGACATATGCTTGTGCGATCTTGGTGCTAGTGTGAGTTTGATGCCTTTATCGGTATCAAAAAGACTCGGTTTCTCAAAGTTTAAACCAACAAGGATTTAACTAGTGCTAGCTGAACGTTTGGTGAGATATCCCGTTGGAGTTTTAGAAGACTTGCCTTTTAAGATAGGGGATTGTTATGTCCCCCACCGATTTTATTGTGTTAGAGATGGATGAAGAGCCAAAAGACTCACTCATCCTTGGAAGACAATTTCTAGCAACCACGGGAGCAATCATTAATGTGCAAAAAAATGATAGATTTGCATTTGGGGAGCATGGTTCTAAATTACGACATCACCAGAGCTATGAAGAAACCGACCATAGGAGGAAAAGTACCAATAGATGATTTTCTACCCGAAGAATACCTCAACGCTATCCACTCTCCCATTGATGTGATTCCAAAAACCGAAGGAGTTTTAGCCATGGAAGATGTGAGTGAGAGACTCCCTTGGTACGCCGACTTGGTAAATTATTTGGTTGCTAGGAAAGAACCTCCAAAATTGGTCGGGTATAAACGGAAGAAATTCTTCAAAGATTTGAAACGGTTTTATTGGGATGAGCCATACTTGTAGAAGCTTTGTAAGGATGGGCTATATAGGAGATGTGTACCGGAAGAGGATGTACCGGGGATTCTCTACCATTGCCATGGATCCGAATATTGTGGTCACTTTGCCACGTTCAAAACAGCAACAAAAGTCCTCCAAGCCAGTTTGTGGTGGCCATCATTATTCAAAGATGCTCACGATCACATATCTAGGTGTGATGCGTGCCAAAGGAGGGGTAATATTAGTAGGAGAAATGAAATGCCACAAAACTCCATCCTTGAAGTTGAAGTCTTCGACATATGGGGGATCAATTTTATGGGGGCATTTCCTTCGTCATATGGCAATCAATACATACTTGTGGTGGTGGATTATGTGTCCAAATGGGTGGAAGCAATAGCGAGTCCCACAAACGATGCAAAAAATCGTTCTAAAGATGTTTAAGCCTATTATCTTTCCACGATTTGGAATTCCAAGAGTAGTTATAAGCGGCGGAGGAGCTCACTTTATTAACAAGGTATTTGACAACCTTTTGAAAAAGCATGGAGTCAAGAATAAAATTTCTTCGCCCTACCACCCACAAACAAGCGGGCAAGTAGAGATCTCAAACCGGGAGATAAAGACAATTCTCGAAAAGATGGTTAATATCTCGAGGAAAGATTGGGCAAACAAGCTTGACGATGCATTATGGGCTTACCGAACCGCATTCAAGATGCCAATCGAAACAACTCCATTCAACATACTCTGTGGAAAATATTCATTTACCCGTAGAAATGGAGTACAAGGCATTATGGGGGACAAAACTTCTAAACTTCGATATAAAAACCGCTGCGGAGAAACGATTAATCCAAATGGAAGGTGAGATTCGGATACATGCCTACGAAAGTTCAAAAATATACAAGGTGAAAACCAAAGCATGGCACGATAAGAAGATAATACCGAGGAATTTTGCGGAAGGAGATATATTCCTTTTTTAATTCAAGGTTGATGCTTTTTCCGAGAAAATTAAAGTCAAGATGGACGGGGCCATACATTATTAAGGAAGTTAAACCATATGGAACGATTGTACTTCGTGGCAAAACTAGAGAAGAGTTCACGGTTAACGGTCAAAGGGTTAAAACATATCTCGTATATTTTAAGGAAGGAGATTGGGATGCAATTCCACTCTCCGAGCTCGAGATGTCTAATTCTCCAATAAACATCAAGCTAAGTGACGATAAACAAGCGCTCTTGAGAGGCAGTCTCATGTTATCCATTGTAAATAACTTAAGAAGAAATAGTCCAAAATAGTACCTTTTCTGACTTTAATGTCAAACGGGGTACACTCGTAGGGAAAATTGTAGAACTAGTACACTTTTTTGGAAATACCAGCGCTACCCCTTAAGACCAGCAGAGTTAACGCGGACCGGTGGCACACTGTCTGCATGTTGACATTGGCAACGCAAGTAAATGTAGACTACGCAGAGTACAAGTAGAGATAGAAAAGAGTATGCGCAGTCTCTGCTTTTACTCGCAGAAGAAAAACAAAGCGTTCTCAGTCTCTGCCGTTGGAAGCAGAGTATACACAAACACTGTTTATACACTGCTGTGCTTATTAACAGTTAGGGTTTAGCAGACCAAACCACCTAACGGTAGACCAAAGCCAGACTGGTATCAGACTTTAGGATAATTCATTACAAAAAGAGCTGAACATTGACTCCTTCCAATTAGCTTTGCACTTATGTTTCTTCATAATAAAACATAAACTCCCGACAAAAAAAACAAATAAACATAAACTCATAAACAGTTTTATTAGAAGTGATCAGAGTTGTAATCTTGAAGGGGTGGAAGAAACAACACAAAGGCGTCTCGTCCTCATCCATGAAGCGCTATGCGAGCGTGTTGTTTATTGGTTAGGCCCAACCATGAAGTAGACATATCCATGTCCATTCGCTTCATCCTCAATGAACTTCACCGTGGCAAGGAAATGCATGGTTGGCGTGGGGTAGGTCAAGTAGTCCATATATCCTCCAACTCCTTCAAGTGCTTGAACCCTTCTTGTGTCCACTCCTCAAAATCGCAGGTGCCTTGAAAAGAATGGTGACTGATTCTTGTTGAAGTCCTCGTGGTTGTGAAATAATCCCTAATTTTAGTTATGTTCTAAAATAATTTTGAAAATACTAGCGCTACCCCTTAAGGTCACCAACGGTAGAAGACAATCACCATTAGTGCATTAACCGGTATAAGCCGAAACCAAAAAACTCGAGAAACTCGGTGAAAACCGAGTGGGTAGGGTATGAAAACCGAGTGGGTAGGGTTTCGCAGACTGACTGAATATCACCAATGGCAGACCGTATGCAGATCGCAATCGGAGAATTCGTTTGTAGAGAGTTTTTGTTGTTGTCAAAGTACAACTTATGTTAAAAAGAAAAATTCCAAAGTGAAAACCGAGTGGTTAGGGTATCGCAGACTGAATGAATGTCACCAACGGCAGACCGAATGCAGATTGATATAGGATTTGTAGTGATTTTTTGTTGTTGTATGTTTGTATATACTTCCACTACCTTTATACATTATTTCTTACTGGTTTCAAAGTAAAACTTATGTTAAAAAGAACAACTCAGACAAAAAAAATCGTTATCATATGTTTCTTCGTGTATCTTTGTTCAACATGACACTATGTGAAACATTTCCTTGGTATTTACCATGGTTATCGATTTTTCTTCCATTCTGTGTTTTCAATGTAAATAAGCTTTTAAACACTTATATTGAAGATCACTTTGGAGTAAATACGGCTAAAGAAATGTTAATCGAAGTTTTTGAAGAGTTTTGAGTGGTTTAGGGTTTCGCAGACTGTATGCCGATGTAGCGCAGCGTTTTTGAAGAGTTTTAACTAAAAGAAAAAGGCGGCGCTGACTTAATTGTACGACAAAAGGGGCGCCGTCTTAATTAGGTAATATTAGTTTAAACATATTTCCACAATATATATTCGGGCCTCAAAGCAGTTGTTTCAGGCCCATGAAGCCCAGAAAGCTTGGAAAACACAACATTGACTCTTCTTCTACTTCCCCTCGGCAACCCTAGAGCAGAGGAGCGTATCTTCAATTTTGTCGATCTCTTTATTCATTTTCTTCATTTCTCCGATAATTCTCCGATCTCTTCATTTTTCCGATATTTCTCCTTCGAATATATCATGTATATGAATGATTACGAGATGGATTTTCCTTCCATTATTTTTTCCAAAGGAAACGAGCCAGATCCAAATACCAGAATAAACTACAGTTCGAAATTCAATCATCTTTCACTGGTGGAAAGTGTAGTGGGTGAGGAAGTGTGGGATTATGTCCGCAAGTCACAGCTAGGAGTTATTTGTAAGTTTGAGAAGTTGGGTTTCGGATGGAGTGCAAAATTAGTGCATCACCATCTTATTTGCAAACAATTGGAGTGTGAAAACCCATTTGAGTTGTGATTTTTGATCGCGGGGCAGCCATCACGGTTCTCGCTCTTCGAGTTTGAAGAGATCACAGGTCTTAACTGTAATGAAATTACGCAGTTGGATGGGTTGGAATCTTCTGAAGCTAATCACCAAACCTGGAATCGCTTTCGGGGTCTTCTCAAAATACGCCGTCCTAGCCCTTGTATTGAGGACATAGTGAAATTGTGTATGAAGCATGGTGGAGATATAAGCAAATCTTGGTCCAGGGAAGATAAAATTAGGCTTAGTTACCTAGCTATTCTGTCTAACGGTCTGTTGGCTGTTGATCGGCGTACATAAATTCCCCTTAACCTAGCTAGGTTGGTGATAGATTTGGCAACTTTCGAAGGGTATCCCTGGGGGAGGGTTGCTTACAAAAATCTTGTTGAGCAGGTTAAGTTAGTAACTAAAGAGAAGATATGGCAAGACTCTTATGTTTTGAAGGGGTTCGTGCAAGTTCTACAGGTCTGGGCGTATGCTTATGTGCCCAAAGTGGGAGAAAATTTGGGAACACCTATAGCTTTTGAAGGTACACATCTGCTAAGATACAAGGGAAAAGTTGGCAGACCCGATATGGAGAAGATCTTCTCGAGTGAAGAGGTATGTATATCTTTGGCATAGTTTGTAAAAATGTAGAGTTTTGGCAGAGTAAGCCACAGTGGCAGCGTCTGCAAAAAGACTCTGCCACAAGTTTACATATTCCCATCGCTAGACTTCTGGCAGAGTTACGCTGACTTCTGGCTGACATTTATGTAACCATATGTTGTTTTGTAGGTGGTTGTAACTACTATGTGTGAGAGATCCCGGGCAGAAATCTATCCACGTTGGAAAGGTAACGACGTAATAGATGTCAAGCTTGATAATCTCATCAAATACATTCTCTCTGGCCAGCCGTTGTCGGACATCAAATGGAGGGTCTCAAAAGCGCCGCCAGTCCCAGAAAACCGCACTGGAAAAAAAAGGAAAGTTGATAATGAAGGAAAGAGAGGAAAAGGGAAACAGAGGAAGGGAATTGAAGAGCGAGATGGGGAAAAGAGGAAGAGGAAGCGGAAGGGAATTGAAGAAGAAGAAGAAGATGACGGACGGTATGTCATGAAACCGAAGTTTTCTGTAGCTAAAATCCCATCTACTGGTTCAACAGATTTCGTCGACATCATTGAATTTGTCCTGGATAAACAGCAGACCAAGTTTGACGCAGTTGTAGCTAGAATTGAAAACGCCAGACTTGAACAGCAACGAGTAAATTTGGAACAGCAACGAACCAGCATGGAACAGCATATTGTTTTGGGTTTAACCTTAAACAAGTTGGCACAGGTCGTTGAAAAGCTGATGGAGAGGATGAATTTTTTCGAGCAAGATACTCGCTTCTCTAACAACAAACTAAAACCTGACAATCGCATGGTATGTCCAACTCAGCAATTGTTGAAATAAAAGCACTGGCATGATATGCGATATCATGCTCTATCAGATGTGGTAAAACAATAGAGGGGCAAGGCATACTCTGCTTGCCGAGGTTGTATCATTCATTTATGTGTGACATGTAATTGTTACGGCAGACTAATAATGGCATTCAATTCTATTCATCATTGGCATCCCTTAATATCCTATCCGGCAGAGTATGCCCTTAAGGTGTAAGAGGTTGAAGCTGAGTTCATGTAACAGTCACTACTTTGAAATTTTGCAGAATGACGAAGAAGAGACGATGGTGGATAACAAAGGAGATGGCAAAGACAACGAAGGAGAAGGAATCAAGGTTGTTGCCTCTGGCACCTTTTCAAATGAGAAAGTAAGAGATGGCAAAGAAAAAGTAACTGATAATGGCATCGAGGCAGAGGATGCCAAAATAGATTGCAGTGAAAAGGCAGATGGCATCGAGGCAAAGGATGCCAAACATGAACATCTTCAAGATATGTTACATGGGGAAAAAATATACAAATGTGAAAAGGCAGATGATGACAAAGAAGAACATCTTCAAGATGATGGTAGAGTTGGAGATGTTGAAAAAAATGATGGGAGTGACAAGGCAGAGGATGCCAAAGAAGAATATATTCAAGATGATGGTAGAGTTGGAGATGTTGAAAAAAGTGATGGGAGTGAAAAGGCAGAGGGTGCCAAAGAAGAACATCTTCAAGATGATGGTAGAGTTGGAGATGTTGAAAAAAGTGATGGGATTGAAAAGGCAGAGGATGCCAAAGAAGAACATCTTCAAGATGATGGTAGAGTTGGAGATGTTGAAAAAAGTGATGGGAGTGAAAAGGCAGAGGATGCCAAAGAAGAACATCTTCAAGATGATGGTAGAGTTGGAGATGTTGAAAAAAGTGATGGGAGTGAAAAGGCAGAGGATGCCAAAGAAGAACATCTTCAAGATGATGGTAGAGTTGGAGATGTTGAAAAAATTGATGGGAGTGAAAAGGCAGAAGATGCCAAAGAAGAAAAAGGAGATAATGATCCCAAAGCATGCTTCAGGCAGAGGATGCCAAAGAAGAAAAAGGAGATAATGATCCCAAAGTATGCCTTTAGGCAGAGGATGCCACTCCCGCATATGAAAGCAATGTCTGCATTAAGGATGCCGCTGCAGCAGATGAAACTAATGTATGTATTAAGGATCCCATTACGGCATTGATAACCAATGTCTGCATGGAGACAGTTGCTTCGACTGCTGAAGACGGTAAAGGCTCAGTGATTGATATTGAAATCATTGAAGAAAGAGGAAGAGGAAGAGGAAGAGGAAGAGGGAGAGGAAAAGGAAACTCCCAGCCAGTTAATATCATTGAACCATCAGTGGATTCAGTCCATCCAACTACATCTCAAATCGAAATATACGAAAGCTCCAGAAATCTTCGCCAGACCAACAAGCTAACAACAAGGAGGAGTGAAAGGTTAAGCAAATCGACTGCGCTTCCTGTTGTACCTAGCAACAACGCAAAACCAGTGGCCCAGAAATCTGCTTACGAAATTGTATTTGGAGATGTTGACAAAACACTGGTGGACAAGATGAACGTATTCAGAGCCGATGAGTAAGTACACACAGCATATAAGATCGTCTATTTTATCTTGCAGTCTAACTTGAATATTGATTTTCTTCGACAGAACAAATATTTATCCTTTTGGAGGGAAAACAACGGCCCGTGAATTCTTCAACTTACTTTTGAAGCCTAGGGAATGGTTACACGATATGGTAAGTACATTCTTTCTCGTCAACAGTGGATCTGGCAAAAGTGTTTATTTCATGTTTAGCTGGCAGACCGTTGTTGTTGTGTGTCTAGTAGACTCTACTTTGGTGCCTAACATTTATCCTTCTTTTATTATCAGCACCTTGACGCAGCACTGAACTTGTATAGACTAAGGCTAAAGAGAAATCCTAGTTCTTTCAAGAGTCCGCGGATTGCTATATTGGATGCAGCATTTCAAATGCTTTGGAAGAATCGGTACAAGGACTGGCGTAAGCTTGAAAGATGGCCTGGTGGTACTTACGAGAATGTACACGGTATTCTTCCAGCTTATGCCGCAACAAATTTGGCCTGGGGCAAAGACGTTGATACGTTATACTTCGTTCTACATGTGAGCTCGAATCATTGGGTTGGGACGGTCATATCATTGGTTGACCGGGTTGTCTACATATATGATTCCTTAAATACTCCAGAATCAGATATTGTGGCAGCGACGAGGGCTTTTGCTGAAATGGTTCCTGCCGCAATTCATATGTTCTTTCCTCAAGACTACGATCAAGCAGCTTTTACAATCACAATTGTAAAAGACGTTCCCAAAATGCGTCCACTAGTAGGTGATTGTGGAGTATACGCACTCAAATACATTGAGTGTCACATGTTAGGATTGCCGCTATCAGGAAGAGAACTGTGTAATGCCAAAATGATGACCTGGAGGACGAAGCTCGCTGCGGAGGTGTTGGATGAGACATCTTCGTATACCGATCAACGCATGTGTGATGATTCAATTATGGCAAATATCTACGATCCCTACGACGTTCAAATTTAATTGCATGGTTAGTAAATATATGTAATATAGTAAATAGGGAGATTTGTTCTAGTAAATATTACATTAACCAAACTCTGCGGCGTACAAGCAGAATTTAAGTTTTTCCTTCCTTAGTAGAAGAGAACTTATTCTACTTATTCTTCGTTTACACGCATCATCATAAACTACGCTGATAGATTGTAAACCGAGAATACGCAGCACCTGCTCATACTCTGCATCTGCTTTGCTTACACTCAGCATAAACTCTGCGGCGTACTCTGCGGTGTACAAGCAGAATTTAAGTTTTTCCTTCCTTAGTAGAAGAGAACTTATTCTGCCCATGTTTGTGCTGAGTGTAAGCAAAGCAGATGCAGAGTTTCATTGAAGTTGGAATATCTAGCGTCATCACTCTTGTAATTAATTTTAAGTTGATTTTGTCAACCACTCTTGTATTTATGAAGTGGGTCCACTCTTGTATTTCGTAACTCGGTCCACTCTTGTATTTATGATGTGGGTTATCTTCAACACTTCTTCTTTATTTGCAGAGCACATATAGCCGACTGTTAATGGAGCCATCTGTAGCCTCTGTCTTCAATCCGATGAACGATAATGAATCTTCCGCGAGTTCAACAACTGTATTTGAACGATCCGGATTGAAGATTCCTTCAGTTTTAGTAATGAACCATAACCCGAGATGTTTTCAGCAATCCACGGAGTTCATAACTAAGGTAAAGGTGTTGCATGTTTTTCAAGAGTTTTCCATTGCTGTTCCTTATGTATCTATAATTTATTTTATGCAGCTTAACGAGAAGTACCGGCGAGCAATCAAGACTCACGAGAAAATCTTGAAGAAACAGGCTAAACTTCACAAGAAACAGAAGAGAATCGAGAAGATTATAAAACGGCTCGAGGCCCATCCTTCAGAATGGGAACAGCTTGGATTTGACAAAATATCCCCTATCCCGGAAATTATCCGTGAGGTATTTCACAATGATCAAGATGAATAAGAACATGTACCAGTTTTTGCTCGAATTTTTTTGTAATAAATTTAGAAAAGAAATATGAAGAATCATCCCATTTTCCAGCAGAGAAGTTGATGTTTATTATAAATGCAGAGTTGATGTCAAAAAAAAAAAAAAAATTATAAATGCAAGGAAGAAGAAGTAGAAAACGCAGAATCTGCAGAAACATACATGGTACGTATATAAACATAAGTTCAAAATCTGCCTAAAATATGCTCCAAACCTAGGTCCTCTGCTTCGCATACTTTTTCGGTACTCTGCTTCTATATTTGAGTCTATTTGTACTCTGCACCCAAATCTGGCCGTAGTTTGCATCCAAAACGAGATGTAGGTTACTCTGCACCAACCGTAGTTTGCATCCAAAAGGAGATGTAGTTTGAAAGTTTTGAATACACACAGAAACACAAGTCGAAGAAAAGAGTACAAAAAACAAATCCAAGAAAAGATAAACAACATCAAATAAACTAAATGTTGTTGAAATTTTAAGAAAAGTAAAATAATTAGGATAACAAGAGTTCTACATAACTTTATTCCTCCATAAACGAAAGACCAAGTTTTAACCAATCAATACGGGGAACTGTAATTCCTCTCAGCTCCTCTTCAGCAATCATTTCTTTCTCTGCTAACTGCTGCCGCCTAGCATCCATGACCACTTGTTCTTCATGCATCATCTTCTCCAATATAGAGCGTTTACCGGCTATTCTTTCCAACTTGAGTTTGACGCGGTGAGCTTCGTCCTTCGCTCTCATTTGAGATTGCACCAGCAGAAGAATTGCCCTCAGGCGATCCTTTCCTTTCTTTTCCGCCTCCATAACTGCATCATTCCGCTTCTCTTCTGCTTCCAACTCCAGGTCTGACATTGGTGCTTTTCTTTTCTTCGAATGATCTGCGGCCATGATGTCTTGAATATGTGCCTGTAAAAGAGTTAAATGCAGAGAATGTGTTGAGGGTTCTTCTTTCTTTTATAGACGAGAGGGATAAAGCAAAACCGCGTACGTCAGTTTTTTTCGCTTAGCTGTCATTTCAACGGTCCACCATCCCATCATTTCAGCGGTCCACCTTCCCATCATTTAACCCGTTATTTCGTAGAGTATATGCAGAGAAGGTGCCTAAGCAGAGTACTATTAAATTTATTGCAGAATATAAAAAGAGTAGTCGCAATCACTGCCATTACTTATTTAACGTGTTCTATCATGAATGATCGACACGTGGCGTATGACGTATTGTAGTAGAACAATTAATAATTTGTTTCTCGTGTTCAATAATGCGATGATCGACACGTGGCCCTTGGAATGGAGCAGCATCATTTCAGAGGCGTCCAGTAATAGCTGCAGAGTATGACTAATTAGGGCTTCCATACCGATACGGTTTCCCTTCAACGAGTATAAAAGATCTCTTCTTTATTTGGGTGTACAAACAAAGATAATTTATCCTTTCCTCCATCAGTCTCAAACAAACAAAACAAAGATAATCCAAAAGCTACAGAATGCAAGCGTATCTTTTATTCTTCTTTTCTACCCATCAGTCTCACCAATCTTCTTTGAATCCGATGTCTGCCTTTTCCTCATCTTCTTCTTCCTCTGGCGGGAGCGAACCCAACAGTGTGATTCCTGCTCTACCAAGGAATTCGGATTGGTTCAAATATCCAGAGGTACAAGATGTGCCCGGGATTCCTCTGGTAGGCTAAATCACCGTCTATTGGTCTTCCTTTCGGGCAGGTTTCTGCTATCGCCTGTCTTTTTTGATGATGGAGTTTTGTAAAGAACTTCGGATTGCACCCAGCCAGTTTAATGCCCAGTCATGGGGGTTGATAAACGCCCTCCAAATACTCTCGGACTTATCTGGAATCACTGTTTCCAGTGCTATGATTATTGGGGCTTTTGAGGTTAGGAGTATAGACCCCTGGTCTAATAGATATGAACTTGTTCTTCGTGACGGTTGCAGATCTCTAGTTGAACTTCCCCTCCAAATTGAGGGTGGTGATGATGACAAGATTCACTACTTCTTTGTTCGTCATTCCGGTCCTGACGGACTTCCCCGCTTGTGGTCTGATTCAGGTAATTTCCATCTTACAAAAAATTCATTAGACTCTGGCGAATTGATCAAGCTAACTCTTTTAACATGCGTTTTCTCTCTGTTGCGCTTCATCAGTTCTAACAAAGCAGAACCGTCGCACATATCCCGATTTTCCTAATGCCCTTTTTTGATTCCACTCCCTTACCGGTGCCCTGAGTTTCTTCTCTCCGACGCCGCAGTTGACGGGAGTTCTCTTCGGGCGGATATCGACGAAGCAGAGGTCCGTCCAGGTAGCCTGGATCACCTTAGGCTTACTTGGCAAAACGTGTATCCGTCTCGCATCACTAATGTTCATTGTCCTCGTTGCGAGGAGTTGGAGTTGGAGGGAGAAGCCCTACGTGCTAAAATATGTGGTTTGGAGACTCGGCTTCGGAATGTGGAGAGGGCTGTGGATTCGGTTAGGATTTTGGCAACAACTTTGACCCAGCAGTCAAGGTTCTTGGATCATATAAGTCGCGAGTTTGGATCGGCCGACGTTGGCTGCGATGTTCCTGGGAGTTCTAGAGGGATGAAGCGCGACCGTTCCGCGGACACTTCGTAGAATATCACCTATTTTTTATCTATTTAGTTTTGTAATTGTCACATTTATCTATTTAGTTTTACTATTGATCTTCCGTTGGTTTGCTATTGATCTGCCATTGGTTTGCTATTGATCTGCCATTGGTTTGCGACTAAATAATGATGACGTGGCGAGATATGCCAAATGGATAGATATGCGACTAAACACTACACCTATACATTGTCCTTTGATTCTTCTGTTATATAACAAATGCGTGCTTTTTAACGTTTATTTTTGGCAGTACCATCAGCCCGTATTTACCACGAGATTGATAATGTTTAAAAATTCAAAGATATTTGAATTTTCAATTTTCCCCCTAAACCGTAGAATTAAAATAGACATTTCCCAGCCTCTTCTGTAAAATGCTAAGGCAAAGGAAACTCACCACATAAATCTGCAGTTTATGCAGCGTATTTTTACTGCAAGCTAAATCAAATATAACATCTACTGCAACTCAACTTTGATACTAGTTGCTACCATTCGGACCCATCAGCTGATAGAGTGTCCAGCAAAATGGGCCCCAGAAAGGAGTACGCAGATTAAAAATAGATGTCTGCGATTATCGACAAGTCCTAGGCAGAGTAAGAGCAGGATATGAAGTTTGCTCGTACTCTGCTGTCTTGAAGTTTGAATATTATACTATACTATAATTTTCTACTAATTCAATAAGTTTATTGGGTTGCTGCTAAAAACTTATTTATAAAAGTAGTTCTACGTCGAATCAAAAATAATTGGCGCAACCCGATCTTGCCATTGATGGCTGCAGAGTATGGCCGTATACGAGTGCATGATGTGATGTGAGTTGATATTGCTTTGACTCTTAACATTTTTAATGGAATCGTAAAAAGTTAGTTTCATTTTTACTATATATTCACAATCGTGAATGTTTTTGAGACAATAAAAATATTAGTGGTTTTTGGGAAGTTTAATATAAGGTTAGGATAAATGCAGAGACAAAACAGTACTACGCGTAGAGAATTAGCAGCGTCTGTTCGTACTCTGCAGTAGGGAAGTTTGAAATATTTTCCTATAACTTATCTAAAATATTATTTCGGAATAACGGTAATTATACGTTATTGTTTGTTTTACCAATTAAATGCAGAGTAAGTAAATGCATGACACTGGGCATTCTAACAAACGGTTGTTAATGTTATGGTACATTCAGTTATGATCTGCGTAAAATGTGCCGTAATCTGCTTTACACCATATTTGCATAACATTTGGAGTGAACATAAAAGAATACGCAAAATAAAAATAGAGGTCTGTTCTTTTTCTTCTTCTGTCGTAGGCAGAGTAAGAGCAAAGTAAAACTAACATTATTTAATAAGCAGATTATAAATAGAGAAAGAGCAGAGAAAGCGCAGAGAAAGCGCAGAGACATAGAAAAGACACTAAAGAACACAGATGCAGCCTAAATGCAGAGTCCGCCCATCATCTGCTCTCAGATGCAGAGTACAAGCAGATACTGCGCATTCGTTCAAAATAACCAATAACCGAATTGATCCGCGAGTTCAAAATGAAACACTTATAGCAAACCAGTCTTCTGAAGATACTAAAGCAAACATAGAAAAGATACTAAAGAACACACAGGTGAGACAGCTCCTTTCTTTGCCTCCACCACCTCACTCTGATCCCATGGCATACTTCTCCGTCCAGCTTCGCGCAGTTGACTCGAACCTGGATTTGTCAGTCTTGTAAATATGGGCTACCTCCGGCAGAAAAGGATCATCTAGGATTGAGTTAGTCATCAGCGCGCAAATTGACATCAAAACCTAATTCCATAATAAAAATCCATCCCATTAACACACATGTTTGGCTGAAGTATTTTTTTCGACAAAACTTTGTTAAATCTGAAAAAATTCCAAACCTGGGACATGGTTAAAGCAGGAGACCATTTTTCCCTCAAGA
Organism: Pseudoturritis turrita; assembly: GCA_900406555.1. Taxonomy (NCBI): domain Eukaryota; kingdom Viridiplantae; phylum Streptophyta; class Magnoliopsida; order Brassicales; family Brassicaceae; genus Pseudoturritis; species Pseudoturritis turrita. The sequence continues at coordinate 472,301 of OVBL01000652.1, read as the reverse complement.
TATCATAGTCAATCGCTCCTTTTGCGTTGATGTTTGGGTGGTAAATCTTTGTTTTGAAAGCCACCTGCATGCAAAGACAAAGAGAATATCAATTAAAAGCAAGATAAAAAGCAAGATGATCAAGAGTGAAGTTTCATCCTGCAACAAATAACAATTAACTGAAAAAGCAAAAAGCAAACCATTGGCGCCTTTATCGGATAATCCGGAGGAAAATGGATGGTAAGCAAGAATGGTCCATTGATAGCTGCTTCCCATTCGTAAACACAATCACCAACGGGACCTAAAACATATAAGACTCAACTCAGACATTTAATCTAAATAATACTACATCCGTAAAGTTCCTATTATCATCCGTAAATAATACTACCTCAAACTGCATAAAAGACTTGGGAGTTCTAGATTTTATACCTGTCCTGATGAACTGTGTAGGAACATCCTTCTGGATCCGATTAAGTTCCATTTTAATTCGCCTTACACTATAACCCATGGTCACAAACTTGGTAAGAGAGACGAAGATGATGAATGTTGCGTCTTTGGTAAACAAATAGATGTAGAGACAAACAGACACGACTTTCTCCTATATGAACACGAAGCGTTACTCTAGGGTTTTGGCAGACTAGGGAATGTGTTTTCAACTACTGCAATAAACACATGTTCATTGATGTATACTTTTTAAATGAGTTGTCATTCATCTCCTCATGTGTAAAAAAATGACTTGTCCTTTATTCTTATGGGTGTTCGCGCCATTTATTGCGCGGCAAATTTACGCGCTTTCTCTGCCATTTCTTATTAAATTGAGTTGTCTTTTCCAAGGCAGAGTATCTTATGTTATGATAGTTGACCGGTTGCACAGTAATCATCCCGCATGCCTCTCGTGTCGAGCCATTAACTGAGGCGCGTGAGTTTTATTTTCCAAGACAATTTAAAGGAAGATCGACCCCTTTCATATCTTTTCTTATCTATAAAAATAGTAGATTGTTTACGAACAGAGTGCCTGTTAATTATTTTCAAAATCCTAAATACCGCATCACATCGTAGGTTAACATGCAAATACCAGAGCTCCCTTCGGACATTATCTCTGTCATTGCACGAAAACTTGGCCGCCTCACCTTGTGGAGAGTCGGACACATCCTCCGAATAGGGCGGATCGGTAGAGATGTAGTGTACAGTGATGAAGTCCTCAAGGAACTTAATATCCACGATCTATGTGAAGACACAGATAAAATTCTCCTAGACGGGGAATCGACACTTTTTGTAAGATGCTTAAACGCCGGAAACCCAACTGCTATTTATTATGAGGCTGCAAGACTCGTGACCGCAGAACAAGACATCAGCGCAGCCATGGAGCTTTTGGACCGGCTTGTCCCTTTCAGTGCTAACGCAACTTATCTCTGTGGAATGTGTGTGTATGTGTGGACGTACGAAAAAGGCTGCACAACTTCTCAAATTATGTGTCGACATACACGCTGAAGGTGATTTTGATAAACTCACCAGGCTTGGGGAGGAGGTTCTGGATGCGGTTGTAGCTTTCTATCCACCCATGAACCATTCTTTTGCATCAACCTGGCAATACCCTGACTGTCCAGATTTGCCTTTTCCAAATTGTGCCACTGAGCACGAATATCAACCTGGATGCGAAAACTGCTACCTGTATTGGTTCGCAAGACAGCTTTGCCGCATTATATAGGAGATTTGAACTATTTCTTCTAATTTTATTTGTTTCTGTATTTATAAATCCTTGAAAAGTTATGATTCCGTAATTCAAGATGTGGATTTTAATTGAATAACATGTTTTACCCTCGGATTTGTTGAGCATATATATTTTTTGAATGAAACTAAAAGTAAAATCTATAGTAGAGCACATGAAGATTAATAGCAGGTTACTGGATGATTCATGCAGATATCAGACGCAGACTTCGCGATACTTGATGCAGATGCAGACTCTGCGATAACAGATGCAGACTCTGCGATACCAGATGCAGACTCTGCGATACCAGATGCACACTCTGCGATACCGCCTATTTTATGATACCCACATCAAACTAAAAGACTAACATAAAACAACGGAGCACAATAAATAAGGACAAATAAATAAATAAAGTTATAAACCAAGATTTGTTTCCTTGTTTAAATAAACTTGAAGCCAGAGTGAAGCCAGAGTGAAGCCAGAGTAAAGCCAGAGTGAAGCCAGAGTCAAGAAAATGGGCATGTTTTTCGATTGTGTCCTGCATTATGGCATTTTGAGCACCTGTGATGAATTTTTGGGCTACTCTGGAAAAGACTCTTTTTCATCTGAGGGGGTGGAGTACTCTGCCAAAGTTTAGCTTTCTTATTTGGTGTTTGAGTAGTCGGAGAATTACGAGATCGTTTCCTTCTCACCTTTGGGGATGGAGTACTGGGTGAAATATTATCGCTGAATGGAGTACTCTGCATCGTTTTCTTCGTAACGGATGGAGTCCTCTGCTTTGTTTGATTCATTGTGGATTGAGTCCTCTGCTTTGTGGATGGAGTACTCTACGAAGGTTCTGTTTTTTTTCTTTTTCCATTGATTACGCTTGAACCGCTTAGCCTTTTCAATAGCAGAAAGGTATCTCTTTGCCTTCGGTCTACCGGACGGTACTCTTATGACTGGTGGCAAACATTGTTCACTAATTACGTGTGGTGGTAGAATCAAATCTTCGTCTACAGGTTTTATAGGTTCTGAGTACGTTGAATACAAGTAGCCCTTTGTGAAATGATCATCCACCAGGGTAGCTTCATCAGTTTTCCGACTTAATGCTGCTTTAATCGCGTGCTCGCAGGGAATCTTCTCGACATCATATTGTTTACAAGTACAAAGTCTCTGCAATCATAAATTTCATAAATTTTAAAAAGGAATCGAACTCAGAGCAGATAAACAAGGCAAACGTTTCCTGAGACTGGCAGACTTGCTCAGGATACGTTTCCTAAAACTGGCAGTGATAAATAGCAAAAAAAACTTACATACCTTCTGTAGATCAACCACACAATCATAATCTCCACCTGTAACATGGCTACAATTTGAATCAGTATGATGAACATTTAAAATTTCCAAGCTACCGTGTCTTTCATGCAGTAACTTTTCAACGTTTGGGGGGAAATTTGTTTTTAATGAGGCAGCTTTGTCTCGCCTTTCCACAAACCACCTTGACAACAACTTTCTAATAGCCTCCACGAAATGTTTAACAGGAAATGATCTGTCTTCCTTAAGCGCGACATTAATGGATTCTGCAATGTTGCTCGTCATTATACCAAGTCTATCTCCTCGAAAATGTGCACAAGCCCATAATCGAAATTCCGCCTCTTCCAAGTAAACTGCTAATTCACTATTCTGACGACGAATCACACCAAACAATTTTTCAAAATCTACCAGTCGATATGCATATGCAGCATGACACACCAAACTGAGCATTGCGTTCTTTTTTAACTTTAAGATGAGGTTTTTTGAGGTGATAGTAACATACTCCCCTATCAGCTGCGGGGAAAACCTTCTCAATGGCCTTTGCGATTGATGGATGATGGTCATAAATAATGGCCAAATTTTTATAATCAAGTATCAAACCACACAAATGTGTAAAAAACCATTCCCATGAAGCATCATTTTCTGAGTCTACAATCCCAAAAGCTATAGGAAATATACTCGAATCTGCATCTTGACCTGCAGCTACCAGCATAACACCTCTGTACTTTCCAGTTAGATGTGCTCCATCTACCACAACAACCCTCCTCAAGAACTCAAATCCTTTGATGGAAGCACCAAAAGCAATGAACAAATACTTAAACCTTTGTTGAGCATCACGTTCAATCTTTGTAATCGTACCTGGATTGACCTGCTCTATTTTGTATAGATAGGAAGGTAAGTCCTGGTAACCCCTCTCAAAAGTGCCTTTGACCAGCTCTCGTGCATATGCCAACGCTTTATGCGCCTTCGTATAGTCTATGTCAAGACAATGTAGTGACTTAATACAGTTCATTACATGCTTAGGCGTGATTCCTTTAAGATCATTACCACCACTAAACCTATCAACATACATCTTTCCTATAAATTTTGCATTAGCCTGTCGTTGACGAGAATACCTACAGACAGCAGAGCATGTATGAGCTTCTTTATATATCCGAACGAGAAATTTTGGAGATTCAGATGAAACTGACAGAGTCGACGCACGAATCCTCCAAGAACAATTAGGAACAAAACATTTCGGGATAAATAGTTTCTTCCTCGACGTGGCGATTTTGAAATCAAACTTCTCGATGACTGCAATCTTGCGTAATTGCATAATTAATGCTTCCTTGTCTTCAAATATTTCGCCAACCTTAATGGATCCAGATTTCTTCATTGGTAATGGCTTCGTAGGCGTCTCATCGAATACATCGCAGAATAAAGGCGGCATCTGCTGTTTCTTCGCATACTGTCGGCAGTCTCTGCTGTTGTTCGGTGGTGGCATCATATGCTCGTCTTTAACATTACCAACATCATCAAAATCCACACCACCATCCTCTTTGACATCACAAGCTTCATCTTTACCCGCAACTTCTGCTTTAATTCCATCGTTTCTTTTCCATGACACGCAAAGCCGGATAACCTCTTTTTCCGCCATTGTGATCAAGTTTGCAAGTTGCCTATCGTTATTCAAGAAGATAGGAGGTGTGTCGCTAGGCATTTTCTCCATGATATGTGTAGGCAACTTATAAGAAATCTCGACTGCATTCATCTGCGTTTCCAAGTTGTAATCTTCACAAACAATGCGGAGAAATTCCTCATACTTGATTTGGTCTTCAACCGCAAACAACTTGCTTCCTTTGCTTGAATCAACGTCGAAATCCCAACCCATTTTTACCTTCCATTGTCCAAAAACAGTCAACAAATGCAACATTATCTGCAAAAAAGAGAATGTTCAAAAGATCTGCAACACACTATCTTAGAAGATTTTTCGCAGAGCTCTACACTTTGGCAGGGTCTTTTAGAAATAGCTCTGCCAAAGACGTACTAGAGCTCTAGACGCAGTTTAGAAGATGGTGGTTTAGATAACTAGTGTAATGTTTTGAAGTATTACCTGTGTTCGTTCTTCCCGAAAATATGCTCGCCTTCAACCCCTAGAATATCTTTAGATGTAAACGAAGATCGTCTTTCCGAAGAATGTACGTACTTTCGTTCAAAATCGTCGAAGTCTGTAAACAATCTTATACTCGGATTTCGCTTCCGTCTCTTTGAAAATATGAAATCTCCCTTTGAGGGTGAAATCGAAATAGTAGATCTAGGTTAAAGGTGGAGAGGTTGAAAAGGTTTATAGCAAACTCAAAAAAAGTAAGAAGTAATGGCATTCTTGTTATTATTGTGAAAAGAGAGGAGTACTTCAAAATCCGACCGTTTATACAATTTAGTTACGTTGCAAATGTCAAGCCATGCCCTGCGAACAGTATGCTACAGTAGGTCGAGCAATATCTGCCTTATGTCTACAAAAAAGCACACACAACGTCTGCTTTAAGTCTACAAAAAAAGCACACACAATATATGCCTTAAGGCTACCAGAACTGACACACTATATCTGCCTTAAGGCTACACAGTTAGCAGAGGTTAAGAAGAGTCTGTCCAGCCTTAGCCTTAAGGCTACACAATCGACACACTATATCTGCCTTAAGACTACAGAATTAGCAGAGTTTAAGCAGCGTCTGTCCAGCTTTAGCCTTAAGGCTACACAATTCGCACACTATATCTGCCTTAAGGCTACATAATTAGCAGAGTTTAAGCAGAGTTTGTCCAGCCTTAGCCTTAAGGCTACACAATTCACGCAGACTCTGCCAAGCGTAAGGGTATTTTAGACATTTTCAAAAAAAGTTTACTAGTTCTACAATTTTCCCTACGAAGGTACCCCGCTTGACATTAAAGTTAGAAAACGCACCATATCAGCAACTGTCCCTATTTACATTGTCTTGCATCACTAATCACAGGTTAAACACTCTTGGTCTATGATCTCTACCCAAAGTCCATGCCTTTATCATATTTTCTCATATTTGTTTGTCTGGTTGACTTTCTTAAATTGCTTTTATTGCTTTCTTTCAAGTTTAATTTACTTACGCATGCTTTCTTTTATGTTTCTTGTTCTTCTTTGATAACTTTACTTGCTTATTGCATCATTTGCTTAGGTTGTTAGTTTGGTTACCAAAACAAAAACTCATATTGGCTTAGCTTTATTAGTTATTTGCATTTTTATTGTGTGACATTTGCCATGCACTTGTGGTTATTTAGGGTTAAAAATTAGTAGTAGTTTTCCTCCTATCAAGTTTTTGGCGCTGTTGCCGGGGAAATTTGCATTAGGCATTAGGATTTGAGTTCTTTTGAAATCTAAGTCACCTTACTATTATCTACATATATTGTTGCTTTTGTGTTTTCTCTCTTTTGGCTTGTAGGTACCAAGTTACACAATCATGGAGAGGGAAATTGGAATTTATAGTGGAGCCTACAATCACGCCCAAAGAGAAGATGTTATCAAGGAGATGAGCGCAAAATTGGACACATATTTTTATCTAAGCCAAAGACCTATTCACTTTGTGGAAGGTTTTCAAAAGGGACTAGGCTTACAACCCCTACCAACAAAAAGGATACATCCCCAAGCAACAATACTCTTACCCAAACCAAGTTGCTCAAAACTTTCAAAGTCAAGGTAACTCAAGGGTAATGAGGATACTGGAAAGAAGTTTCAAGAGGTCAACAATAATATTGATGGGATATATCAAGAGTTTGATGGTAAGATAACAAGCTTGGCTTCCCACGTGAAAACCATTGGTTTGAAATTAGCTCAAGTGACCTCTAGCTCCAAAACACCAATGGGTACTTTACAGAGTAAACCCAAACCCAACCCAAAATCTTTTTGTGGAACGATTATCTCGGAAGAGAAGAAGGTCTTGGGAGCTCAACAAAGACCAAATGGAATGTCACAACAAGAGCAAAATGAAAGAGATGTGGAAGAGTTAGCAATGATTCTTGGTTTTGCTAATCTTGAAGAAGTGGATAAGGTTGTTGAGGCCATGGGATTGTCACCTAAAGCTAAAGAGGAAAAACCTATAAAGGTTGAGAAGAAAGATGCCCCTATCCAAGAACAAACTCCCTATGTTGAAGAATTTATTAAGAACGATAAATAACTTAAGGTAAAAGCTCCCAAGATCATGATGAGAGAGGAAACTCCTAACTTTGAACCCTCTCCATATGAACCAAAACTTCCATTTCCTCGCCCGGACTTTATTAAGACCTTAAAGAGAGTTCTAACGAGGTTCAAGAATGATTTGAAGGAAGTTGGAGTAAAGTTTCCCAAAGGAGATGGTGTAGCTCAAATCCCCATCCATAGGCAACTCATCAAGGATGTCTTGACTAACCATGGCAAGGTCATGGATGTTATGAAGAAATATGGGGATGATGGTGGAGAGACACACTTAAAACCCTCACTAAGAAAGATAATCCGGCTACATTTTCTCTTCCATGCTCTCTTGGTTATTTGGAACTCGATGATGCATTATGTGATTCTGGTTCAAGCGTCAATGTTATCTCTTATGATATGTTCGAGACTTTGGGCGTCAAGAATTTGAAAGTTAACACTAGCTCCATTACATTTGCGGATGCATATTCTAAGTGTCCAATTGGAATTCTTGAGAGCAACCCGGTAAAGATTGGGAATTGCATTGTACCAACCGAATTCGTGGTTGTGTAAATGGACTCCGCTAAGAGTATGCCCCTCGTTGTTGGTATGCCTTTCTTGGCTACCGTGGGAGTGACAATGGATTTTCAACAAGAAAGTTATTCTCCAGAATGTGAGCCCCTATGTCTCTTACCCAATCTCCCCCACCTCAAGGAAGCTTTGTGGCATAGTCTCCTATGGAGAAGAAGAAGTAGGTCAATTGATGAGTTTAGAGACCAAAGATGTGCCCCCTATTGTTGAACAAGAAACCCTTACTAAAGGGAATGAAGAGAATCTCCAAGATACTTTTGATGGAGATGGTCTAAACTTACTCTTTGAAAACCAAGAAGAAATGGTGTCCAAGGCTATGGTACCTATTGATCTAAAGGAAACACCAAGTGTGAAGAAGAAACCCACCCTCACCCTACGTCCCATTAAGTTTGTTGAAGGAGCAATTGAGTGCAAAGCTAAGTGTAAGTGCGATTTCAAGCCATTCTCTAAGGCTAAGATTATTCTTCATCCTGGTATGAACAAAGAGCAAGTTGACAAAGCCAAGAAAGCTATGAAGGAGTGCTTTAAGATTGAGTTGACGGATTGGGGACCAAGCACCAAGGAAGGTTATCAAACTCCCTCCAACTAGAATCTCCGCAAACCGTCAAGCTTAGAGACGTTAAACAAGCGCACTAGGGAGGCAATCCCTTGGTATCCTTTTACATACTTTTATCTATGTTTTAGCTATTTTCTTTGTATTTTAGCGTGTTTGAGTTTGTAGGAATCAAGAGGATCAAGCATTGGTCATTTGGGGTGAAAACATGGCAGTTTGGAGTCTTATGTCGCCTGCATCGACCATCCAAATGCACCATGTCAATGGGAAGGACAACAGCTCGAAAATCCCTCTGGTGTGTGCTGCATCGACCAGGCATGCTCACCACGTCGATGCAGCATGCATCCGCCAAGGTGAGTTTTCTTTGACTTTTTTCTAAGTGTTGACTCGGTTTGCTTTGGTTTAGACCGGTTTTCTTTGATTTTAAACATTATATCAAGACAGTTTAGATCCTCTAAAACCATCAAAACGAAATCATCATCCTTCTCTCTCATTTCTCAAACTCTTTTGCATCTAAAAGCTTTCTTTCTACACTAAAGCTCACACCTTTCATACATCTTGCATTCAAACTCATTTTATTTCCAAAAGGGAATTTGAAATCTCCACTCCCATTAGCTCTTGTTTATCTCATCTCTTTCCAACCACAAGGTATGCCCTCTCTCTTTCTCTCTTAACCCATCTCCTCCATTAAAGCTAATTGAAGCTAACATTTTGTTTTCTTGGAGTTGTTAGCTTAGGGTTCTAAGATTGCTTCTTGTTGCTTTGGTTAAGGTTTATATACTATGGGTTGTTTTTTTATGAGTTTGAGATGATTTAATGGTTCCATTTTGAAAATTTCACCTCTTAGGGGTCTTAGCGAGAAAAGTGAAGAAATGAGCATGAAATTTGAAATTTTAGAGAAAGTGTAAAATGTTTAATGTTTTATCATTCAAATGCTACCATTAAGATATTCTCAAATTGTTGAGATATTCTCAAATTGGTTTGCTTTGAATTTGAATGAAAATGATAGTTTGATGAAAAGGAAGGACCTTGAATTGGTGTTCTTGTACTTTTAATTGATTGGTTTAACACTTGAGTTGATAGTATAAGTGTCAATCGATTGTTGCTACTTGAGCTTTTGAAATGATCATATAGATGGACACTTTGTGCTTAAAAATTGTGGACCATTCTCATTTGAGAATTGGTTTTTTTTAGGATCCACTATCAAGAACTAAGCTCATGGATTCCTCTTCATGGCCAAGACACCACTCTCTTCAAGGAGACCACGCTTTCAATGGATGGTCTCAAGAGGCATTATGTTACTTAACGGAGCTAGACCGAGCCTCCTTCTCCACAAGATTTCAATCCCGATCGCTTCTAGCTTCAAGGTACCATTCCTATCATTGTAAATACGGTCTAGTTTTAAAATCTTTATTTTTTGCATATCATTGTTTTCTTTCTTCCACTTTCAGCTTTGCTTTCTCACCGGGACAGTGAGAAGTAAGTCCGGGGATGGGGGTTGGTTGCTAATGATCTTTTTAGTTGTTTTGTTTTCTTTTTGCATATTGAGTCTCATAATTTGCATTGTATATATGATAAAAACCACAAAATCCTAAAAATTTGAAAAACTTCGAAAAAACCAAAAAGATTTTCTCATTTAGTTGCATTGCATGCACTTGTATGCTCATTTTAGGTTCCATTGTACATATGAATAACAATGATGAAGTTGCCTTGTAAAGGTTTTTGACTTAGCGTTCAATGTGAAACTCTTGATAATGCATTTATTACTTTAGTGAATCGTAGAAAAGCTCTCTTCTTTACATCTTGATCTCTTCGCTCGAAACTCTTGGTTTTGTTGATGTTTGCTAAACTTGAAACCAATTCTACCTTATTTGACTTAAATTGGACTTTAAATTCTTGCTTAGGATCTTGAGATGCATGTTCATGGTTTTCAAAGATACATTTGGGTTTTGTTATCCATTTTTACCACTCTATGATAACCCAACTAGCCATTCTCATATTTAGTATGGTTTCCCCACCTTAAGCCGGACCTTTCATTTCAAACCCCCTCTTATTTGCTTGAGTGATGCCTTTTTATGAAAATACATACACGCGCAAAATCTTGAAAGATGGAAACGACAAAGAAGGTTTTCCAATAGGCTAGTCCTTTAAGCTCGAGGCTAGCAAACTAGGAGGGTGTTTGTGATATCTTATTCTTGATTGGGTTTGGTGAGAGACTTATGAGAAAAAGAAAGAGAGAATGATTGAAGTCAAAAAGAAAACCAAAGAAAAAGAAGAGAAACTACTCTAGGGAAAGGTTAAGTTTATAAAAGAAAAGACTAAGTGTTTAAGGCAAAAAGCCTAGTTCCCCTCCATAAGTTTAAAATCAAAAGTTAGAAAGTAAAGAAAAGAATTAAGGAGGATGAAAGAGGAAAAGAAAAGAAAGAGTCTAGAAAAGAAAACCCCCTAAGAGTTAGCAAAAACAAAAGAAAAGAAGATGGTTTGATTCTCAACCATTTAGTTTGTCTAAAAAAATATAAAGTATGTGAGATCATCCGTAGAACATAGGGTTCAAAATACATAAGAGTTTGGGTATAATGGAAGCACTTCTTTGTATGCATCAATTGTTCCATTTCTCCCTTGCTTTTGCATGATGTTTTACATTACTATTCTTTGAGAGTAAGTCACTAAAATGTTTTGAAACCGCCTTACCTTTTGTATCATGAACCTTTTTCTTACCATGTCGATTGAACATGATCGATAGTTTCTAAGTAAGACCGCACTTAAACACCTAATTGAATGTTAAAGAATTGGTAGAGAGGGTGGCATGCGGGGACTTAACCTTGAGTCTAGAGGTAAAAGAATGAAGTTGCGATAGATGTGAGGAGATTGATTGAGTAGAGATTCACTTATGCGATAACTTTGTATTATCTTGAACCTTGATGTTGAATACTTTGTTGATTCCTTTTGGCTTTGAGTTCTCACTTTCAAACCTCTTCTCCGGGGTTGTTCTTACTTGTTTTCTTGAGGACAAGCAAATGGCAAGTCAGGGGGAGTTGATGTGTTCATATTTTAGCACTCCTTAGCATGCATTTCCCATAGCTTTTACACTCATTTAGATTACTTAATCCATTTTTCTCTTCATATTAGGTTCCATTTAGTGTAAGTTTAGTCATAGAGTCCTAGGTTCATTATGTTGTATTTATTACTTAATCCGTCTTGCATTGATTTCAATGAATCTGATTTTGACTCTATCTTATTGGACTACTAATCTGATTTTTAAATATTTCTCATTAAATGTGTTAGATCAGGGAAACGAATCACACATTCATGACATCTTATCCTCTTTACCACTCTTTGTTGTTCTTGAATGGCCAGCTCACTTTTAGTTGGTATCCCACCTATAACCCTTACCTCTTTTCAGACCTCATGCACACTTGTTTTCACTATCATATGTGCAGATATGTGCAAAAACATCGGACATAAAAAGTATCGACGCAGTTTTCCAACCACCGAAGATGCAAAGATTGGAAGAACTTGGTGGAGTACTATGATGAGATTCAAAAGCTTGGCGTTTCCTTGTATTCACAAATAATGGTAAAATTTCGTGCCTATGATGACTCATATCAAAGAAAGACCGTTTTCCCCCTTTATAAAAAAAAATAAAAAAGGAAAAAAGAAAAAGAAAAGAAAAAGTAAAAGGGAAAGGAAAACGAGTCAATTCAAGAGTCTTATGCCCGAAGAAAAATCACAAGGAATGTCGTGGATCAATTTAGAAGAGTTGGAGCGATTTGCAGTGATTCCAAGAAACATCTAAGTCTCGGGGAGAAAAGGTGAAAGACATCAGAAAGTGGTTGGAAACTGTGGACATCAACATGCATGTTCTCTCTTGCTGTTTTGCATAATATCTATCATCCTCCGGAGCGTCCGATAACCCTAAACACTTTAAAATCTCACCATTAAATCAACCTTTTAAATTTATAGCACCGTCTACCTTGAATGATATCCTTTGATGAGAAATTTACACCAAACTTAATGAATGTAGAAAGTCAATTGATGTAAAGTTGAGATTTTTGCAGGTTTTAGATTTAGAGTATGGACAAGTCCTGCGAAAGTCATGGTGGGAGTAAGTTGAGAAAGTCTATGAGCTAATTCTATTTTAATGTGGATTACAGGTTAAGATTTCAAGTCTATAATCCCAAGGATATATTATTTTCCGTTTTTTCAAACCGCTTTTATATTCTTTGATTCTTTGTTTTTCTTTAGGACAAGCAATAAGCAAAATTCTGGGGGATTTGATATACTCTCTATTTTTCTACATTTAGTGTGGATTTTACTATTTTATTTAACTATTTTATAATGGTTTAGCACCAAAAGAGGTAGTTTTCTCGTATATGTAGCTTTTGAAGTCTTAACAAGTTGAATCATCAAAAATGATGCACACTGGATCAAAGGAGGTGTCAAAATACTACAGCCATTCACGCAAGTCAAAAGAACCATCCAAATCACAATATCCACAATATATGCAATTTCCCAAGTTTGGAAAGAACGGATACACCAGAAGTTTACCCTTAGTTGGAGGCCTTAAACATCTTGGAATTTGATGAAATTGGGTGACGAGGTAAAGAATTGAGTTAAATTTCTAATGGAGTTGGTTTCAAGTCATCTGAAGCTGTGGTTGAACAGTTACACCCGATTTACTGAAGATATATATGTTTCGCTCGTAGGAAAAGCTAGCGCAGGAAGCTGAAGGAAAGAAAGGCAAGTACCGGTCAGGGTTTTCCCTAGGGCTCGTACCGATACCCTCCTGACTGGTAATCCAATACTGGTCATAATTCATGCCCAGTACTACTGCCCAATACTGATAATAAAAAGTCAAAATTCTTTTGCCCAAGATTAAACCCTAGCCGACTTAGGACTTCTCCAGACTTAGATATACTTGCTTTTAGCCTCTTTTAGAAAAATAAGCCACAAATATTCACCATAAACATCATACTCATTTTTATAATATATATTTTATAGTTCTTCATTGATTTTGGTTCTAAGAGCTTCAAGGGGAAGATCTCACCTTTGTACTTCGATATAGAGAAGATTTATATCTTTGTACTCTTTAGATCTAATCTATCTATGATGTTAATTTTATGCTTCAATCTATTGATGTCTTCCTATTTTTCCATGTGTGAGTAGTTAACTTGTTAGGTTTTATGTTTTTCAATGATTCCATGATTATACTTGTTTAATATCGAATTGTTAGGGTTTATCTTATGGATTCTTCACCTTTACTTGTGTTCAATGCTTGAGCTGGAGTAGCTAACCAGTGAATGATATCTAGGGAATCAAAACCTCGAAAGTGCGATACGTCATAACATGCGAGAGTTGAGTTATGAAGTATTGTGAACAATTGAGTCTTGAACAAATTGTTCTTGTTTGGTTTTTATGTTTTAGAGTAATTTTTATTTTTATTTCTATTAATTCGTTTTTATTAAGGTAGAATAAGTTTGGGAATTACGAAACTTTTTTAGGAACTAAGGTTTTGATTTCAAAACACAGTGACCATTGTTGCAGAGTTTGTTCAGGACAGACGATTCAGAAACCCCGTGACTGGACTCCCCACAGAAAATTTCATCTTGCATTGATTTCAATGAAACTAATTTTAATTATACCCTATTGTACTACTAATCCGATTTTAATTTTTCTCATTAAATGTGTTAGATCAGGGAAACGAATCACACATTCAGGACATCTTATTCTCTTTACCACTCTTTGTTGTTCCTGAATGGCCAGCTCACTTTTCGTTGGTACCCAACCTATAACCTTACCTATTTTTCAGACCTCATGCACTCTTGTTTTTCACTTTCACATGTGCAGGTATGTGCAAAAATGTCGGAGAGAAAATGATCGACGCAATTTTCAAACCACTGGAGATGCAGAGATCGGTGGAACTTAGTGGAGTACTATAATGAGATTCAAGAGCTTGGCCTTTCATTGGGATTCATAAATCATGATAAATTTTCGTACTAATGATGACTCATATCAAAGAAAGACCACTTTCCCCCTTATAAAAAGGAAAAAAAAGAAAAACAAATATACGAAAAAAGAAAAAGAAAATGAAAAAGAGAAAAAGCAAAGGGAAAGGAAAACAAGTCAAATAAAAAGACTCATGGCGAAAAAAAATCTCAAGGAATACCATGGATAAATTTAGAACTGTTGGAGCGACTTGCATTGATTCTTGGAGAAAAAACTAAGTCTGGGGGAGTTTGACATCAAAGTGATTCAAAACTGTGGACATCAACAGGTCAATTCTCTCTTGCGGTTTTGCATAATATCTTGCATCCTCCGGAGTGACTAGTAACCCTAAAAACTCTAAACCTCTCCACTAAAGTCAGCCTTTAAAATTCTAATGTTGTCTACCCTGAATGATATCCTTTGATAAGAAATTCACGCAAACTTAATGAATGTAGAGAGTCAATTGATGTGAAGTTGAGATTTTTGTAGGTTTGGAATTTAGGGTATGTACAAGGCCTGCGAAAGTCATGGTGGAAGAAGATGAAATGTCTCTAAGATAACTTGTTTACATGTGGATTAGAGGTTGAGAATTCAAGGCTATGATCTCAAAGCTATGTGAGTTCCCGTGTTTTGAAACCACTTTTCTATTCTTGGATATTTTGTTATCCTTGGGGACAAGCAAAATGTCCGGGGGAGTTGATATACTCTATATTTTACTGTTCTTACTACTGTTTTTTAATAAAATTTTCTATGCATTTTATTACGGTTTTATACCTTTAGAGGTAGTTTTTCTTGTATTTGTAGTTTTTGGGTCTTTAGAGAGTAAATCATCAAAAGGATGCAAAATGGATCAAAAGAGGTGTCAACCATACTAAAGCCATTCACACAAGTCAAAAGAATCATCCAAGTCAAAATATTCACAAGATATGCATTTTCCCAAGTTGGACAGAATAGAAGCACCAGAAATTTACCCATTGACGGAAGCCTCCATCAGCTTAGAATTGAATGCAATTTGGTGACGATATAGATCTTTGAGTTATATTTTCAATAAAGGTGGTTTCAAGTCATTTGGAGATGTGACTGAAGAGTTATACCCGATTACTTGATAACTTATCCGTCTTGGCTGGCAGGAGAAGCAAGCTCATGAAACTGAAGCAATGAAGGGCCCAGTACCGGCCAGGGCCCTCCCTAGGGCTCATACTGATACTCTTCTGACCAATACTGCAGTATCGGTCAAGAATCTTGATCGGTACTGTAGTGACCTTGATAAGGGCTGAAGAAGTTAAGAGAAATTCCCATAGAATTCTCAAGAGAAGGTCAAGATAAGCCCTTGGATCGAAATAAAAGAAACTTAGGTCGAGTGAATTTCAATTTTTCACTCGTAAGGACGGTCAACACGGCTAAACCAAGTTAGGATGGATCCAAAGTTTCCAAATTAAGCCAAGTGGAATTGGGAAGCAATAAGAGACGTTAAAAGGACATTTGGACAAAGAAAATCTTAGTTGGGTTATACGAATCAGATTATGGTTCGAGAAAGATAGCCGGACGGACCGTACGGGGCATATCATGGGTCAAAATAGTCGAAACTTGTAAAAGAGAGCCAAATCAGGTTAGACACGTTAAGAAAAGGGAAAAGTAAGCTCAAAAACAATTTGGGTCGAAGGATTATTAAGTTGGTACGAATAAAATGGAATTTGGGTCACGTGGTACGATGAGGCGAAAACTCGGTAAGCCATATACGATCAGATGTGATCGAGATAGGAACAGATTGCTTGCAACCCATTTATATGATTATGGGAATGATAAAAAGGACTTAGAAATATAGATTGGACAAGGAAAAATTAGTTTGGTTCAAGAGATTTCTTGACGGCCGAAAAGGATCGAATCAGGCAGTTTTCCCGAGAACCATGGTTACGCTGCTGGGTGACTCACCTACTTGGGTGCTAGCTTGGGCGTGTGTCAGTTGTGTGTAGGCGTGGGTCAGCTGTGTGTGGGCGTGTGTAATCCACACGTCTGCTTCTGCATCATCACTGCCACGTGTCGTGACCAGGGCAGTGATCTGTGTATTGGCAAGGGCAAGTGGTCAGCTGCTGTCATGAGCTTAATCTGAACTTCCCAGCCTATATTTAAACCCATCAAACCGAAATTATCAGTCCATACAAACCAGACCAGACAGTACGATCATCCAGTCCATCATGACCCGTTATCGAGCTGGTCGGAGAAAAATTTAGGGTAAGCCTCTCGAACCCAAATTTTCCAGTCCGACATGTTTTCGTGTTCTGAGCATGAATTTGTCCTTAGTTTCTTGATCCAAAGCTTGGAACCACCACGAAACCTAAGTGAAACTTTCGGCTGGATCATGAAGAAATAAGTCTAAAATTCAAAAGTGATCCTATTCGGTCTTGGTAAGACCCGAGTATTATTGGCTAGCTAGTTTACCTTAGAATTGTGTATTTTAATATGGTAACTCGTGTGTTTTGTTCCAGTAGAATCCAATTCTGAGTTTAATCAGAAACGTGGGTAGAGGTTCACGAGTTAAACCGTGACCTTTCATCAAACAAAAGGTGAGTCTTGGGGATGCTTGATGTTTGCTCTATGTATATAAGTGATGCCTTTCTGTTGAATTGTTTATGTGTTTCTGTTAAAGTGTTTATACGTTTGATTATTAAGCATGTGAGATTATTTGACGTTTAAATTATTACACTTCTTAGTTTGCTTAAAAGCTCTAACTGGTGCAATACGTTTAAGACTGAAAATTGTGTTATATGTTTATAAGTTTACTTGAACTTAATTGTCTTGTAAACTTATAAACTTATGATTAACGTGGTATGACACTTCCCCGAATACCGTGGCTAAACTAATCCTAAAGCGTATTAGTTTAAATTCACGAAGACATGGGAGATGGGATTGCAGCCTAGGGCCGTGTACTGCATGACGTTGCATAATTTCTGGTGCGATACTTTATAACTAAGGCCATTGGAACATTATAGGATCATCGGTTTGTTTAGCCTATGTGGCTACGGGCCGAGTGATGCCTATTAGTGTCAAGTATTGGGAAGTAGTCAATCACATAAGGCCTTAATGAAAACTTAAAGATTTAAAGTTCATAAATTGAAAGTTGCATAACTAATGCTTCCATTGCGTATGTTATGCATGTTTGCGTGTAATTGTTATTTTGGGTTTCGGTTAGAAAATTCATATGCATGTTAGGGGAGCCCAGACTCACTAAGCAAACTAGTTGCTTATGACTCGACTTTTTTTGCACGTAACCATTGGCGGGTAAACCATACGGGAATACACAAGGAACGCAAGGAAACCAGAGGTAGTTTATCTTGCCTTTTGTAAATGACTAATGCTTAATATGTATAATAACGTTTTGAGAACTAGAATCATTGCCGACATTTATACATATGTTTTTGTATCATTGTGGGGTGTAAATCCATACCGATTGAATTTGTCAAGACTTTTACAGGGATCTGAAACTTCTGAGTAAAAACCACGAACACGAAGATCCAAAGATGGTTTTTATTAAGCTGTTTCGAAAGCTATTTGGAGAAAGAATACAAGTGTTTGCTAGGTAAAATTGCAGATCCCCTTTTTAGAGGATGTACATGAGTATATATATAAGTCAAAGTCGGCTAGGGCAACTCCTAAAATGATAAGGAAGCTTTCCTATTTTTTTGCCCCCTTCTTTTCTTTATGTCTATCTTCCTTTTTCTCCTTCGAATATTTCTGATTCGGTTTCCCATGATGGGCTTTAGCTCATTGCTCCGACTTATATGTTTGATGTGCCATTCAGTTCTGGTCTTAAGCCTTACAAGTTGGATAACCGTGGGCCTCACTCCGGTTCATCGCATCGGTCCATGTTCTTGTTTGACACATCGGCTCGGGTGGCTTCATGCATCACGGCTCGGGTGGCATCAGGAATCAAGGCTCGGGTGGCATCAGGAATCAAGGCTCGGGTGGCATCACTTCACGGCTTGGGTGGCGTTGCTTCATGGCTCGGAGTCATCTCTTCAAGGCTCGGGTGGCGGTTCTTCACGGCTCGGGTGTCGTTGCTTCCTGGCTCGGGTGGTGTTGCTTCCCGGCTCGGGTGTCATCTCTTCACAGCTCGGGTGGCATTGCGTCATGGCTCGGGTGGTTTTCATGTGACACCCGAACCATTTAGTTATGACACCCGAACCATTTTAGTTATGACACCCAAACCATTTTGGCGTGACACCCAAACCACTTTCGGCGTTTGAGTTTAGCTCGGGTGTTAGCGACACTTAGTTGACATCTGTTAACTTCAGGTTGGTGAAAATGACCCTAATAGTTAGCCCCCCAGCTCGTTAGTTTCTAAGCTGAAAGTGTCGAGATAAAGAGTATTCTGAAGTTAACATCCCTAGCCGAATTTGTAGTGAAAATGCCGAGCCGTTAGAGTGTTTTGGTTAAGTCCCCTAGCCATTTTATTTTGTTCTATGCCACCGAGCAGTTATGTCAACAGTTTGGCTCGGGGTTTGCCGTATAGAACAAATTCTGCTCGGGAGCCTCCACAAACTTTGGCATACTTTTCTCGGGGAGTCTAAACATTTCTGCTGATTCCCGAGGCATATGACGTCACTCCTTGCCTATATAAACTGTGATGCCTCCCAATCTTTCACAACTCCATTTCTCCGAAAAAGTCTCCAAAATAGGTAGCCTCTCTCTCCTTTCTCTCTCTATTTTGTTGCTTAAGTTAATTTTAGCTAGGGCCTCCATTATTCCTCCTTCGCCGCCGACCCATTTGAGTTTCCCGATCCATCTTCAAATAGGTCCGCCGCCGTTCTTGAGTTTTCCGGTGATTTGTTTGAGGATTTGGATCTGTATTTTAATTTATTTAGAGGATTTTGATCTATTTTTCAATCCTTAGAAGGCTTCGATGCATCCCGATAAGCTGTTGAGAAGTCCGATCTGTTTTTAAATTTTTCGAAGATTTAGATCCTTTCTCCTGAGCTATTAGGGATCCCGATCTATTTGTCTGTCTTCCAAAGACCATGATCCATATCCAAACCCAAAGGATGTCTCAGTTGTCTGCGTCTACGTCACCCGAGCCGTACGCCAGGTTATTCAATAGTCCAGGCCAGTCTTCATTTCTTGAACCGTCTTTCTCTGCCAATCCGTTCAATGCTTGAATGTTTCAGAGGATTTGGACGATTCAAACGGATCGGGGGTAGGACCTTTCACTCTTTGTAGGAAAGTCGTGATCTCCGAATCTTCGAGAGCCGACAGTAATGCCAAAAATCATTTGGAAGTGAAGTCCCTCACCTTCACGATTCTCCTTTTGACGAGACGGTAAATCCTTTTGTTGACACAGTGGATCCCGAGCAGGCGAATTTTGAACCAGAGGATTGGTTCTACTATCCTATTGTGGCTAGACAAGAGTTAGAATGTCTGGTTGGACCTCTCCAACGAGCCCCAGGGAAGAGGAAAGCTAAGAAGCTACCCAATCCACCCCTTAGGCAGAGATTTAATATCTCGAAAGATAATGAATTCGTTCTTCCCTCAATGACGGACCGAGCCAATAAACCTCCCCCCGATCACTTTACTCTCTATGAGAGCTTCTTCTACCGCTGCTTACTATGGCTCCCGATCCCTGAAGTAATCCTGCGGTTTTTATGGAAGCATAATTTGGCCATTGCCCAAATCAATGCTCGGAGAATCAGACATCTGGTCGGCATTCTTGTCAGGAGTTACGAATGCAAAGTTGTGATTGGGGTCGAACACTTGACAAGTCTCCTCGAATTCAGACGTTGTAACAAAAGAGGGTTGAAGTAATATGTATCGGGTAAAGCCAAGAGGAAGATCATGCAAGGATTCCCGAGGAAGGATGATAACTGGGAGGATTACTTTTTCTTTGTTCTCGTCACCGAGGCGTTAGTGGGCTGTAGATGTCTTGGCTTAATTAAGACAAGCTGGGGAGAACTTGGTAGCCGACCCGTAGCTTGTTTTTGGGCTACGGCTCTGTTTTCTTTTATATATTGATTTCATTTTAGGTCTCTTACATTTTTTCCTTCTTTTGTAGCACGCCATCTCTAACTCTCGTTGCCTCCCGATCTGTCTACGATTCACGAAGTGCTTTCGGCTCAAAAGTGTAGTTGGAAAAGAGATTTCAATCTTCAGCGAGTGGAGAGAGCTCGAGATTTTTTGAAGGTCAATCTGTTGTCCATCATCTTCTTCTAATTCTTCAGTCAACACCATGGGAAGACCCATGTTTAGAGACCGAGCTGCAGCCAAAGCCAAGGCAAAAGCAGAAGCTAGAGAGCGGGCAAAGCAAGCCGAGGTGATGGGTCAAATTCGACACCCTAACCCCCAGACCTCAACTTCTCTCCTCCCCGAGCTGATCCCCTCTAGTAACCCCCCGAGTAGATTTCTCATCCCGCGGCTTCTAAAGTGGTCATATTAGGTCTTCGTCCTGCGAACTCCCAGATGTTGCCGCATAAAGAAAAGGGCAAAGGGAAGGCTATGGAAAGGAAGGGCCCGACCAGAAAATGTCAATCGTCGGCAGATGACAAGGTCGAAGGATTGGCCGAAGCATCAAAGCGACAACGAAGCGCTGAAGTACCTAGAATTATCCCCTAAGCAATCCCCCTTTCTGCTGTGCCCATTAATGCTGACGGGGCTTACAATGATGCTATGGCATCTGCAGCTATCTTCTCGAAGATTACCTGCCCAGGCGATCATCTCCCACCATCTGATACCTTGCTAAGGGACAAGTCCAATAATGAGGTTTCTCTCCGTGGTGTTAAGGTATGCCTTCTTGTCAACATTCAAGTTTGTTTCGCCGCTGAGACCCGAGCCATTTTAGTTTATCTACCGTCGAATAACGCCTTTATTTATTGCCCAGTTCATAGCCCATCTTAATAACATGGTTATGGGGTATGAATCCGACGCTCGGAAGGACATGGAGATAGTTAAGGACGCCAGGAGGAAGGCCATTGAGCTAAATGGGAAGCTCAAGCATGTTGAGATAAGTCGCGCTTCTGAGAGAGAAAAGGCCATCAAGAGGATTAAGGATCTTGAGGCTGAGGCAGAAGAGCACAGAAAGCATCGCAAGGAGGCCGACGAACAGATTATTTTATTGGAATCTAGCAGGGCGAAGCGCGACGCTCATATTGCCAGTTTAACGAGGCAACTGGAGGCGGCGAACGAGCCCCATGAGGTCAAGATAGAGCAGGCAGTTCTGGAGGCCAAGCGTGAGATGAAGTCATCATTTGAAGACAAATTCTCCTGAGCCAAAAAGCTACTCGGTAAGATTGAAGGCGAGCCGAAAGAGAACAGGCTTGATCTTGCTCAGATTGAAGGCAATCTTCAGTTTATTGGATTGCTTCAAAGTGAAGAGCCGCCATCTCTTGACGCCGAGGCGAAAAATCTAGCCGAGCAAAAGGGGGAGCTCGAGGGTGCCCATGAGGCATTTGCCAAGCTGATAGATGATCTAGGGGACACACTGAAATTGTCCCGTATTCACTCTGACATCTTAAAAGAGCTTAACAATGGCGAGCCTATGGAGATGGCCGCTACGAGTGTCGGCATAAAAGACTTCTCTCGTTCGAACAAGGGAACACCAATTTTTTCTGCGCCAGACTTGAAGAATACGCCAGAGGATCCGACATCTTCTGAATCAAGTGGGGGTAGCTCAAAGAAGATTCCCGAGCCGTTTCCTGAGGAAGGCATCGAAGAAGCTATGATCGTGCCCGAGCCAAAGAAAGTCATTGATCCCGTCATCGAAGAGCACGAAGAAGGAGGGGAAACCGAGCACCCTAAAGGGCTAGAGCAAAGGGAGATTGAGAATCGTGAAGCTCTAGAATCTTACGATCCTTTTTTATGTATAGTTTAAAACTCTTTTGGACGCATGGATGGCTTTATCTGGTTTGTAGTCTTTTTAAGAACTACTATTTTTTGTCTTGCCATTGATCTAATCGTCAGATTTCAGGATATCGGTTCGTTTTTGTTTTTTTTAAGAAAATGCTTTGTGTTTGATGAAAAATAGCCAAGTGTAGCAAGTCTAAGTGCTTTCCTTGTGTTGTTTTAACAAGAAATAAGTATTTTGTCGAACGAGTATGAAACATGTTTGCATAGCTGCGTTTGAGATGAACATTTCGGTTTACAGATATGTTACCATTAATCTATTTGCTGCGATATGAATCATATGTTTGCATAGTTGGGTTTGAGATGAACAATTCGGCTTACAGTTATGTTACCATAAACTTCACTGCTCTGAAATTGATCATAAGTCTGCATAGTTTAGTTTGAACATTTCGGTTTACGAATACGTTACCGTAAACGTATCCGCTCTGACAATGGACATATGCTTGTATAGTTTAGGATGAACATTTCGGTTTACGGATACGTTACCATAAACATATCCGCTCCGACAATGAACAAATATTTATATAGCGCGCTTTTAATCCTGCGACGGATGCGACAGTTTAGATCTGAAATGGATGCAAGAGTTCACTACTTTGGCCAGCAACAATGAAGATGTGGCGAGATGCCTGTTGTAGCTTAGTTCATTCGAATATTACTGTTTTGTTAAGACTTAGTGATCCTTGAAGGATGTTATGTAAAACTTGTCTTTGAAAGCTTTGCTTTCATAGATTGTAGAATCTATTACAAAGATGGGAGTATACGAATATACGTATACGTACCCACCCCCTCCCCCCTTTTTGAAGGAGGGGGCAACTAAACCCATTTGAAGATGGGCTGCCTACGTACTCTTTGCAGGGATCAAGTCCCCCGTAGTTCATGTAAAATGGCTTAGTGATAATACTTCTTGAGGTGCATGGCGTTCCATGATCTTGGCACCGGAACATCGGTCATGCTGGCAAGTTTATAAACACTTGGTTTGACTACCTCTGTGATCTTGTAAGGTCCTTCCCAGTTTGCTCCTAGTTTTCTGGCATTTGTTTCCCTCGTGTTTTAAAAAACTTTTCGCAAAACTAAGTCTCCTTCGTAAAATCTTTGTCTTCGAACATTGGAGTTATAGTACTTTGCTGCCGCATTATGGTAGTCTGCGGCGAACTCCGGGAAGATGTATTTCCGGTGGAATAACACATTCTGTTCCATAGACAAGGCTGAATGGGGTTTCACCAGTTGCTCGTCTTGGGGTTTTACGGTGAGACCATAGCACTCCTTCCAATTCTTCAGCCCAATGTCCTTCTTTTCATCGAGACACTTTTTCATACCGTCATTGATTGTCTTGTTGATTGCTTCCGCTTGACCGTTTCCTGGTGGATACCTTGGAGTGGACTTGCTGAGCCGGATCTTCCATTTTTTGCAGAACCCTTCGAAACGATTAGAGATGAACAGCAAACCATTATCCATTACGATCTCGTATGGTACTCCATGCCGGCAAATGATATTCTTCCATACAAAGGACTCCACTTGCATCTTCAATGCTAGCGTAGGAATCGGCTTCGACCCATTTAGAAAAATAATATGTTAAAATCAACAGGAATCACTTCTGCTTCGAGGGATGCAGTGGCCCGACGATGTCCATGGACCACCGCATGGATGGGTATAATGATGAGATTGAGGAGAGCACTTCCATTGGTTGGTGAATCATTGGCGCGTGACGTTGGCACTTCTCACACTTGGCTGAAAACTTTCTGCAGTCTTTGATCATCATCGGCAAATAATAACCATGGCGCTTGAATTTTATCGCCAGTGCTCTTCCTCCTGAATGATTGCCGCATGTCCATTCCTTCTACACAGCTAAATAATGGTCCCGAGAATCTCCACTTAAAGACGTTCCCGTTGAGTAAGACGTAACGAACTGCCCACTTTTCGGTTGGTAATACCCCGTCGTATGTATATTCTCTGATTGCATCAAGCCACTTCTTGTCGTAGCCATATTCTGCTTCAACGTTGATCTCACTTGCTTCTTCATCGGGTTGTGATTCGATGACAGGGACGTCATTGCTTTTGATGATTGCCGACTCTTCGAGAATGTCCTCTTCCATTGGAGCAATATTGGGTTCGGTGGATGGCGGGTTTACCATCCTTCCTGCATTTCAGTTGTGTCCTCCTACCCGATTGTGACTTCTCTTGCTTGCTTAGCTGCTTGTGAACGAGTTATGGCATTCACTGTGTCGGAAAGATTGATGCTTGGGTGCTGGATGAATTCTATCAGGATAAGTCTCTTTAGATCCGGATCAGAAGTTGATGCAAGGGCTGCAAGTGCGTCGGCCGAAGTGTTCTCTCGTCGTGCGATGCGTGTTAGTACGAATTCTTTGAATCGTACAGCCAATTCCTTGCGATCTTTATGTAAGCTTCCATCCGGTCATCCTTTGTTGCATACTCGCCACTGAATTGATTTGCGACTAACTGGGAATCGCAGAATGCGTGAAGTTGCTCGATCTTTAGGCCACCAGCGAGCTTCATCCCGGTGATGAGGGCTTGGTATTCTGCTTCGTTGTTGGATGCGCGAAAACCTAAGCGAAATGACTGTTCCAGAATTTCACCGGTTGGAGAGGTTAGGCGATTCCTACTCCCGAGCCGCTTTTGGAGGATGAACCATCGACGTGAAGCTGCCAGGGCGTGCTCGGTGTTCCATGGTCAGTGCTCTCTTCAGGGAGTTCAATTAGGAAATCGGCTAGGACTTGAGATTTTGCACATGTGCATCCGCGATACTTGATATCATATTCGCTCAGCTCGATTGCCCATTTTGCTAGCCTTCCTGATTGACTTGGGCTGTGCAAAACAGACCTTATCGGGGATGTACTCAGGACGATGATCGAGTTTGACTGGAAGTAAGGCCTCAGCTTTCTTGCACACATTACGACAGATAGCGCCAATTTTTCCATTTTTGGGTACCTCGTCTCTGCGTCTGTTAGAGTTTTACTGACGTAGAAGATTGTCTTTTATTCCGTGCATTCATCTCGGATCAGGACGCCGCTGACTGCTATGGTGGAAATTACGGTGTATAGAAAAAACGGCTCTCCTGCTATTGGTTTTGTAAGAACGGAAGGGGTAGCTAGGTAAGTCTTCAGTTGTTGAAAAGTCTCTTCGCATTTTTCAGTCCATTCGAACTTCTTGTTTCCCCGCAAAGTATCATAAAAAGGCAGACATTTGTCGGTGGATCGTGAGATGAATCTGTTAAGTGCAGCTACCCTCCCGGTAAGTCTTTCCACTTACCTTTTCATCTTCGGCGAAGTCATATGGATGAGCGCATTGATTTGCTTAGCATTTGCTTTAATGCCACTGTGAGTGACTAAGTATGCGATGAGTTCTCCTGATGTAACCGCGAATCTGCATTTGGTTGGATTTAACTTCATGTTGTGAAAGTTCAGCTGTGAGAAGCATTTCTCGAAATGAGCTACATGATCCTGCTCTCTTAGTGATTTCACCAGCATATCGTCTATATAAACCTCCATTGTCTTTCCGAGTTGACCAACGAACATCTTGTTCACCAGCCGCTAATATGTTGCTCCCGCATTTTTTAGGCCGAACGGCATCACCTTGTACCAGTATATTCCACGATCTATTATAAAAGCTGTTTTCTCCCGATCATCGGGGTTCATCAGTATCTAGTTGTAACCCGAGAAGGCATCCATGAATGAGAGGAGTGCGGTCCCTGCTGTTGCTTTGACTAGGCGATCGATGTGTGGAAGGGGGAAGTTATCTTTTGGACAAGCTTTGTTCATGTCACTGAAATCCACGCATACGCGCCATTTTCCATTCTTCTTCTTGGCCACCACCGGGTTAGCTAGCCAGTCTGGGTACTTCACCTCAGTTATCGAACCGACACGCAGAAGTTTTTCTCATTCATCATTAACTGCTTTGGCTCTGTCTGGCCCAAGCTTTCTCCTTTTATGCTTCACTGGTTTGAATGTTGGGTCAACATTCAGCTCGTGGTTTGTTATGCCGATATCGATGGGGGGGCATGTCCTCCGCTGCCCACGCAAAAGTGTTCACATTCTTTTTCAAGAATGAAACGAGTTCTTCGTTGATTTTTCCATCGAGCATTGCTCCAATATCCATGCATCGCTCCGGATGTTCATTATCGATGCAAACTGATATTACGGGATCGCATGTTGGCTTAGTTACTTCTTCTTCGCGATCCTCCGTAATCTGTAATTGCTATAAAAGTTTGGAAAGCTCTTGACCGACTCTCGGTCTGTCTTCATTTTCTTGCGCTTTGAATTTGCCACCAGATCGGTGGCCGGATTTCTGAGCTTGTGGGCGGTTAGGAAGCAGACGTGAGACTCCTTTTAGTTCCCACAAATTGTTTTTTACTCCATTTGGGGTAGGGAACTTCAAGCAGAGGTGATATGTCGAAACCGCTGCACGCATAGAATTCAACCTGGGGGTTCCCATAATGACATTGTATATTGATGGGTGATCAGCTACAGAGAATTTGACGATTTTTGTCACCTCACCAGCTCGGACATGAAGTTTGATCATCCCTGCAGTCATTGTAGTTTCTCCGGAAAATCGAGTCAATGGCTTCGGGGTTGATATTATCTCGAATAGATCGACATTCACTCTTCCGAGTGTCTCGAGGAAGATTACATCCACAGTGCTTCCAGTGTCTACCAATACGCGGGCTACATCGCAATCATTCACAATTAATTCGATTACGAGAGGGTCATCGTGTGGCTTGTCGATTCCGATTGTCTCCCTTTCTTCGAATGAGATCACTCATTCAAAAACTTTGAGGGTTTGGACCAGTTGATGCTGACATCTGCCCGTCGCTGGAATGCTTTGATCGACGAGATAGTATCTGAGCAATAATGAGATCCTCCCATTATCAAGCTTATTCTCCTTCTCGATCCGGAGGGTGGTGCCTCGTCATCCCGTCTATCATGCTTTGAATGATCTTCCTTTGTCTGGTCGGGTTTGTAAGTGTTCACGTCCATCTCGAAATCCTTAAGGCTGATGTTTCCTCCAAGTTCGCCAGCTGCTAACTTTTTGGCAAGTTTCAGGCCAAGGATGCGACAGTTTGCGGTGGAATGTCCATAGTTGTGATGGTGCTCGTAGTAAGCCGTTTCGTCATAAGAATTGTCGCTTTTGGTCCATGTGCTCCACGAACCTCTTCCGTGACCTCGGCCTCTTCCTCGACCGTATCCAACCTCGGACACTTCCTCGACCGTACCTAGGGGTGTCAATTTGGTAATTATGAGCTCCTCGAAAGCCTCCCTCGTTAAACCAAAGTGCTCGTTTTAAGGTTAGCAGGGCGGCCTTGTCGCTCAAGCCTTCTACTTTGGACATGACCGCTTTGAATCTTCCGACGAAACATCGGAGTGTTTCGGTCTGCCCCTGAGCCAGGGTCTACAGGTCGGCATCTGAAGTTCCAGGGTCCATGAATATGGAGTAATGCTTCAGGAACGCTGCAGACAGCTGGTTATAGTTGTCGATGGAGTTGCTCTCGAGCCTCAAAAACCACTGGAGTGTCGGACCTTTAAGGTGTTCCACGGAAAGGAGGCATTGCCTGGCATCTCTGTCGCTTTCTTTGAAGTTAGAGCGACCCATGGCTATGGCAAAAGCCGTTAGATGCTCCTTTGGATCGGTTTTCCTTCGTCAATTGGAACCTTCATCTTCCCTGGGTCGGGGATTTTCGCAGTGGTGATATGTGTCGTGAACGGAGTGTTCTGTGCTTCCTCCAAGATGCGATCTATTTCGGGGACCTTGCTTGTTGCTTTGTGCATCAGGGAGCAGATTCCCTTTATGTCAGCGGCTGCTCGGTCCATATCTGCCCATTGCATCCATCTCCTCCTTCTGGGCTCGGATCTCTGCTCTTTGCTCTGTGCTTGCTCGGCCCAGAGGATGTTTTATTCCTCCTCGATTAGCTTTTGATCTCCTTCTAGGATGGCTTCGCATCTTTCGTTTCGGGTTTGGCCAGCTGCTGGGAGTTCGGGGTCATTGCGGCTCGCCGTGTTGCGCTCTACCTAATTTTTGTCCTCTATATTGACGATTGGGGCCGGCTCATCCTGCGTCGGTGCGTCGCTTGCTCCTTGCACTCTGGGGGTCAGATTTTGTGAGTTTTGGTGGAGGTGAGGCAATCTTCCACGGGTTCTCAGTGGGTTAAAAGGGGTTGAGAAATCTAGGGCCATTGGGTTTAGGTGCCTTCCAATACGTCTTGCTCGGTCAAGACCTGATCCCACCACGCGGATTCGACTTGTCATCGCCAAGGTTTTCAGCTCTCCCGTCAACGTGCTGTTCAGCTTGTCTTGCTCCTCCGCCTTCTTGAGCAGCATTTCCAGCATGGTCTTTATCTTCGTCAGTGTTGCTGAAGCCTCCCTGGAATTTTCCGGTTGGTTTGTCTGCTCTTCCACGCCGGCGTTCTTGGTGTCAGCAGCGTCCTGCTCTCCGTTGTTGGCCATCGTCCTTCGGATCCATTTGTCGTATTTTTGGTGTAAGAAAATTTCAAGAGGCCTCTCAAGCGGTGCCAAATTGTGGGGGGGGGGGGGTGTAAATCCACACCGATTGAATTTGTCAAGACTTTTAGAGGGATCTGAAACTTCTGAGTAAAAACCACGAACACAGAGATCCAAAGATGGTTTTTATTAAACTCTTATGAAAGGTGTTTGGAGAAAGAATACAAGTGTTTGATAGGTAAAATTGCGGATCCCCTTTTTAGAGGATGTACATGAGTATATATATAAGTCAAAGTCGGCTAGAGCGGCTCCTAAAATGATAAGGAAGCTTTCCTATTTTTTTGCCCCCTTCTTTTCTTTATGTCTATCTTCCTTTTTCTCTTTCGAATATTTCTGAGTCGGTTTCCCAAGATTGGCTTTAGCTCATTGCTCCGACTTATATTTTTGATGGGCCATTCAGTTCTGGTCTTAAACCTTACAGGTTGGGTAACCGTGGGCCTCACTCCGGTTCTTCGCATCGGTCCATGTTCTTGTTTGACACATCGGCTCGGGTGGCTTCATGCATCACGGCTCGGGTTGCATCAGGAATCATGGTTCGGGTGGCATCACTTCACGGCTCAGGTGGCGTTGCTTCATGGCTCGGGTGTCATCTCTTCATAGCTCGGGTGGCGTTGCTTCATGGCTCGGGTGTCATCTCTTCATAGCTCGGGTGGCGTTGCTTCATGGCTCGGGTGTAGTTGATTCACGGCTCGGGTGGCATTGCTTCACGGATTGGGTGTCGTCTCTTCACGGCTCGGGTGGTGTTGCTTCATGGCTCGGGTTGTTTTCATGCGACACCCGAACCGTTTTAGTTATGACACCTAAACAATTTTAGTTATGACACCCGAACCGTTTTTGGCGTGACACCGAACAACTTTCGGCGTAACACCCAAACCACTTTCGGGGTGACATCCAAACCGTTTTTGGTGTGACACCCGAACCACTTTTTGGGTGACACCCGAACCACTTTCGGGGTGACACCCGAACTATTTTCGGTGTGATACCCGAGCCACTTTCAGGATGACACCCGAACCATTTTTGGTGTGACACCCGAACCGTTTTTAGTGTGACACCCGAGCCGTTTGAGTTTGGCTCGGGTGTTCGCGACACTTAGTTGACACCGAGCCATTTTTATACTTTTTCTCGTCCGTTAACTTCAGGTGGGTGAAAATGATCCCAACAATCACGTTTAAGAACCTAAGTATACTTATTATAAAAATAGGTTCCTTAAACTTGGGTTTCATGTGATACTAGTCCTAGTCCAGATGAACTAACTATTGGTCATAACTCGGGTTGAGAAGCTTTTTGTTGTGCACGTTAGGGAATGTGTACTTGGATGTTTATTGTAGGGTCTCTGGATAAGTTCTGGAAACCTTGTATTGAATGTCTAAGTGCGCATCTGTGACATTTTCGGTCAGTCGATGATCGGGGGTGTTACAAAGGTGGTATCAGAGCATGGTTTTTACGATGCTCAAATGGGACTTGATTTTCAAATGATTTATCGAGTCTAAATGGGCCGCAAAAGGCAATTAGGATAAGCTGGATAGTTCATGTACTTTAGAATAGGGCGGTTTAAGTACTTACCTTATTTTTTCGATGCAACAATGCCACAACGGTGGATTATTACGCATGGAGTACGGCCATGGAGACAGCCATCCGTACTTCAGGCACCAAGCTATCAGTGTTCAAGTCGATATCCATGTGATGATTCAAATAGTCCAATTGAATCTGATCCACCAGCGGGTAACGAGGAGGAATCAGTTGGTGAGAATTCGGTGAATGTGGAGGAGGACTCATGCAGTTATGGTTAGAAACGAATGGGTTATGGTGGATGGTTGTCCATGGAAACATCATCCTCTGAATCCTCGTATCCGATGAATATGACACTTGGATCATATACACCTCTATCGACTAGCCAAGAACGAGGACGAAGAACTTGGTGCATACGTAAGACTCCAATAGACATGAGCCCGGAATGTTATCATTGCGGTCAAGTTGGACATTATCCATGGGTTTATCCAAGCATGAGACAACCCGATTTTGTTCCGAACTATGTGACTTGTTATCTTTGCAGACGGAATGGTCATTACTCGACTAGTTATCCGCGTACTTCTTTGACTCCTCGAGATCCTTCACAAACAATCTGAGAATCAAGGAGAAGGTTGGTGGTAAAGCTTCGGCTTGGCTATAAGCATCCTTGGGACAAGACTAATACTTATATGTAAGTAATTTAATCTTTTTAAATCCATTAAAGTTCCGATTACAGGTACGTAAGGGTTTTAACTCATGGTGTGATTGATTGAAATGATAACTATGTTTACTTGATGATTGATTGCATGATGAGTGTGAAATTATAAATCAAAAATTGAATGCATGTCTAGTAACATTACGTGTTAGTGGTGTTCCCACACACATTCTGTTTGACTCAGGAGTAACACATAGTCTTGTGTCTCCTCGGGTCGTAGCAAGTTGTGAGGGAACCTTTACGGTTGTAAAGGTGTGTGTGTACCCATTAGAACACCCGGAAAACAAAAACTTCGAGCCAAAAGATGGTTGTTGGGAGTTCTTGTATGGATTGATAAAGAAGCCTTCTTAGTCGATTTGGTAGTCATATCTTAATCGCAATATGGGATGGATCGGCTGTCTAAATAGCTAGCGTACTTAGATTGTGGACAAGGTACGATCACAAGGAAGGAAAATGGACGAAAATGATGTACTTAAAAATGTGTTCAAGTTCAGGAGTGCATTTGATATCAGCATGGTAGATTGCGACGGGTTAAGAGAAAGAGAAGACTACTTGGTACTGACAGTTATTGGAGAACAATTAGAGGATAAACAAGAGTTGGAAGGTATTTCAGTTGTGAGAAAATATGAAGATGAGATTAAATTGGTAAAAGGACTACATCCTCTGTGAAGTAACCTTTTACCATTTCCCCTTAGCGCAACTCTAAAAATCGAGGCACAGTGTCATATTGTCTTGCCTGAGGTAGTTTAGTCAAAGAAACAGTTGGAGGGTTTGTTGGAAAAGGCATTCATTCGGCCAGGTTTACTTCCATGAGAAGCTCTATTACTTTTGTAAAGAAGAATGATGGAAGCATGCAGTTGTGTATAAGATTACCATGGGATTAAGGGTATAGCGATCAACAAAAAAAAAATAATTACTTGTTACTCGAGATAGATGAATGGTGAAATCAGTTACAAGGAACTAACTGGTTTTTGGGAATTGACATATTATCCATGCAATACCAATGAATCTCTATATTAGAACAAGACATCATGGAGACTGTCGTTAGGACGCGGTATGTTCATCACGAATTTGTAGTCATGATGTTTGGACCTACCAATCCACCAGCAATATTTACAAGATTGATGGATGAAGTTCTCTGGGAATACTTGGACGAGTTTGTAATCATCTTTATCGATGATATACTCAAGAAAACACGAAACGTCGAGGATCAAGAAAAGTATTTGAAAAAAAAAAAATTTAGGAGATCTTAAGGAGCCAAAAGCTTTTTGTTAAATTTTGCATATATCATTTCCGGACGAGGGAAAGTTGGTTGTGACCACATGAAGTATCTGAATGTGGCGTCTCTACCAGCCAAGAAAAGATTAAGATGATACATGAGTGGCCTTATCCAAATAATGCTATGAAAGGTGTAGCATTTAAATAAATCAAAGAGGAAGATCGCGCGTCTAACCGATTTAAATGCATGTTTATGCAAGGAGAAAAAGTCATTGCCTACGTATCGAGACAACTAAGAGAACATTAAGAAAATTATCTACCCATTACATTGAGATGACAGATGTGGTGTTTGCACTGAATATTTAAAGATGTGATCTCTATGGTGAAACAGTTCAAGTATTTATCGATCACAAAAGTCTAAAATACTTGTTCACCCAACCTGAGCTGAATTTAAGGCAAAGGAGATGGACGAAGTTTATGGTGGAATATGACCCTGGAGAGGTGAACATTGTGGCAGATGCATTTAGTCATCATAAAAGGAGATATCTATGGAAAGATTTGGAAGTTTTAACATCTGAGATTAAGATGATCCATCTATCGATATTAGAGAGGGGAACTAATGAGCCATTCAGACTGTAAGCTGAGAACCAAGCTCATCTTTTGTAAAGGATTTGGGAAGAACAAAAAGGGGATGATAAAGTAAAAGAAATCACCAAGGAGTTAAGTTAAGACTAAGGGAAGAGATACAAGCGGTTATCACGGAGTGGGGATGGAAACTTGTTAATGGAGGGAAGGATCATAGTGTCGAAAGGCAATGACTTGTGTGAAGAGATTGTTAGAATGACACATCATTTCATACTTAACACCCATCCTGGAAGTACTAAGATATACCATGATATTCATCGGTACTACCATTGGCCGGGAATGAAGAGATTAGTTGCGCAATGGGTGACACGATGTTAGTCTTGTCAAGAGATTAAAGCTGAGCATCAGGTACCGGAGGGATTACTACCGAGCTCACTGATTCCAGAATGGAAATGGGAAGCAGTGGTGATGGAATTTGTAACCGGATTACCAAAGGCACCAGAATGACGTAACAGTGCAATATGGGTAATTGTAAGATCGGGTGACCCAGAATGCTCATTTCTTATTAATTAAAACTTGTCGACAAAGTGGGAGTAATAGTTCAACTGAACCAAAGCACATGGTGAAATTACATGGAGTTTTAACCAATGTAGTATTTGACCGCAAAGCAAGGTTCAAAGATCAATTCCGATGGGCCTTGCAGTAAGAATTGGGAACCAGCCTTCATACAAGTAAATTATTCCATCCTGAGACAGACGGATTGATGGAAGTGAACTATAAGAATTTGGGAAGACTACTTGCCGGTTGTAGCATTTTATACAACAATAGCTATAGGAATTGGTATGTCTCCCTATGAAGCTTTGTATGGACGGGCAAGATATTCTTGTTATAAGATTCCAAGAGAACAATTTGGGGTCGAGACAAAATTGGTTTTGGTCGACTAGATTAGATGTTCATCAATATATAACAACCCGATGGACATAGCGGTACATAAAATTTGTTTAGTGGTAGAGGATGGTTAAGTTCAGATAAGACAAGAATGCTATCATGGGTTTGGATCCTTTGGATTTTTTGATCGAGAAAGGATTAGGTGGTTCAAGAGGAATTGGTTTTGTTTTGAGGATTTTGAGTTGGGTTAAACGGATCAGTTCGGAGTACGACCATGGGTCGACGGCAGAAGATCAGTTTATATGATAAGATCAGATCATTAGAGAATAAAGAGTTATTGTGAAAGTGAAACATGTGCCAACCACAGAAGCGACCAGAAAAAGGATAATGAGAAAATTATCACCGTGAAAGCCAATTCAGAATTAGTATGACAAATGTGACAACTTTACTGACAAGGTGGGAGTCTTAATCGAGTATACATAAGTAAATGGTTAAGTTGCAAGGGATAACAACCAATGTCGTATTTGAGAATGATCTAAGGTTCATAGCATAGTTTTGTGAACCTCTCCATAGGTCTTGGAAACTAATCTCCACATGAGTACAACTGTCCATCCTCAAACCGATGGGCGTTAGAAGGTTTACTTCGGTCATGTGAGTCGAATATATCAAGTATTAGAAATAGTACTTAACCTTGGTAGAAGTATCCTATAATAATAACTATCACTCAAATACAAGAGAATATGAAGAGGATACAAAATCGTCAAAATAAATATGCAGACCATAGAAGAAGAAGAAGAGTGATTTTTGATGTCATAAATTGGGTATCGTTGAAAATAATTGCACTGGCTGGAAAGTGAAAGAGAAGTTTGGAAAGATAGGGCAGTTGGCCACACGGTATATTGGACCATACCGTGTTATAAGAGGAGTAGTATAAGTGACATATCATTTGGATATTCCTTGGAACATGGCACTTGCGCCAGTGTTCTAAGTGTCTATGTTATGAAAATATACTCGCAATCCGAATGTGTTGGAACCCCAATCGATAGAAGTCTCCAAACCAATTTAACCTATTATGAAGGACTAATACGGATGAGAGAAACGACAAGTTAGGAAATTGAAGAACTGATACATTTTTTAAGACAAGACATTTTAAGAAAAGGAAAAATTGGATTGTGGTAGCCAGGGAAATAAAGAGGAATTTCGGACAAGTTATCCATAACTCTCTGCGGACCTGAGAATCCTTAAGAATTCGGGACGAATTCTATTAAGGGGGGAGAATGTAATGACCCTGATAAGGGCTGAAGAAGTGAAGAGAAATCCCCTTAGAATTCTCAAGAGAAGGTCAAGATAAGCCCTTGGATCGAAACAAAAGAAAGTTGGGTCGATTGAATTTCAATTTTCACTCGTAAGGACGGTCGATACGGCTAAACCAAGTTAAGATGGATCCAAAGTTTCCAAGTCAAGCCAAGTGGAATTGGGAAGTAGTAAGATACCTTAAAAGGACAGTTGGTCAAAGAAAATCTTAGTTGGGTCATACGAATCATATTATGGCTCGAGAAAGATAGACGGACGGACCGTACGGGGCATTTCATGGGTCAAAATAGTCGAGACTTGTAAAAGAGTGCCAAATCAGGTTAGACACGTTAAGAAAAGGGAAACGTAAGCTAAAGAAACAATTTGGGTCGAAGGATTATTAAGTTGGTACGAATAAAATGGAATTTGGGTCACGCGGTACGATGAGGCAAAAACTCGGTAAGCCTTATACGATCTGATGTGAACAAGATAGGACCAGATTGCTCCCAAACAATTTAGAAGAATATGGGAAGGATAAAAAAGACTTAGAAATATATTGAACGAGGAAAAATAAGTTTGGTTCAAGAGATTAACTCGAGGATGAAACGGACCGAATCCGGCAGTTTTGCCGAGAACCATGGGTAAGCTGTTGGGTGACTCACCTACCTGGGTGCTAGCTTGGGCGTGTGTCAGCTGTGTGTGTGCATGTGTCAGTTGTGTGTGAGCATGGGTCAGCTTTGTGTGGGCGTGTGTAATCCACACGCCTGGTTCTGCATCATCACTGCCATGTGTCGCGACATGGGCAGTGATCAGTGTATTGGCAAGGGGAAGTGGTCAGCTGTTGTCACCAGCTTAGTCTGAACTTTCCAGCCTATATTTAAACCCATCAGACCGAAATTATCAGTCCA
This sequence comes from Pseudoturritis turrita, assembly GCA_900406555.1. Lineage (NCBI taxonomy): Eukaryota > Viridiplantae > Streptophyta > Magnoliopsida > Brassicales > Brassicaceae > Pseudoturritis > Pseudoturritis turrita. The sequence continues at coordinate 436,512 of OVBL01000652.1, read as the reverse complement.
TACAAACAAGCCCAGACAGTATGATCATCCAGTCCGTCGTGACCCGTTATCGAGCTTCTCGGGGAAAAATTTAGGGTAAGCCTATCGAACCCAAACTTTCCAGTCCGACATGTTTTCGTGTTCTGAGCATGAATTTGACCTTAGTTTCTTGATCCAAAGCTTGGAACCACCACGAAACGTAAGTGAAAGTTTCCGCTGGATCATGAAGAAATAAGTCTAAAATTCAAAAGTGATCCTATTCGGTCTAGGTAAGACCCGAGATTTATTGGCTAGCTAGTTTACCTTAGGATTGTTTATTTTCATATGGTAACTAGTGTGTTCTGTTCCAGTAACAATTCCGAGTTTAATCAGAAACATGGGTAGAGATTCACGAGTTAAACCGTGACCTTTCATCAAACCAAAGGTGAGTCTTGGTGATGCTTGATGTTTGCTCTGTGTATATAAGTGCTAAGTTTCTGTGAATTTTTTATGCATTTCTGTTAAAGTGTTCATGCGTTTGATTATTAAGCATGTGAGGTTCTTTGACGTTTAAATTATTACACTTGTTAGTTTGCTTAAAAGCTCTAACTTGTGCAATACATTTAAGACTGAAAATTGTGTTATATGCTTATAAGTTTAGTTGAACTTAATTGTCTTGTAATCTTTATAAACTTATGATGAACGTGGTATGACACTTCCCCGAAGACCGTGGCTAAACTAATCCTAAAGCGTATTAGTTTAAGTTAACGAAGACACGGAGAGACGGGATTACAGCCTAGGGCCGTGTACTGCATGACCATGCAGAATTTCCGGTGCGATACCTTATAACTAAGGCAATTGGAACGATATAGGATCATCGGTTTGTTTAGCCTATGTGGCTACGGGCCGAGTGATGCCTATTAGTGTCAAGTATTGGGAAGTAGCCAATCACATAAGGCCTTAATGAAAACTTAAAGATTTAAAGTTCATAAATTGAAAGTTGCATAAATAATTCTTCCATTGCGTATGTTATGCATGTTTGCGTGTAATTGTTATTTTGGGTTTTGGTTGGGAAATTCATACGCATGTTAGGGGAGCCCGGACTCACTAAGCAAACTAGTTTCTTATGACTCTACTTTTTTTGCAGGTAACCATTAGCGGTAAACCATACGGGAGTACACAAAGAACGCTAGGAAACGAGCGGTAGTTTATCTTGCCTTTTGTAAATGACTAATGTTTAATATGTATAATAACATTTTGAGTACCAGACTCACTGCTGGCATGTATACATATGTTTTTGTATGACGTTTAAGAACCTAAGTATACTTATGTATAAAAATGTGTTCCTTAAACTTGGGTTTCATGTGATACTAGTCCTAGTCAAGATGAACTAACTATCGGTCATAACTCGGGTTGAGAAGCTTTGAGTTGTGCGCGTTAGGGAATGTGTACTTGGGTATTTAGTCTAGGGTCTTTGGATAAGTTCTGGAAACCTTGGATCCAATGTCTAAGTGTGCATCTGTGACATTTTCGGTCAGTCGATGATCGGGGGTGTTACAGAATCTCCACACCAATACTGCACACTTCAAAGCAAAACTTCCATATTTTCCCTAAACTAAACCCTAATGCACCCTAGGCCTATATATACACTTGTTTTTAGCCTCTTGTAAGGAATAAACCTTCATAATAAACTAAAATAAACAACATACACGTTTTTATCATAGATTAATCATAGACTTTTGATTTAAGAGCTTCCAGGGAGAAGATATCACATTTGTACCTCCATATAGAGAAGATCTTTTAACCCCTTCTTATTTCAATTTGTTTATGATTATGAGTACCTATTTATATATTTCGTTGCTCTTTGTGATGATTTTTGAATAGTCATATTGTTAGGTCATAGGTATTCAATGAGTTCATGAATTAGTAAGCTTTTATCGAATGAATTTGGGAAAGTCTAAAGGTTTCTTCATCTTTACTTGCTCGTAATGATGCATGCTTTTCTAATAAACTAGCATCAGACCTTGGGTTAATATACTTTCCAAAGGTTGTTATATTGGACGAACTAGTATTGGGTGAGCAATACATCATAACCTGCGAAAGTTGAGTTATGTGGTATTGTGAACAACTGAATCTTGAACTAATTAATTCATGTTTTCAACTTGTAATAGCCCGCGAGAGTTGAGTCTATTAGGTTGTTAAAACAGAGTAATTGGAGCCACGAGAGTTGAAAGATTATACCTTAGTGATTTCATTTCTAGAATGGTTCCTATAAAATCACTAAAATTCGATAGATAGTTTATGGTATATGAGTCTCTACGATTAACCATATGATACAAAAATTTTGATGCTCAGGATCTGTCCAATCTTCAAATTGCTGGTTTTGCATCATTTTTGGTCCAAATTCCTCTAATTTTCTGTAAATACTATAAAAACAACAAAAACACTAAAAGAAGCGATAAAATACCAAAATAAAGTATTTTTTACTAAAAGCCTATTAAAAACATTGTAAAAAGTTGTCAAATACGAGGTATATCAACTTCCCCAGACATAAACCTTTGTTTGTCCTCAACAAACACTAGCTCAAGTTCAGAAAAAAATGTTTAAAAATTGTGGGAACTCACATATCCTTGAGATCATAGCTTTGATTCCTCGACCTGTAATCCACATGCAACAAAGTTAGTTCAAAGACATTCCCATCTTATCCCACCATAACCTTTGCAAGCGTCGTCCATACTTGGAATCCTAAACCTGTAAAAACCCCAACTTCACATCATCTAACTCTCTACATTCATTAAGATTTGTTTGATCTTTCTCTTTAAAGAATGTCAATCCGGGTAGACGGCACTAGGAGTTAAAAGGCCATTTTGGTGGTGGAGTTAATTGTTTAGGGTTACCAGACACTCCGGATAATGTAAAATATTATGGAAAACCACAAGAGAGAATATACCTCTTGATGCCCACAGTTTTCCAATCACCAGAGGCCTAACTCCCCCAGACTTAGATTTTATCCGGGAGTCACTACGAATCACTACAAATCACTCCAACTCTGTCTCAATCGATCCATGATTTTACTTGGGATTTTTCTTGGCCTTGAGACACTTTTTATTAATCATTTTTCTTTCCCTTTCTTTTTTTCACGTTATTTTGTTTCTTTTTTTAAGTGAAAAATAATAATTATTGGAAAAGAGTCTCATAGGCACGAAATTTACCATGATTTTTTAAACCCCAAAGAAGAATCAAGCTCTGAAATCACAATCCATGTACTCCACCAGTTTTTCTCAATCACTGCAGATGCATCTGCAGTGACTGTAAAACTATGTCAATCCTTTTCTCTTCGACGTTTTTCAACATATCTCCACATATGGCAATGCAGACAAGAAGGAACGAGGTCTGAAAAGAGGCAAGGGTTCAAAGGTGGGGTAGTAACTAAAAGTGAGTTGGACATTCAGGATCAACAAAGAGTGGTTGTAATGAACCTGATGAGAGGTAAGGACAGTCGAAGAAGTCGATTTTGAAAAGTTTGGAAATCATGATTTTGAGAGATGGAAAGACTTAAGGAGACTTAAAAAGGAGTTTTAGTCGAGGAAAATTCCATTTGGGTAGAAGGAATTTTAGTTTGGATCAAAGCAATGGAGCAAAGGAACGGTATGAGAAAAGCCACGATCCAATTCGAACCAACAAAGGCTGTTGGGATCAAATCAGCTGGGAAACGTTAAAGTATGGGTAAAGGACGCGATCGGAACTTAAGTGTCCAAGAGAAATTATTGTTGGGCAGGAAAAGTTTGGTTTAGTCGAGTTTTCTTTACCATGGGTTGGAGTGGTACGACCCAGTGGACGACAAGTGACCCAACCGATGGTCGAGATCCCCAGGTCGAGTTTCTAACCGCGGTCGAGATCGTCAGGTCAAGAAATTTTCAATATGGTACGGGACAAAATTCTATGGGCCGAGCCATTTCGATCATTGGGTCACGTGGTTTGACCCACGGTCGAGGAAAAATTGGGATCAGTCAATGGAACGCAGTTTTCGTGTGGATAGGCGCGTGTATGGGCAGTGGTTGGTCGTAGAACTTTTCGGACTTGTGTCCGCAATGCGGGTGCATGTCCTTGGCAGCGCTGGGCAGTGATTGGGTTGCATGAATAGTATAACACATTTTGGGCATGCTTTCCCTTAAAATCCGGATTTGTGTTTGTCCAGTTTATCTATAAAAACCAACCCAGCCTTAGACATTTTTGCCATCCAAAATCCTTACCAAAGTGCCGCCAAAATTTGTCCAGACCTGAGCCTTATGAAGAAATCTCCAGTCCCGTTGTGCATGCGAGTGATCCAGGGTAGATTTCTTCGGTAAGCTCTAGTTTTCCATAGATTTAACCTGAATCTGTTCGGACTGGCCATTAAGATAGATTTTTGTCCGTAGCTTTAGGTTCGGTTACCGTAGCCAGTGGCAATCATGGTGTTATCAGCCTAGAAACCGTCAAGCTGAGAAAACTGTGAGTGCGGTGATGTGTGTTGATTGAGCATGAGTGTATGGTACCTTATGGTGCATGCATGTTTGATTGATGATTGAATATGCATGCAAGACTGTATAGGACTTAGGATAAATTGTGTGAATTTCCTAAGTGTTTCCTTGATTTTCTTGCGTGATAACGGTCCATGGTGCATGATCCAGGATTGGATATGCATGCATTCGGGTGCTAACCTCTTTGGATGCAGATTCTGATCAATAGATCGATTTTGGCTAACGAGTGTTATGCAGAAGGATTTGAGACATGCTTGAGATGATCCGTTTATGCGGATATCATGCATGTTTGTTTAAACTGTTTGTGTGGAAATTAGCTTCGAGGTTCTTAAGGTGAATTTTGCCAAGTATAAGCATGTTGTTTGAATGCATTTTCAGTTGTTTGGTGTTAATATTGATTGAAGTATATTGCTTGATGAATTGCATTATATGGATATTTGATAAAGTGGAATGCATGGCGAATTGCATGGTTGAGCTTGTGATGAGTATTGTGAAAATGATGTTTGTGGAGTCTCTAGCTTTTGATTAGTTGAGCATAGGTAATTTTAATAACATATGTTGAAGTGTGAATGTGGTAGGGTTATTGTGCATGTTATCTTTAGATGCATGCATATTTAATAACCTAATATTGTGAGGCGGTCCGACGTTCCCGGATGGGTTGCGGTTAACGGCACCACCAGATGCTATGGGATAGTTACGCAAACATGGAGGGTACTTGGGTATCTCCCTCAGCCGTGTATACACGACGGTGTATGAGTTCGGTGGTGAACTGGGTTTTCGTAGCCTTTGTGGCTACAATTCCAAAGTCGTGTCCGGGAACGGTCGACGGGACTGCAAGACCATGGTGAAAGTTGAATCTGGATTGCATTGGATATAGACCTAGTAGTGTCTATTGAGCAATCAATTCATTGGTGAAAGTGGAATCCAAATTTCCACCCTTGTGTCTCAAATTACAATGTTTTAACAACCTAATAGACTAAACTCTCACAAGTTATTACAAGTTGAAAACATGCATTAATTCGTTCAGTATTCATTTCTTCACAATACCCCATAACTTAACTTTCGCAGGTTATGATGTATTTCTCATCAAATACTAGTTTAGGCAATATAACAAGCTTAGGAGAGTATATTAACCCAAGGTCTGATGCTAGTTTATCAGAAAAGCACGCATCATTACGAGCAAGTAAAGATGAAGAAACCTTTAAATTTTCCCTAATTCATTCGAGAAAAGCTTATTATTCATGAACTCATTGAATACCTATAACCTAACAATATGACTACTCAGAAATCATCACAAACAGCAAGCAAAGAGATAAATAAGTATTCATAAACATAAAAACAAATTGAAACAAGAAGGGTTTAATAAATCTTCTCTATATGGAGAAACAAAGGTGAGATCTTCTCCTTGGAAGCTCTTGAATCAAAATTCTATGATAAAAACGTTGCTGATATTTATCTTTGTGTATTATGATGTCTTACGCCTAAGAACAGGCTAAAAACAAGTATATATAGGCCTAGGGTCCATTAGGTCTTAGTTTAGGGCAAAAAGGAAAATTTTGTTTCGAACAATGCAGTATTGGTCTGGAGTATCGGTCAGTATTCTTGACCGATACTGGAGTATCGGTTAGGAGGGTATCAGTACGAGCCCTAGGGAGATCTCTGACCAATACTGGGCCTTTCCATGCTTCAATATCCCGTGCTTGCTTCTCCTGCAAGCAAGACGGATACCTCTTCAGTAAATCGGTTTTAACTCTTTAACCACAGCTTCAAATTACTTGAACTACCATTTCTGGAAAGGTAACTCAAAGTTCTATCTCGTCAGAAAATTACATCGAATTCCAAGTTGATTAAGGCATCCATCGTAGGGTAAACTTCCGGTGTTTTTGTTTTTTCCAACTTGGGAAAATGCATTTCTTGTGAATATTGTGACTTGGATGATTCCTTTGACTTGTGTTAATGGCTATAGCGTGGTTTACACCTCTTTTGATCCATTTTGCATCATTTTTGATGATTTACCCTTTAAAGTTTATAAAACTACAAATACAAGAAAAACTACCTCTAAAGGTATAAAACCGTAACAAAATGCATAGAAAATATATTAAAAACCGTAAAATATAGAGTATATCAACTCCCCCAAGACTTAGCTTTTGCTTGTCCTCAAGGAAAACAAAAATATCAAATAATACAAAAGAGGTTTGAAAACACGGGAACTCACATATCTTTGGGATCATATCCTTGAAATCTCGACCTACAATCCACATGTAAACAAGTTGGTTCAGAGACATTCTCATCTTCTTCAACCATGAATTTGCAGCCCTTGACCATACTCTAAATCTCAAACCTGCAAAAATCTCAACTTCAAATCATTCGACTCTATACATTCATTAAGTTTTGTGTAAATTCCTCATCAAAAATGTCATTCAGGGTAGACAGTGCTAGGCGATAAGAAGGCTAATTTAGTGCTGAGGTTAAGAGTATTTAGGGTTACCAGACACTCCAGAGAATGCAAGATATCATGCAAAACCGCAAGAGAGAATGGACCTGTTGATGTCCACATTTTCCAACAACTTTGATGCCAAACTCCCCCATAATTAGATTTTTCTCGGAATCACTGCAAATCGCTCCAACTCTTCTAAATTGATCCATGTCATTTCTTGGAAACTTTCTTCGCCATGAGACTCTTTTATTGACTTGTTTTCCTTTCCATTTCCTTTTTCTCTTTTTCTTTTGTTTTTCTCTTTTTTCATATATATATTTTTATTATTTTTTTATCATAAGGCGGAAAAGTCTTTCTTTGATATGAGTCATCATAGGCACAAAAATTTACCATGATTTGTGAATCCCAAGGAAAGGCCAAGTTCTTGAATCTCATTATAGTACTCCTCCAAGTTTCACTGATCTCTGCATCTCTAGTGGTTGGAAAACTACGTCGATCATTTTCTCTCCGGCGTTTTTACACATATCTGCTCATATGAAAGTGAAAATCAAGAGTGCACGAGGTCTGAAAAAGAGGTCAGGTTTATAGCTGGGGTACCAACTAAAAGTGAGATGGCCATTCATGAATAACAAAGAGTGTGGTAAAGAAAATAAGATATTTTGAATGTGTGATTCGTTTCCCTGATCTAATACCTTTAGTGAGAGATTTAAAATCAGATTAGTCCAATAGGGTATTGTTGCATGAATTATCTGCGAATTACCTAAGTCCTAACGCTTTTCTCCCATTTAATTTTCGTTGCTATTAAATTTACTTGCTGGTTTTTATTTAGTTTATTTCATAATCACAAAAACGACAATCTTTTATTTTGTTCTACCTTAATTTTATTCATTACAATTCGCAGTGTGATTGACAAGTCTCTGTGGATTCGATCCCTTATCTATACTAATTCTAATTGATGTGCACTTGCAGGTAGTTTAGTGAGTGGTTTAAAACTCTCTACATCAAGTTTTTGGTGCCGTTGTTGGGGACTTGATGAATATTGCCTTCGAATTTTTGATTAGTATCTAGCCTAGACCGTTTTACTTTTCTGTTTTACTTTAGATTTTCTTTTTCTTTTTCTCAATCTGATTTTTCGTTTTCTTTGTTCTCTTTCTGTGTGTTTCAAGTGTGTATGACTAGAAGATCTACTACATAGAAGCTAGTTGAACCTGAGCAAGAGATAGACAAACTCGAACAATTGGCTGATTTGCGAGATCAACAAGTTGTGAGTGAGGAACAACGAGCTGCTGCTGCTGCTCTTGATGGAGCTAATCTTAACGTGGACCAACCTTTTGGTGGACTCCAAGATAATCAACCTGCCCGAGATGACATTTGACACCCCTCCTCCTTTGGGTGATGTTCGGAATGTTCAAGCTCGTGTGGAGGATCAACATCTAATTGCTCCAGAGAATTTGAGGAACCAGCAACTAGCTCAACAATTTCTCTATCAAGAAAACTTCAATTTCCAGCAGCCCTTTCCTCAAAGACAAGCACCCTTTGCTCAGCATCGTCAACATCAGAAAATTGGTGACGTTGACTCTTCTGATGCATTTTTCTTGGATAGAAATCCAATTCGTCCACCTCCTCCTCAAAGGAATGACTTCGAGATCAAGCCTTAAATCATTGCCTTGGTGAAACAAAACCAATTCCATGGTTTGTCTACCGAGCATCCTCTTGATCATATCAACACTTTTGAAGAAATATGCGGTACAACACATTCTAACGGAGTTCCTACGGACTACTTCAAGTGCAAGCTATTCTCTTTTTCTCTAAGTGACAAGGTACTTAGATTGAATGAAGTATCTACCCCCACAGTCCATTACAACATGAGATGAATACAAATGAGCTTTCTTGAACCTGTTCTACACGAAGCAAAGATCGAATTCTATAAGGAGCAAAATTTCAGGTTTTAAACAAGGACCATCAGAGTCTTTTTATGAAGCTTTGAAAAGATTCAAGGAGTACACTAGGGACTGCCCTAATCATGTTTTCTCTGATGGAGATCTCTGGAACATCTTCTACAATGGTATCGATTACAAGTATCAGGTTTCACTGAACGCCGCAAGCAATGGGGATTTCATGGACAAACTTGTTCCGGAAGCCAATATTTTGATCGAGAACCTTGCTGCTAATGATGCTAATAGTTGTCCGGACTAAAATAGGAATATGTGCACCACTTAATCATCAACCGATTCAGCCCAAATCGCAGAGCTCTGGAACATGCTTTAACAACTACTTAAAGCTCAAAGAGAAGTTCATGCTATTGGAGACGTTTTGGGTGCAAATTGTGAGCCTATATTGGAGATGGATCAGAGGAGAATTAAGAGGAAGTGAACTACATTGTAGGAAATTATGGAAACAGAGGTTTCAACAACAACTTTCGGTTTCATCCAAATATGTCTTACCGAAACAATAACGCTGAGAACCCACAATATCAAGTATATCCTCAACAAAACACCAACCAAGGAGCTCAATACCAGCCCAAGCAACCGTTCTACCCTAAGGGAGTCTATCAAGTGTAGTAACCATTCACTTTCCCTCAATCTAGTAAACCTGTTTCTCAGGATGCTAAACTGGAGGATATGACAAAGCAATTGCTTGAAGCTTTGAATCAAGCAAAGAAGGAAATCAATCAAAGGATAGATGGTGTGTACAATTATCTCAACAAAAAGTATGGATCCATTGCTACTCATGTCTCTAAGTTGGATGTGCAAATCGCTCGAACTTCGGAAGCCGTTCGGAAACAAGCCGAAGAGAAACCTAAGAAGTTTTGCAACATTGCTTCTACTAAGGAAGAAGAAATCGTGGCTGTCTCTAAACCATCCCAAGAGGAGGTTATCTTAGCTACAAAACCAGAAGAAGAACGTCTCCCAGAGGAATCAAAGAGGCTTACTAGAGAAGCCTCAAGAAGAAGCCACTAGAGAAAGTCGATAATCCGGGGAAGTTTGTTGTTCCATGATCTATCAATGGAGTTGAAGTCTATGATTGCCTATGGGATACTGTAGCTAATGTTAATGTCATGTCATTGGCGATGGCAAAGGAGCTTGGTTTCTCTAACTTTAAACCGTCCAAAGTCTACATAGAGTATGTGGCTTCTACTCCTTATGGATTGCTAGAAAATGTGATGGTTATGGTAGGAGAATGAGTTTTTCCTACTAATGTTCAAGTCTTGGTAATGAAGATCGGGAAGATGAATCCATTGATACTTGGATTGCAATTCTATCCCACTATGAATGTTGAGAGTGTGCCAAGAATGATTGAAGTCAAGGATATGAAGCTTGGTTTAGACCCTGGAGATGCCAAGAAAGGAGTCCAAAACGTCAAAGAAGAAGATCCCAAAGCTAATTTGATGATAGTTGCAAAACCGTTAAAGATGAAGCATAAGGATGTCTATAATGATATCAATTCGATTTTTGTACCTAAAGTGGATACTAAGGATGAAAATGAAGCCAATAAGAAGCATAAAAATGTGCCTATTTCGTTTGCAAAGATCAGACTCATAGTTCCAAAGGAATCCGAGGCAAACCACAAGGAAACTATCGAGAGGAAGCTTGAGAACAATCTGAAGCTTTTCCCGAAGGCATTGGCTATCAAGTATGACACTGGAGATACACTTGGAGCCATCCCAAATCAAGGAGAACTTGAAAGTCCATAGGGTAATGAAGCTAAATTACGGAACCGCAATTCCTTCAGTGTATCCACCGGAAGTCTATATCGACAAAGGAGTTGAGCTAATTGACTATAAACAAGCACTTTGTGGGAGGCAACCCACCTTTTATTTTATTTCATACTTTATATAGTTTTTTAAATTTTAATTTTAATTTTTTTAAAGTTTATTTCGTACTAATCTATTTAATTTTTAATTTTTCAGAATTTTAAAAATTAAAAAAAAAACAAAAATGGGTGGTGCCGGACGATGGTACCGGGTCATGTACGTGACCGGTACCATGACCCTTCCTCACGTCCCATGACCGAATCGACTACCGGACATGGGTACCGGTATGCGTGTCCGTCCCAATAGTTGGCAAATCCAAATAAAATGATGCGAAGCCATCCCAAAGGCTTCGTGCCCAGAAAGAGATCAAGAACTGACCGAAGAGGAAGAGAACCTCCTCTGGGCCAAGCAAGCACGAATCGACGGGGAGCGAAGAGCATGGTTCCGAGCCTAGAAAGAGGAGATGGCTAATATGCGCGCGGATATGGACCAAGCAACCACATATATAAAGGCTGTCCGAGCTATGATGCACAAGGCAACTAGCAAGGTGCGCGAAATAGATCGCGTATTGGAGGAAGCACAAAACACTCTGTTCATGGCACGGATCACCAGTGCGAGAATTCCCGACCTAGGGAAGATGAAGGTTCCAATTTACAAAGGAAAAACCGACCCGAAGGAGCATCTATCAGCTTTTTCTATAGCCATGGGTCGCTCCAACTTCAAAGAAAGTGAAAAGGATGTCGGGCAGTGCCTCCTTTTCATGGAAAACCTTAAAGGACCGGCACTCCAATGGTTTTCCAGGCTCGAAAGGAACTCCATCGACAACTACAACCAGCTATCCGCAGCATTCTCGAAGCCTTACTCCATATTCATGGATCCCGGGACTTCAGATGCCGGCCTGTGGACCCTAGCTCAGGGGCATAACGAAACACTCCAAAGTTTCGTCAGAAGATTCAAAGCGGTCTTGTCCAAAGTGGAAGGTTTAAGCGACAAAGCGACTCTGCTCGCCCTAAAATGAGCACTTTGGTTTAATTCTGACTTCCACAAAGAGATCGCGCTGAACGCCCCCACAATGTTACAGGACGCAATGCATCGAGCCGCATATTTCATAACCGAAGAAGAGGAAATGAAGATCCTCACCGAGAAGTATGGAAAGGCAAAACCACCAAGCCATCCTCCCCAGGCTCCAAATTCTTCAAATAATAAGAGAAACAACCAAAGTTCCGGCTACGTCCAGCACGAGGGAGGCTTTCGAGGAGCTCACAATTATCAAATTGACACCCCTGGATACGGACGAGGAAGAGGCCGAGGCCGCGGGAGGAGTTCTTGGAGTACATGGACCAAGAGCGACAGTTCTTATGACGAAACAGCTTACTGCGAATACCATCACATTTATGGACATTTCACCGCGAACAGTCACATTCTCGGCCTGAAACTTGCCAAAAAATTAGCAACTGGCAAACTTGGAGGAAACATCAGCCTTAAGGATTTCAAGATGGACGTGAACGCATACAAACCCGACCAGACAAAGGAAGACCAGTCTAAACATGACAAACGGGGTGACGAGGTGCCACCCTCCGGATCGAGAAGGAGGATAAGCATGATAATGGGAGGATCTCATTATTGCTCATATACTGTCTCGTCGATCAAAGCATTCTAGCGACGAGCAAATGTCAGCATTAACTGGTCCAAACCCTCAAAGTTTCTGAATGATGTGATCTCATTTGAAGAAAAGGAGACGATCGGAATCGACAGGCCGCACGACGAGCCTCTTGTAATCAAATTAATTGGGAACGATTGCCATGTAGCACGCATATTGGTAGATACCGACAGCACGGTGGACGTAATCTTCCGTGAAATGCTCAGAAGAATGAACATTGATCTCTCTGAAGTGGTGTCAACCCCAAAACCATTGACTTGATTTTTTGGGGAAACAACAATGACCGCCGGGATGATCAAACTCCCTGTCCAAGCTGGCGAGATGACCAAAATCGTTGAATTCTCTGTAACTGATCACCCAGCGATCTACAACGTTATTATGGGAACCCCTTGGTTGAATTCTATGCACGTTGTGATTTCTACATATCACCTCTGCTTGAAGTTTCCTACCCCAAATGGAGTAAAAACAATTCGTGGGAATCCGAAGGAGTCTCGCGTTTGCTTCTTGGCCGCTCACAAGCATAGGAACCCGGTCATCGATCCGGTAGCAAATTCAAAGCGTGAGAAGATGAAGATGGATAGAGATCTAGTCAAAGAGCTCTCCAAACTTTTATAGTAGTTACAGATTGCGGAGGATCACGAAGAAGAAGTAGCTAAACCAACTTCCAACCCCGTAATATCAATTTGCATCGACGATAAACACCCGGAACGATGCATAGAAGTTGGAGCCAAGCTCGATGGAAAAATCAAGGAAGAACTCGTTTCATTCCTGGAAAAGAACGCGAACACTTTCGCATGGACAACAGAGGATATGCCCGGAATCGATATCGGTGTAACAAGTCATGAGATGAATATCGATCCAACATTCAAACCAGTGAAGCAGAAAAGAAGAAAGAGTGGACCGGAAAGAGCCAAAGCAGGGAATGACGAGGTAGAAAGACTTCTGCGGGTCGGTTCAATAACTGAAGTAAAGTACCCGGACTAGCTGGCTAATCATGTGGTAGTTAAGAAAAAGAATGGAAAATGGTGTGTGTGCGTAGACTTTACAGACTTAAACAAAGCTTGTCCAAAAGACAGCTTCCCTCTTCCACACATTGATCGCCTTGTCGAATCGACAGTAGGGAATGCACTCCTCTTATTCATGGATGCCTTTATAGGGTACAACCAGATCGTGATGAACTCGGACGACCGGGAGAAGACAACCTTCATAACACATCGTGGAATATACTGCTAGAAGGTGATGTCATTCGGCCTGAAAAATGTCGGAGCAACATATCAACGGCTGGTGAACAAGATGTTGTTAATCAACTCGGAAAGACAATGGAGGTTCATGTAGATGACATGTTGGTGAAGTCAATAAGAGAGCAGGATCACATATCTCACCTCGAGGAGTGTTTCGCGCGATTGAATTGTCATAACATGAAGTTGAATCCAACCAAGTGCAGATTTGTGGTCACATGAGGAGAATTCCTTGGATACTTAGTCACTAATCGTGGTATCGAAGCAAACCTAGAGAAGATCAACGCACTCATTCAGATGTCTTCGTCAAAGATAAAAAGAGAAATGAAAAGACTTATCGGGTAGGTAGCCGTGCTCAACAGATTCATCTGGCGATCCACCGACAAATGTTTGCCCTTCTACGATACTTTGCAGGGAAACAAGAAATTCGAATGGACCGAAAAATGCTTTTCAACAGCTGAAGACTTATCTGGCTACCCCCAGTTCTCGCAAAACCAATAGAAGGAGAGCCGCTTTTTCTGTACACTGCAACTTCCGCCAATACAGTAAGCGGCGTGCTAATTTGGGACGAACGCAGGGAACATAAGCCAATCTTTTACGTCCGGCGAGACGAGGTACCCGCAAATGGAAAAATTGGCATTGTCTGTCGTAATGTCTGCAAGAAAACTGAGGCCTTACTTCCAGTCGCACTCAATCATCGTCCTGAGTACCTTCCCGATAAGGTCCGTTCTGCACAGCCCAAGTCAGTCAGGAAGGCTAGCAAAATGGACAATCGAGCTAAGCGAATATGACATCGAGTATCGCGGATGCACATGTGCAAAATCTCAAGTCCTCGCAATTTCCTGATTGAACTCCCTGAAGAGAGCATTGACAATGAACCACAGAGCCAGCCCTGGATGCTCCACGTCGATGGCTCATCCTCCAAGAGCGGCTCGGGAGTAAGGATATGTCTAACCTCTCCAACTGGCAAACTGTTGGAACAATTATTTTGCTTAGGCTTCCAGGCATCCAACAACGAAGCAGAGAACGAAGCCCTGACCGCCAGGATAAAACTCGCTCGAGGCCTGAAGATTGAGCAGCTTTACGCATCTGCGATTCCCAGTTGGTCGCACATGAATTCAGTGGCTAGTATGCAGTGGAGGATGATCGAATGGCAGCTTACTTAAAGATTGTCAAGGAATTAGCTGCACGATTCAAAGTATTCGTACTGACACGGATCCTAGGAGGAGAGAACACTTCAGCCGACACGCTCGCAGCTCTTGCTTCAACTTATGATCTGGATCTAAAGAGAATTATCCCGGTATAATTAATTCAGCACCCAAGCATCGATCTTTCCGATACAGTGAACATCGTAACTCGTTCCCAAGCGGCTAAGCAAGCAAAAGAAGTCACAAACAGGCAAGAGGAGATAGCCGAGATGCAGGAAGGAATAGTAAAACAAGTCCCGACCGAAGAAGATATCGCTCTAACGGAAGAAGACACTCTGGGAGAATCCAAACTCATCAAAAGCAGCGATGATCCAGTCATCAAATCAAACCCCGATGAAGAAGCAAGCGAGATGAATGATGATTCACCAGAAGCGAAATATGGCTGCAACAAAAGTTGGCTCAATGCAATTAGAGAATATATATACGATGGGGTCCTACCAACTGACAAATGGGCAACTCGTAAACTTCGAACCCAGGCAGCTCGTTACATCTTGCTCGACGGGAACGTCTTTAAATGGAGATTCTCAGGACCGTTGTTAAGTTGCATAAAAGGTAAGAATGCAAGGAAGTTCATGGAGGACGTACACAACGGTTCATGTGGCAATCATTCAAGAGGAAGAGTGTTAGCAATAAAAGTCAAGCGTCACGGTTATTATTGGCCAAATATGATCAAAGACTGCAAGACGTTTTCAGCCAAGTGCGAGAAATGTCAATGCCAAGCACCAATGATTCACCAACTAACCGAAATGCTCTAATCAATTTCATCACCGTACCCATTCATGCGGTGGTCCATGGACATCGTCGGGCCATTGCAACTCTCAAAACAGAAACGATATATGTTGGTTTTGACAGATTATTTTTCGAAATTGGTCGAAGCCGACTCCTACGCTAGCATTAAAGACGCGCAAGTAGAGGCCTTTGTATGGAAGAATGTTATATGTTGGGCAGACGAATTAGAGGGAGTATTGTGGTCTCAGCACACAACTCCAAGATGAGCAACTGGCAAAACTCCATTCGCCCTTGTCTACGGGATGGAGTGTGTCATTCCACCAGAAATACACTTTCCAGGAGTTCGCCACAGACTCCTTCCAGAACAAGAAGGACTGAATCGCCTATTGCTGCTTGACGAGCTGGACTTAATTAACAAAAGACGAGATCAGGCCTTGATCAGGATCCATAACTATCAGAACGCAGCCGCAAAGTACTACAACCCCAACGTTCGAGGAAAAAGATTTTATGAAGAAGACTTAGTTTTACGGAAGGTTTTCCAAAACACGGCAGAAGCAAATGTCGGAAAATTGGGAGGAAACTAGGAAGGACCTTACCGAATCACAGAGGTAGTCAGACTGAGTGTTTACAAACTCGCCAGCATGACCAATGTTCCAATCCCAAGATCATGGAACGCGATGCATCTCAAGAAATACTATCAATAAGCTATTTCTCATGAACTACGGGGTGGCTTAATCCCTGCAAAGGGTACATAGGCAGCTCATCTTCAGATGTGTTCAGCTGCCCCCTCCTTAAAAAAGGGGGGGGGGGGAGTGGGGTACGTATACTCGTATACTCCCATCTTTGTAACAAGATTCTGCGATCTATCAAAGTAAAGTCTTCAGAGACAAGTTTTACTTTACGTCCTTTAAGGATCACTAAGTCTTAACAAAATGACTTCTCCTTTGCATCGTCCACGGACTATTCAAATTCTTAAGCTAAAACAGGCATCTCGCCACATCTTCGTTGTTGTTGGCCACATTAATGAGCTCTTACATCCATTTCGGATCTAAACTATCACATCCATCTCAGGATTAAAAGCGCGCTATACAAATATTTGTTCATTATCGGAGCGGATATGTTTACGGTAATGTATCCGTAAACCAAAATGTTCATCCAACACTATACAAGCATATGTCCATTGTCGGAGAGGATACGTTTATGGTAACGTGATCGTAAACCAAAATGTTCAAACTAAACTATGCAAACTTATGTTCATTGTCAGAGCAGATAAGTTTACAGTAACCTATCTATAAACTGAAATGTTCATCTCAAACACGACTATGCAAATATATATGTTCATGTCCATTCGTCAGAACAGTTATATTTTATCAAAGCAATACAAGCAACGCATTAAGACTTGTTGCCAAACCAAAGGAGCACACTTTGCATTTTTTGCAAACACGTTTATCAAACACAAAGATGCTTCCGTAAACTGATATCCTAAAATTATACGACCAAGTGGCGACAGAACAAAAATGGTAGTTCTCAAAAAGACTACAAAGCGGATAAAGCCATCCAGGCACCGAATAAAGTTTTAAACTATACAAAATATAGAGGATCATAGGCTTCTAGAGCTTCAGGATTCTCAATCTCCCCTTGCTCTAGCTCTTTGGAGTGCTCAGTTTCCTTTCCTTCTTCATGCTCTTCGACGACGGGATTGATGACTTTCTCCGGCTCGGGCACGATCATAACCTCTTCGATATCTTTCTCAAGAAACAGCTCGGGAATCTTTTTCGAGTTACCTTCACTCGATTCAGAAGATGTCGGATCTTCAGACGTCTTCTTCCAGTCTGGTGCAACCAAACCCGGTGTCCCCCTGTTCGAACCAAAGAAGTCTTTAACACCGACACTCGCGGCGGCCATCTCCATAGGCTCACCATCGTTAAGCTCTTTTAAGATATCAGAATGAATAGGGGATAATCTCAATGCTTCCCCCAGATCAACTACCAGTTTGGCGAACGCCACGTGGGCACCCTGGAGCTCCCCCTTATGCTCGGCTAGATTCTTCGATTTAGCATAAAGAGATGGCGGCTCTTCACTTTGAAGCAATTTAATGAACTGAAGATTGCCTTCAATCTGAGCAAGATCAAGCATATTTTCTTTCGGCCCGCCGTCAATCTTGCCAAGAAGCTTTTTGGCTAGGGAGACTTTTTCTTCAAACATCATGATCGTCTCGCGCTTAGCCTCCAGAACTGCTTGCTCCCTCTTGACCTCGTGGAGCTCATTCGCCACCTCCAGTTGCCTCGTTAGACTGGCAATATGAGCATTGCATTTCACCTTACCAGACTCCAGTCGCATGATCCGCTCGTCGGCTTCCTTGTGATGCTTTATGTGCCCTTCTGCCTCAGCCTTGAGGTCCTTAACCCTCTTCATGGCCCTTTCCCATTCGGAGGCATGACTCGCCTTGACTTCTCTGAGCTTCCCATCAAGCTCAGTAGCTTTCTTCCGGGCATCGTCAACTCTCTCCCTGTCTTTGCGAGGATCAGATTCATACCCTAGGACTATCCTATTAAGATCGGCTATGAACTGCACGGAAATAAAAATGCTATTTAGTATATAACAATGATG
Source organism: Pseudoturritis turrita (assembly GCA_900406555.1). Taxonomy (NCBI): domain Eukaryota; kingdom Viridiplantae; phylum Streptophyta; class Magnoliopsida; order Brassicales; family Brassicaceae; genus Pseudoturritis; species Pseudoturritis turrita. The sequence continues at coordinate 418,398 of OVBL01000652.1, read as the reverse complement.
AGATGAACTAAAAAATGACTCGAGCCGCAGCGACGAGACAAACTTAAACAATGACAAGGAGCATACCTTAACGCCACGGAGAGACACCTCGTTATAGGACTTGTCCCTAAGAAAGGTATTGGATGGCGAGAGATGATCACCTGGGCAGGTGATCTTTGAGAAGATAGTCGTAGGTTTCGTAGCATCATTGTAAGCCCCTTCAGCATTAATAGGCGCAGCAGGAAGAGGAATTGCCTCATGGATGATACGAGGCACTTCAGCGCGTCATTACCGCTTTGATGCTTCAACTAAGCCTTCACCCTTGTTATCTGTCGACAACTGACATTTTCTGTTCGGGCCTCTTTTCTCTTTATTCTTTTCCTTGCCTTTGTCCTTATATGGCAATAATTGGGAATCCAGGGGGCGAAGAGCTAGGACGACACCTTGCGGAACTAAGGCAGTAGAAATCGGCTCGGGTAGGTTATCAGCAGAAAGAACCGGCTCGGAGATGGAAGCGTTGTTAGCCTGAGAGTTCGGGGGTCAAAGCTGAGGAAACGCTTCTGCCTGTTTAGCCCTCTCTCTAGCTTCTGCCTCAGCATTATCTTTTGCAGCGGCTCTATTCTTGAACGTAGGTCTTCCCATGGTGTCGTTTGAGGAGTGAGAGGATGATTGACCAACGGATTAACCTTAAAAAAGGGATCATGCTCTCTCCACTCGCTGAAGATTAAAATATCTCTTCCGATTACACTTTCGAGCCGAAAGCACTTCGTGGATTGAAGACATGTCGGGGGCAACGAGAGTTGGAGGTGACGTACTGAAAAGAGGTACAAACAAAGTCAGAAACCTAAAAAAGAAATCACTATATAAAGAAAACCCGAGCCATAGCCTAAAACAAGCTATGGGTCGGCTACCAAGTTCTCCCCAGCTTGTCTGAATGAAGCGAAGACATCTTGGGCCCACCGACATCTCGGTGATGGGGAAAAAGAAAAAATAATCCTCCCATTTGTCATCTTTGCTCGGGAACCGCGCTATGATCTTGCTCTTGTCTTTACCCGATACATAATACTTCAACTCCTCCTTCTTGCCACGACGTCGAAATTCGAGCAGACTTCTCCGATGTTCGACACCCGACTTCTACATCGCATTCATAGCTTCTGATGAGGATACCAACCAAGTGTCGAATCCCTGAGCATTGATTTGAGCGAGGGCTAAGTTGTGTTTCCATGAAAACCGGAGAATAACTTTAGGGATCGGGAACCATAAAAAGCAGCGGTAGAAAAAACTCTCATAAAGCATAAAGTGGTCGGGAGAAGGATTATTGGCTCGGTCCATCTTCGAAGGAAGAACAAATTCAATCTGCTCTGACACATTGAATCTTTGCCGAAGAGCTGCTAAGGAATCCGTAGTAGACAGAGTCGAACCCGGCGGGTGGGGTCGCTTCTTAGCTTTCCTCTTTCTCGGGCTCGTGGTATAAGACCCATTAGACATTCCAACTCTTGTCTTGCCAGGAAAGGGTCGTAAAATCAATCCGCTGGTTCAAGCTTTGCCTTCTTGGGGTCTATCGGGTCGAAGGGGTTCATCATTTTGTTAAAAGGATAATCATGAAGACAAGGCACTTTAAACTCCAAGGGGTTCTCGGCATTGCTTTAAGTCCTTGAAGATTCAGAAAACACAATTTTTCTGCCAAATATAGAAGGACCTACCCCCGATCCGTTTACGTCATCCAGACCCTCTGAAGCATTTGTGCACGAAGAATTGGCTCGGCTAAAACTTTGAACATTCAACGGCTCGATGGAAGAAGATGGATCGAGAAATGAAGACTGGCTCGGGCTGTCGAACAACGTGGCGTGCGGGTCGGGTGACATAGGCGCAGACGATCGAGACATCCCTTGGGTTTAAAAATAGGTCGGGATCTTTGAATAAGAGAACAGATCGGGACTCTCAACAACTAAGGAGAAAGGATCGGGATCTTCGAAGATTTGACAACAGATCGGGTCTCTCGATAACTTAGAGAAACGGATAAAAGCCTTCTAAGGATTGAAGAACAGATCCAGATCTACTGAACAAATTAAAAAACAGACTTAAATCTTCAAACAAACGCTGGAGAATTTAAGAACAGCGGCGGAGCTGATTGAAGATGGGTCAGGAAACCCAAATGGGTCTGCGGTGAAAGAGGAATAGCGGAGACCCCAAGTTTAAAAAAAACAACAACTTAAACAAAAAATAGAGAGAAAAAGGAGAGAGAGGCTACCTGTTTTGAAGGGATTTTCGAAGAAATGAAGTTGCGAAGAATCAGAAGGTATCCTAGTTTATATAGACAACAAAAAGCGAAGAGTGAAGTCCCACGCCTCGGGAAACAGCAGAAACATTTAGACTCCCCGAGAAAAGTGAGGTTGCCAAAGTCTGTAAAGCCCCACGAGCAGAGTTTGTTCTATACGGTAACCCGGAGCCAATTTCCTTCGAAACCACGGTTAGGGTTACATCGCAAATGGCTCGGGGAACATCAACAGAATCTGTAATCCCCGAGCCAAATTATTGACATAACTTCTCGGTGGCATATTCCAAGTCACAAAATAAAATGGCTCGGCGACGTAACAGAATCACTCAAACGATTCAATAAACTCGCTCCAACGGTTCACCGTTATCACAACAATATGGCTAGGGACGTTAACTTCATAATGTTCTTTACCTTGACACTTTCAAAATTAAACTGACGAGCTTGGGGCTAACTGATGGGGTTAATTTCACCCCTCTGAAGATTAATAGGAGAGGATGAGCCACGAAACATAATGGATCTAAGCCGAGACTAGCAACATGGCTCGGTGTCATGGTCAAATGGCTCGGGTCCATCTCGTCCCATGACAAACGGCTCAATGTCATGATGATGACTTCACCTAAAGCCGCGTGAAGCCGAGCCAAAGGAGAATGCCACCTGAGCCGTCCGCAAGCCAAAACGACTTGGGTCCATCTCGTATTATGCCAAATGGCTGGGGTTCATGCTGATGATTTAACCTAAGGGCGCGTAACACCCGAGCCAAAGAAAAATGACACCAAGCCATCCCCGACCCAAATTTCACCCGAGCCGTCCTCAAGCCAAATGCCACCAGAGCCGTGCGCAAGCCAAATGACACCCGAGCATAATCATCATATCTGTCAAAGGGCTCGGCCCACCATATGAGGGAAAAGGCTTGGCCCATCAACTCAAGAAGTCGGCGAATAAAGGCAAAAGATAAACTTAAAGAAGGGGAGGCGGCGAAAAGAAAGGAAGATCTTCTTATTCGTTTAGAAAGTAACCCTAGCCGACTCAGACTTCTATATAATACTTATGTAAATCTCTAAAAAAGGGATCCGCAATTTTTACCTTGCAAAAATCTGTACTTTTGCTCTCATAAGAAAAGCTTTCAAAGCAGCTTAATAAAAACCATCGTTGGATCTTCGTGTTTGTGGTTTTAATCTCAGAAGTTTCAGATCCCATAAAAATCTTGACAAATCTAGTTGTGTGGATTTACACTCCTACAAGCATTGACTACGAGATGCTCAATTTACTCGGTTTACGACGAGATGTTGAATGGTACCTTGAAGCTTTGGGGCTTAAGAAGTTTGTTGAGCTTTCTCACCCCACTTATGCAGCCATTACACGTGAGTTCCTAGACAGAATAACCTTGTCTTACCCGAAGACCAAAGCCGCGAAAGCTAAGGATGGAATTTTAGCATTTTTCGGTTAAAGTAAAGTCTCACACTTTTGAGTATTGAAGGATTGTGTGATATCTTGGGATTTGAGTGTCATGATCAGACTGATTTTAGCAATTGTGAGGCTCATTATGACACTTAGTTGAAGTTTGTAAATGAAAGGATTACACCCGGCGCTTCTAAAGAGGCGAAAATCACTCATCCGGCGATTCGATAAATGCACTGCCTACTTGCTCAATTGATTTTAAGTAGGAATGTGCATAGTGCTGTAAAGAGAGATAAGTTTTTAATGCTTATTGGCCCTTTTGTGGATTCTTCTGAGAAGGTGAACATGTGATCACTTCTAGCAAGGCGTATGGTTGAAGTTAAACATGATGCGGCCAAAGAGAAGACAGTGAAGAATGCTTCTAGTGACTTTGGAGGAACTATCACAGCCATAGTTTTAGCTTGTGGGTTTAATTTCAGTCTTGAAGTACCTTTGATGGAAGAAAACAAGCTCGATCTACATGCTCTTCAAAGGAAACATTTTCTATGGGATGGTATGAGGATTCTACATGCCTTGGGTACCTTTTCACTCCACCATATGCGGAAGAGATCCAATGCATTTTTCTTCCTTATGAAGAACTTCCAGCCTTGAGTGACGGTAATCCGTACTTTGACCCTCCTTTCCATACTTGGTTTTTACGTACTCTAGGTTGTCCTCTTGTGGGCATTTCACTCTACTATCAGTCCAGACCTCTTTTGGCACGCGAGGACAGGTCTAGAGAGGCACAAAGAGCGTCCGTTTCACAGCCATCATCCTCTTATGCACCACCTTTTGTGCCACCCGTTGCAGCTCCTTTGAACACCGATACCGATGCGTGGAGATATGTTCAAAAACGTCGGAGAGAAAGAGGATCGACGCAGTTTCTGACCACTAGAGATGCGGCGATTGGAAAATTTGGTGGAGTACAAAGATGGAATTTCAGAGCTTGGCATTTCCTTGGGATCGACATATAATGGTAAAATTTTGTGCCCCATATGACTCATGTAGTTAAGACCGTTTTCCCCTTATAACAAAAAACAAGAAAAAAAGAAACGAAAAGAAAAAAAAGAGGAAAGAAAAATAAAAGGGAAAGGAAAACGTGTCTATAAGAGATTCTAAGGCCAAAGAAACATCCCAAGGAATGGCGTGGAGCAGTTCAGAGAGTTCGTTTGATTTACAATGATTACTGGTGGAAGATCTAAGTATGGGGGAAAGGCATCAAAAGTGGTTAGAAACTATGGGCATCAACATGTCCGTTCTCTCATCCTCTAAAGTGTCTAGTAATCCTAAACACTTATAGCCTTACCACTTAAATTAGCCTTTTTAAACTCTGGTGCCGTTTACCTTGAGTGATTCCCTTTGATGAGAAATTTCACCTAAACTTAATGAATGTTAAATACTCAAATGAAAGTGCAGTTGAGATTTTGCAAGATTGGGATTTAGTGTATGGACCAGGGCTGCGAAGATCATGAATGGAGTATGAGGAGAATGCCCTGAATCGATTATGTTACATGTGGATTACAGATTATGATCTCGAGGTTATGTTCATCAGGTTATGTAAGTTCCCGTATTTTCAAACCTTATTTCTAATCTTGGATTTTGTTTTCCTTGAGGACAAGCAAAATCCCAAGTCTGGGGGATTTCATATACCCAATATTTTACAAATTTTATTACGGATTTCTATATATTTTATATGCATTTTATCATAGTTTTATGTCTTTAGACGTAGTTTTTCTCGTATTTGTAGTTTTAGAGTGTTTACAAGGAAATTCATCAGAAAGGAATTAAAAAGGACTAAAAGAGGTGTAAACCAAGCTACAACAACTCACACAAGTCAAAGAGATTCCAAGACAAAGAATTCACAAGTTATCACATTTTCCCGAGTTGGACAGAACAGAAGCACCGGAAGTTTAGATTCATACGGAGGTTCAACTCAACCCATAATTGGATTAAACTTCGTGATGAGAAATATCTTTGAGTTAGATTTCCAATGGAGTTGGAATCATGTCATTTGGAGCTGTGGTTAGAAAGACACATCCGATTTACTGAAGACATGTCAGTTTGCCTCGAATCTGAAGCAAGCCCAGAATGAAGCCAGCACTTGAGAAGGACGTGGAACGATACTCCAGCCCAATATTAGCACGTGGAAGACACTTTCCAACCTCAGTACTGGACAGGAAATCCGTCCAGTATAAGAGCAGTTTTCGACCAAAATTCCTCTTTTTCCCTATACTTAATCCTAGAAGACCATAGACCTATATATACTTGTTTTTAGCCTCTTTTTAGGTATAAACCACCAATTGAAGCCACAATAGACCTAAATACACTTGTTTTTTAGAGCAGCCACGTTTTCCATTTGGTGTTCTTCATAGATTTGAGTAGATACCGGCAGCACGGTGGACGTAATCTTTCGCGAAATGCTCAGAAGAATGAACATTGATCTCTCTGAAGTGGTGTCAACCCCAAAACAATTGACTTGATTTTTTGGGGAAACAACAATGACCGCCGGGATGATCAAACTCCCTGTCCAAGCTGGCAAGATGACCATAATCGTCGAATTCTCTGTAGCTGATCACCCAGCGATCTACAACGTTATTATGGGAACCTCTTGGTTGAATTCTATGCACGCTGCGATTTCTACATATCACCTCTGCTTGAAGTTTCCTACCCCAAATGGAGTAAAAACAATTCGTGGGAATCAGAAGGAGTCTCGCGTTTGCTTCTTGGCCGCTCACAAGCATAGGAACCCGGTCATCGATCCGGTAGCAAATTCAAAGTGTGAGAAGATGAAGACGGATAGAGATCTGGTCCAAGAGCTCTCCAAACTCTTATAGCAGTTACAGATTGCGGAGGATCGCGAAGAAGAAGTAGCTAAACCAACTTCCGACCCCGTAATATCAATTTGCATCGACGATAAACACCCGGAACGATGCATAGAAGTTGGAGCCAAGCTCGATGGAAAAATCAAGGGAGAACTCGTTTCATTCCTGAAAAAGAACGCGAACACTTTCGCATGGACAGCAGAGGATATGCCCGGAATCGATATCGGTGTAATGTACCCGGACTAGCTGGCTAATCATGTGGTAGTTAAGAAAAAGAATGGAAAATGGTGTGTGTGCGTAGACTTTACAGACTTAAACAAAGCTTGTCCAAAAGACAGCTTCCCTCTTCCACACATTGATCGCCTCGTCGAATCGACAGCAGGGAATGCACTCCTCTCATTCATGGATGCCTTCTTAGGGTACAACCAGATCGTGATGAACTCGGACGACCGGGAGAAGACAACCTTCATAACACATCGTGGAATATACTGCTACAAGGTGATGTCATTCGGCCTAAAAATTGTCGGAGCAACATATCAACGGCTGGTGAACAAGATGTTTGTTAATCAACTCAGAAAGACAATGGAGGTTCACATAGATGACATGCTGGTGAAGTCAATAAGAGAGCAGGATCACATATCTCACCTCGAGGAGTGTTTTGCGCGATTGAATAGTCATAACATGAAGTTAAATCCAACCAAGTGCAGATTTGCGGTCACATGAGGAGAATTCCTTGGATACTTAGTCACTGATCGTGGTATCGAAGCAAACCCTGAGAAGATCGACGCACTCATTCAGATGTCTTCGCCAAAGATAAAAAGAGAAATGCAAAGACTTATCAGGTAGATAGCCGTGCTCAACAGATTCATCTTGCGATCCACCGACAAATGTTTGCCCTTCTACGATACTTTGTAGGGAAACAAGAAATTCGAATGGACCGAAAAATTCTTTTCAACAGCTGAAGACTTATCTGGCTACCCCCAGTTCTCGCAAAACCAATAGAAGGAGAGCCGCTTTTTCTGTACACTGCAACTTCCGCCAATACAGTAAGCGGCGTGCTAATTTGGGACGAACGCAGGGAACATAAGCCAATCTTTTACGTCCGGCGAGACGAGGTACCCGCAAATGGAAAAATTGGCATTGTCTGTCGTAATGTCTGCAAGAAAACTGAGGCCTTACTTCCAGGCGCACTCGATCATCGTCCTGAGTACGTTCCCGATAAGGTCTGTTCTGCACAGCCCAAGTCAGTCAAGAAGGCTAGCAAAATGGGCAATCGAGCTGAGCGAATATGACATCGAATATCGCGGATGCACATGTGCAAAATCTCAAGTCCTGGCAATTTCCTGATTGAACTCCCTGAAGAGAGCATTGACAATGAACCACAAAGCAAGCCTTGGATGCTCCACGTCGATGGCTCATCCTCCAAGAGCGGCTCGGGAGTAGGGATACGTCTAACCTCTCGAACTGGCGAACTGGTGGAGAAATCATTTTGCTTAGGCTTTCGGGCATCCAACAATTAAACCCTGACCGCCAGGATAAAACTGGCTCGAGGCCTGAAGATTGAGCAGCTTTACGCATCTACGATTCCCAGTTCGTCGCACATGAATTCAGTGGCTAGTATGCAGCGAAGGATGATCGAATGGAAGCTTACTTAAAGATCGTCAAGGAATTAGCTGCACGATTCAAAGTATTCGTACTGACACGTATCCCACGAGGAGAGAACACTTCAGCCGACACGCTCGCAGCTCTTGCTTCAACTTATGATCTAGATCTAAAGAGAATTATCCCGGTAGAATTCATTCACCACCCAAGCATCGATCTTTCCAATACAGTGAACATCGTAACTCGTTCCCAAGGGGCTAAGTAAGCAAAAGAAGTCACAAACAGGCAAGTGGAGACAGCCGAGATGCAGGAAGGAATAGTAGAACCAGTCCCGACCGAAGAAGATATCGCTCTAACGGAAGAAGACACTCTGGGAGAATCCAAACTCATCAAAAGCAGCGATGATCCAGTCATCAAATCAAACCCCAATGAAGAAGCAAGCGAGATGAATGATGATTCACCAGAAGCGGAATATGGCTGCCACAAAAATTGGCTCAATGCAATTAGAGAATATATATACGACGGGGTCCTACCAACTCACAAATGGGCAACTCGTAAACTTCGAACCCAGGCAGCTCGTTACATCTTCCTCGACGGGAACGTCTTTAAATGGAGATTCTCAGGACCGTTGTTAAGTTGCATAGAAGGAAAGGATGCAAGGAAGATCATGGAGGACGTACACAACGGTTCATGTGGCAATCATTCAAGAGGAAGAGTGCTAGCAATAAAAGTCAAGCGTCACGGTTATTATTGGCCAAATATGATCAAATACTGCAAGATGTTTTCAGCCAAGTGCGAGAAATGTCAATGCCAAGCACCAATGATTCACCAACTAACTGAAATGCTGTAATCAATTTCATCACCCTACCCATTCATGCGGTGGTCCATGGACATCGTCGGGCCATTGCAACTCCCAAAACAGAAACGATATATGTTGGTTTTGACAGATTATTTTTCGAAATTGGTCGAAACCGACTCCTACGCTAGCATTAAAGACGCGCAAGTAGAGGCCTTTGTATGGAAGAATGTTATATGTTGGCATGGAGTACCATATGAGATCGTGACGGAAAATAGCTTGCAGTTCATTTCTAATCGTTTCGAGGCTTTCTACAAAAACTAGAAGATCAGGCTTAGCAAGTCCACACCAAGATATCCACAGGGAAACGGTCAAGCAGAAGCAATCAACAAGACAATCCTTGATGGTTTGAAAAAGCATCTCGATGAAAAGAAGGGACGTTGGGCAGACGAATTAGAGGGTGTGGTCTCGGCACACAACTCCAAGATGAGCAACTGGCGAAACTCCATTCGCCCTTGTCTACGGGACGGAGTGTGTCATTCCACCAGAAATACACTTTCCAGGAGTTCGCCACAGACTCCTTCCAGAACAAGAAGGACTTAATCACCTATTGCTGCTTGAAGAGCTGGACTTAATTAACGAAAGACGAGATCAGGCCTTGATCAGGATCCATAACTATCAGAATGCAGCCGCAAAGTACTACAACCCCAACGTTCGAGGACAAAGATTTTATGAAGAAGACAGTTTTACGGAAGGTTTTCCAAAACACGACATAAGCAAATGCCCGAAAATTGGGAGCAAACTGGGAAGGACCTTACAGAATTACAGAGATAGTCAGACCGAGTGTTTACAAACTCGCCAGCATGACCAATGTTCCAATCCCAAGATCATGGAACGCGATGCATCTCAAGAAATACTATCACTAAGCTATTTCTCATGAACTACGGGGTGGCTTGATCCCTGCAAAGGGTACGTAGGCAGCTCATCTTCAGATGTGTTCAGCTGCCCCTCCTTAAAAAAAGGGGGGGGGGGGGAGTGGGGTACGTATACTCGTATACTCCCATCTTTGTAACAAGATTCTGCGATCTATCAAAGTAAAGTCTTCAGAGACAAGTTTTACTTTACGTCCTTTAAGGATCACTAAGTCTTAACAAAATGACTTCTCCTTTGCATCGTCCATGGACTATTCAAATTCTTAAGCTAAAACAGGCATCTCGCCACATCTTCGTTGTTGTTGGCCACATTAATGAGCTCTTACATCCATTTCGGATCTAAACTATCACATCCATCTCAGGATTAAAAGCGCGCTATACAAATATTTGTTCATTATCAGAGCGGATATGTTTACGGTAATGTATCCGTAAACCAAAATGTTCATCCAACACTATTCAAGCATATGTCCATTGTCGGAGAGGATACGTTTATGGTAACGTGATCGTAAACCGAAATGTTCAAACTAAACTATGCAAACTTATGTTCATTGTCGGAGCAGATAAGTTTACAGTAACCTATCTATAAACTGAAATGTTCATCTCAAACACGACTATGCAAATATATATGTTCATGTCCATTCGTCAGAACAGTTATATTTTATCAAAGCAATACAAGCAACGCATTAAGACTTGTTGCCAAACCAAAGGAGCACACTTTGCATTTTTTGCAAACACGTTTATCGAACACAAAGATGCTTCCGTAAACTGATATCCTAAAATTATACGACCAAGTGGCGACAGAACAAAAATGGTAGTTCTCAAAAAGACTACAAAGCGGATAAAGCCATCCAGGCACCGAATAAAGTTTTAAACTATACAAAATATAGAGGATCATAGGCTTCTAGAGCTTCAGGATTCTCAATCTCCCCTTGCTCTAGCTCTTTGGAGTGCTCAGTTTCCTTTCCTTCTTCATGCTCTTAGACGACGGGATTGATGACTTTCTCCGGCTCGGGCACGATCATAGCCTTTTCGATATCTTTCTCAAGAAACAGCTCGGGAATCTTTTTCGAGTTACCTTCACTCGATTCAGAAGATGTCGGATCTTCAGACGTCTTCTTCGAGTCTGGTGCAACCAAACCCGGTGTCCCCCTGTTCGAACCAGAGAAGTCTTTAACACCGACACTCGCGGCGGCCATCTCCATAGGCTCACCATCGTTAAGCTCTTTTAAGATATCAGAATGAATAGGGGATAATCTCAATGCTTCCCCCAGATCAACTACCAGTTTGGCGAACACCACGTGGGCACCCTGGAGCTCCCCCTTATGCTCGGCTAGATTCTTCGATTTAGCATCAAGAGATGGCGGCTCTTCACTTTGAAGCAATTTAATGAACTGAAGATTGCCTTCAATCTGAGCAAGATCAAGCATATTTTCTTTCGGCCCACCGTCAATCTTGCCAAGAAGCTTTTTGGCTAGGGAGACTTTTTCTTCAAACATCATGATCGTCTCGCGCTTAGCCTCCGGAACTGCTTGCTCCCTCTTGACCTCGTGGAGCTCATTCGCCACCTCCAGTTGCCTCGTTAGACTGGCAATATGAGCATTGCATTTCACCTTACCAGACTCCAGTCGCATGATCTGCTCGTCGGCTTCCTTGTGATGCTTTATGTGCCCTTCTGCCTCAGCCTTGAGGTCCTTAACCCTCTTCATGGCCCTTTCCCATTTGGAGGCATGACTCGCCTTGACTTCTCTGAGCTTCCCATCAAGCTCAATAGCTTTCTTCCGGGCATCGTCAACTCTCTCCCTGTCTTTGCGAGGATCAAATTCATACCCCAGGACTATCCTATTAAGATCGGCTATGAACTGCACGGAAATAAAAATGCTATTTAGTATATAACAATGATGAGATGAACTAAAAAATGACTCGGGCCTCAGCGACGAGACAAACTTAAACAATGACAAGGAGCATACCTTAACGCCACGGAGAGACACCTCGTTATAGGACTTGTCCCTAAGAAAGGTATTGGATGGCGAGAGATGATCACCTGGGTAGGTGATCTTTGAGAAGATAGTCGTAGATTTCGTAGCATCATTGTAAGCCCCTTCAGCATTAATAGGCGCAGCAGGAAGAGGAATTGCCTCATGGATGATTCGAGGCACTTCAGCGCGTCATTACCGCTTTGATGTCGTTTGAGGAGTGAGAGAATGATTGACCAATGGATTAACCTTAAAAAGGGGATCAGGCTCTCTCCATTCGCTGAAGATTAAAATATGTTTTCCGATTACACTTTCGAGCCGAAACCACTTCGTGGATTGAAGACATGTCGGGGGGCAACGAGGGTTGGAGGTGACGTACTGAAAAAGAGGTACAAACAAAGTTAGAAACCTAAAAAAGAAATCACTATATAAAGAAAACCCGAGCCATAGCCCAAAACAAGCTACGGGTCGGCTACCAAGTTCTCCCCAGCTTGTCTTAATGAAGCGAAGACATCTTGGGCCGACATCTCGGTGATGGGGACAAAGAAAAAATAATCCTCCCATTTGTCATCTTTACTCGGGAACCGTGCTATGATCTTCCTCTTGTCTTTACCCGATACATAATACTTCAACTCCTCCTTCTTGCCACAATGTCGAAATTCGAGCAGACTTCTCTGATGTTCAACACCCGACTTCTACATCGCATTCATAGCTTCTGATGAGGATACCAACCAAGTGTCGAATCCCCGAGCATTGATTTGAGCGAGGGCTAAGTTTTGTTTCCACGAAAACTGGAGAATAACTTTAGGGATCGGGAACCATAGAAAGCAGCGGTAGAAAAAACTCTCATAAAGAGTAAAGTGGTCGGGAGAAGGATTATTGGCTCGGTCTGTCTTCGAAGGAAGAACAAATTCAATCTGCTCCGACACATTGAATCTTTGCCGAAGAGCTGCTAAGGAATCCGCAGTAGAGAGAGTCGAACCCGGCGGGTGGGGTCGCTTCTTAGCTTTCCTCTTTCTCGAGGCTCGTGGTATAAGACCCATTAGACGTTCCAACTCTTGTCTTGCCAGGACAGGGTCATAAAATCAATCCGCTGGTTCAAGCTTTGCCTTCTCGGGGTCTATCGGGTCGAAGGGGTTCATCGTTTCGTTAAAAGGATAATCATGAAGACAAGGCACTTTAAACTCCAAGGGGTTCTCGGCATTGCTTTCAGTCCTTGAAGATTCAGAAAACACAACTTTTCTGCCAAATATAGAAGTATTTGTGCACGAAGAATTGGCTCGGCTAAAACTTTGAACATTCAACGGCTCGATGGAAGAAGATGGATCGGGAAATGAAGACTGGCTTGGGCTGTCGAACAACGTGGCGTGTGGGTCGGGTGACATAGGCGCAGACAATTCAGACATCCCTTGGGTTTAAAAACAGGTCGGGATCTTTGAATAAGAGAATAAATCGGGACTCTCAACAACTAAGGAGAAAGGATTGGGATCTTCGAAGATTTGAAAACAGATCGGGTCTCTCGATAACTTAGAGAAACTGATAAAAGCCTTCTAAGGATTGAAGAACAGATCAAGATCTACTGAATAAATTAAAAAATAGACTTAAATCTTCAAACAAACGCCGGAGAATTTAAGAACAGCAGCGGAGCTGATTGAATATGGGTCGAGAAACCCAAATGGGTCTGCGGTGAAAGAGGAATAGCGGAGACCCCAAGTTTAAAAAAAAAAACAACTTAAACAAAAAATAGAGAGAAAAAGGAGAGAGAGGCTACCTGTTTTGAAGGGATTTTCGAAGAAATGAAGTTGCGAAGAATCAGAAGGTATCCCAGTTTATATAGACAACAAAAAGCGAAGAGTGAAGTCCCACGCCTCGGGAAACAACAGAAACGTTTAGACTCCCCGAGAAAAGTGAGGTTGCCAAAGTCTGTAGAGCCCCCCGAGCATAGTTTGTTCTATACGGTAACCCGGAGCCAATTTCCTTCGAAACCACGGTTAGGGTTACATCGCAAATGGCTCGGGGAACATCAACAGAATCTGTAATCCCCGAGCCAAATTATTGACATAACTTCTCGGTGGCATATTGCAAGTTACAAAATAAAATGGCTCGGCGACGTAATAGAATCACTCAAACGATTCAGCAAACTCGCTCCAACGGTTCGCTGTTATCACAACAATTATGGCTAGGGACATTAACTTCATAATGTTCTTTACCTCGACACTTTCAGAATTAAACTGACGAGCTTGGGGCTAACTGATGGGGTTAATTTCACCCCTCTGAAGATTAATAGGAGAGAATGAGCCACGAAACATAATGGATCTAAGCCAAGACTAGCAACACGGCTCGGTGTCATGGTCAAACGGCTCGGGTCCATCTCGTCCCATGACAAACTGCTCAATGTCATGATGATGACTTTACCTAAAGCCGCGTGAAGCCCGGGCCAAAGGAGAATGCCACCCGAGTCGTCCGCAAGCCAAAATGGCTTAGGTCCATCTCGTATTATGCCAAATGGCTGGGGTTCATGCTGATGATTTAACCTAAGGCCGCGTAACACCCGAGCTAAAGAAAAATGACACCGAGCCGTCCCCGACCCAAATTTCACCCGAGCCGTCCTCAAGCCAAATGCCACCTGAGCCGTCCGCAAGCCAAATGACACCCAAGCATAATCATCATATCTATCAAAGGGCTCGGCCCACCATATGAGGGAAAAGGCTCGGCCCATCAACTCAAGAAGTCGGCGAATAAAGGCAAAAGATAAACTTAAAGAAGGGGAGGTGGCGAAAAGAAAGTAAGATCTTCTTATTCGTTTAGAAAGTAACCCTAGCCGACTTAGACTTCTATATAATACTTATGTAAATCTCTAAAAAAGGGATCCGCAATTTTTACCTTGCAAAAATCTGTACTTTTGCTCTCATAAGAAAAGCTTCCAAAGCAGCTTAATAAAAACCATCTTTGGATCTTCGTGTTTGTGGTTTTAATCTCAGAAGTTTCAGATCCCTTAAAAATCTTGACAAATCTAGTTGTGTGGATTTACACTCCTACAAGCATTGACTACGAGATGCTCAATTTACTCGGTTTACGACGATATGTTGAATGGTACCTTGAAGCTTTGGGTCTTAAGAAGTTTGTTGAGCTTTCTCACCCCACTTATGCAGCCATTACACGTGAGTTCCTAGACACAATAACCTTGTCTTACCCAAAGACCAAAGCCGCGAAAGCTAAGGATGGAATTTTAGCATTTTCGGTTAAAGTAAAGTCTCACACTTTTGAGTATTGAAGGATTGTGTGATATCTTGGGATTTGAGTGTCATGATCAGACTGATTTTAGCAATTGTGAGGCTCATTATGACACTTAGTTGAAGTTTGCAAATGAAAGGATTACACCCAGTGCTTCTAAATAGGCGAAAACAAGCTCGATCTACATGCTCTTCAAAGGAAACATTTTCTATGAGATGGTATGAGGATTCTACATGCTTTGGACCTTTTCACTCCACCATATGCGGAAGAGATCCAATGCATTTTTCTTCCTGATGAAGAACTTCCAGCCTTGAGTGACGGTAATCCGTACTTTGACCCTCCTTTCCATACTTGGTTTTTACGTACTCTAGGTTGTCCTCTTGTGGGCATTTCACTCTACTATCAGTCCAGAGCTCTTTTGGCACACGAGGAGAGGTCTAGAGAGGCACAAAGAGCGTCCGTTTCACAGCCATCATCCTCTTATGCACCACCTTTTGTGCCACCCGTTGCAGCTCCTTTGAACACCGATACTGATGCGTGGAGATATGTTCAAAAACGTCGGAGAGAAAGAGGATCGACGCAGTTTCTGACCACTAGAGATGCGGCAATTGGAAAATTTGGTGGAGTACAAAGATGGAATTTCAGAGCTTGGCATTTCCTTGGGATCGACATATAATGGTAAAATTTTGTGCCCCATATGACTCATGTAGTTAAGACCGTTTTCCCCTTATAACAAAAAAAAGAAAAAAAGAAACGAAAAGAAAAAAAAGAAGAAAGAAAAATAAAAGGGAAAGGAAAACGTGTCTATAAGAGATTCTAAGGCCAAAGAAACATCCCAAGGAATGGCGTGGAGCAGTTCAGAGAGTTCGTTTGATTTACAATGATTACCGGTGGAAGATCTAAGTCTGGGGGAAAGGCATCAAAAGTGGTTAGAAACTATGGGCATCAACATGTCTGTTCTCTCATCCTCTAAAGTGTCTGGTAACCCTAAACACTTATAGCCTTACCACTTAAATTAGCCTTTTTAAACTCTAGCGCCGTTTACCTTGAGTGATTACCTTTGATGAGAAATTTCACCTAAACTTAATGAATGTTAAATACTCGAATGAAAGTGCAGTTGAGATTTTGCAAGATTGGGATTTAGTGTATGGACCAGGGCTGCGAAGGTCATGAATGGAGTATGAGGAGAATGCCCTGAATCGATCATGTTACATGTGGATTACAGATTATGATCTCGAGGTTATGTTCATCAGGTTATGTAAGTTCCCGTATTTTCAAACCTCTTTTCTATTCTTGGATTTTGTTTTCCTTGAGGACAAGCAAAAGCCTAAGTCTGGGGGATTTCATATACCCAATATTTTACATATTTTATTACGGATTTCTATATATTTTATATGCATTTTATCATAGTTTTATGTCTTTAGACGTAGTTTTTCTCGTATTTGTAGTTTTAGAGTGTTTACAAGGAAATTCATCAGAAAGGAATTAAAAAGGACTAAAAGAGGTGTAAACCATGCTACAACAACTCACACAATTCAAAGAGATTCCAAGACAAAGAATTCACAAGTTATCACATTTTCCCGAGTTGGACAGAACAGAAGCACCGGAAGTTTAGATTCAGACGGAGGATCAAATCAACCCATAATTGGATTAAAATTCGTGACGAGAAATATCTTTGAGTTAGCTTTCCAATGGAGTTGGAATCATATCATTTGGAGCTGTGGTTAGAAAGACACATCCGATTTACTGAAGACATGTCAGTTTGCCTCGAATCTGAAGCAAGCCCAGAATGAAGCCAGCACTTGAGAAGGACGTGGAACGATACTCCAGCCCAATATTAGCACGTGGAAGACATTTTTCAACCTCAGTACTGGACAGGAAATCCGTCCAATATTGTGTTCTGTATCAGAGCAGTTTTCGACCAAAATTCCTCTTTTTCCCTAAACTTAATCCTAGAAGACCATAGACCTATATATATACTTGTTTTTAGCCTCTTGTTAGGTATAAACCACCAATTGAAGCCACAATAGACCTAAATACACTTTTTTTACAGCAGCCACGTTTTCCATTTGGTGTTCTTCATAGATTTGAGTTTTAAGAGCTTCCAGGAGGAGATCTCGCTTTGTATTAGACATAGAGTAGAATATCTACCTCTTACTCTTTAATTCATGTTTATTTATCATGATTTATACTATCTATTGCTGTGTTTTTTCATGCATCATGTCTGAGTAGTCATCTAGTTAGGTTTTAGGTTTTCAATGAGTTTCATAATTCGATAATTGATTGATGATTGTTTAGGGATATCCACACAGTCTTCATCTTTACTTATTCTCTATGCATGATTGTTTTACCATGCATCTAGCAATATGATCTTAGGTTGATATAGTCTCCAAAAGCTTGTTATATTTCCTGAACTAGTATTTGATGACCTAAACTTCTTAACCATTCGAAAGGTAAGGAGTTTCGTGAACTTTATCAGAACTTGAACTATAAAGTGTGCTTTCTTCTTGTAATAACCTACGATAGTTGAGTTTATTATGATGTTAAAGCATAGTGGTTGGAGCCACGACAGTGGAAAAATCATATATATATTAGTGTTTTGTGTTCTAGACGGTTCATACATCCAAAATTCGTGAAATCGATCAATTATTATTGTTGCATGAATTCTCTGCGAAATTACCTAAGTCCTAACGCTTTTCTCCCATTGAATTTTCCTTGCTATTAAGTTTACTTGCTGGTTTTTATTTAGTTTATTTCATAATCAGAAAAACGACAATCTCTTATTTTGTTCTAGCTTAATTTTATTCATTACAATTCGTAGTGTAATTGACAAGTCTCTGTGGATTCGATCTCCTATATATAATAATTGTGATTATTGTGCACTTGTTGATTGTTTAGTGAGTGGTTTAAAACTCTGTACATTAGAGAGATAGATCTTTGACTTACCTTTCCAACAAATGTGGTTTCAAGTCATTCTGGAGTTGTGGTGGAAGAGTTACACCCGATTTACTGAAAACGTATATGTCTGGCTCGCAGGAGAAGCAAGCACAAGAAACTGAAGCAAGGAAGGGGCCAGTACCGATCATAGCTCTCCTTAGGGCTCGTACCGATACTCTCCTGACCGATACTCCAGATCAATAATGCACTGTTCGAAGCAAAACTTGATTTTTTCCCTTAAACTAAACCCTAATGGAGCCTAGGCCTATATATACTTGTTTTTAGCCTCCTGTAAAGAATAAGCCATCAGAATACACTAAAATAAACAACAGCCACGTTTTTATTATAGATTATTCATAGACTTTTGATTCAAGAGCTTCGAGGGAGAAGATATATCACCTTTGTACCTCCATATAGAGAAGATTTCTTAAACCCTTCTTGTTTCAATTTGTTTTTATGATTTTGAGTATTTATTTATCTCTTGGCTTGCTGTTTGTGATGATTTTTGAGTAGTCATATTGTTAGGTCATAGGTAGTCAATGAGTTCCTCAATTATTAAGCTTTTAATGAATGAATTAGGGAAAATCTAAATGTTTCTTCATCTTTACTTGCTCGTAATGATGCATGCTTTTCTGATCAACTAGAATCATAGCTTGGGTTAATATACTCTCCAAAAGCTTGTTATATTGCATGAACTAGTATTTGATGAGCAATACATCATAACCTTTGAAAGTTGAGTTATGGGGTATTGTGAACAATTGAATCTTAAACGAATTAATGCATGTTTTCAACTTATAATAACATGCGAGAGTTGAGTCTATTAGGTTGTTAAAATATAATAATTGGAGCCATGAGAGTGGAAAGATTATACCCTAGTAATTTTAGTTCTAGAACGGTTCCTTTAAAATCTTTGAAATTCGATAGATAGTTTATGGTTTATGAATCTCTGCGATTAACCTATTGCCTAACGCTTTCCCTTATTGAATTTTAATCGTTTTATTTAGTTTATTTTCGTGCCTTTTTAATAAAAACCGAAACCCAAATATCTTTGTTTTAGTTAGGTTTGATTCTTATAGATTTGTAGTACAACCCAATGTCCCTATGGATTCGATCCCTTCTATGTTATTGTGATTGATGCACACTTATAGTTAGTTTAATTAAGTTTAAAACTCTCTAATCAAGTTTTTGGTGTCGTTGTCGGGGACCTATTATAGTTTGTCTGCAAGTTTTGGACTAGAATCTAGTCTAAAACATTATTCGTTTACACTGCTGAATTAGTTTTTATTTGTCTTTGTTTTTTATTGTTTCATGGACATACTTAAGCAAGAATAGCTGAGATCATTCAAGACCAGCAGCCACCACGTCCTCGTCAACCCCTTGGAGCAAACCTCATTGAACAACATCCCCGTGATGGAGTCCAAAATCCACCTCCACAAGTCAGACTTGGACTACTTCTCGACGGTTTGAAACAACAAGCTCATGATATCCAACATCTGCGCCTAATCATGAGACCATTGGAGACTTAGATTCGACTCCAATACTTCTCAAATATCGAAATCCAATAAATTTTACACCACCACAAGATCAAGACTTTGACATAAAACCTCGAGTTATCGCTTTAGTGAAGCAAAATCAGTTTCATGGTCTTCTACAAGAAAATCCTTTGGACCATGTTGACTCTTTTGAAGATCTATGCAGTACCACTAGTGCCAATGGAGTACCCAATGACTATATTTGATATCACCTTTTCACTTTCTCTTTGGCGAGCAAAGCACTTCGTGGATGAAATCACTTCCAAGGAAGGTTTCCTTGGACAATTTTTCCCCAAGAAAAGGGTGAATATATTGAGAAACAAGATCTCTAGTTTCCAGCAAGGTCCTATCGAGCCATTCCATGAAGGTTTAGAGCGTTGCAAGGAATACATAAGAGATTGCCCACAACACGGGTTCTCGGAAGGAAACTTATGGAACATCTTTTATCAAAGAATTAAACAAGAGGAAAAGCTATCTCTTGATGTTGGAAGCAATGGGAACTTCATGAATAAACCCATAGATGAAGCAAAGGTCTTGATAGAAAACCTAGCAGCATGTCATAGTGAGAATCGGCCAAGTTATGATGAAACCATTCAAGCCATCAACACAGATTTAGATTATACACAAATCATGTAGATAAAATCAATAGTTTCTCAACTTCTAAAGGAGGAACCATTTCTTACTCAAGCTTGTGAAGACATGAAAGCCCCTAATGAAGAGTTTTTTCAAGAGTGCATTGGTAATTTTTCAGAAAATCAACAAAAAGATGTGAACTAAATGGGAGTGCAAAATCATAATTTTGGTAGTAGAAACTTCAAACCGAGCTATAAGCCTCAAGGGACTTATTTCCAGCCTAGACAACAGTATGGTCAAGGTTTTTAAAATGGTTCATACCAACAAAGAAATCAGTCCACGTTTGCACAAGGTTCTCAAGATGTTGCATCAAAGGAAACTCAAGAGAAGAATATCAAGACTATAATGTATGTGTTCATACAAGAGAAGACACAAAGAACTAGGAAATCCATGCCAAGTTATACATGTACCTCAACATCAGCACAAGGTCGAGTCACTTGCTTCTCACGTAAAAAACCTTGATCTTCAAGTAGCTTATATAGCGGGATCTATTGGAACACCAGTTGGGTTTCTTCTAGGAAAAGTTGAAGTGAATACAAGGAGAGAATATTTCAATGCTATCACACTTAGAATTAGTTAAGAGCTAGCCGAGGTAGAAAGGCCAAAACAAACTGAGAAACAAGTTACTTTAAACATTATCGACAACGAGGCCGCCAAAGAAACCCTTGAAGAAGACATGATTCCACCTCTTATATCACGTGTATACTAGCCTAAGGTACCCTTTCCTAATGCCTTTAAGAAGAAAAAGAAGGAGAAGGAACAAGCAAAGTTAAAGGACCTTGTAAGTCAACTTCCCGTAAGACTTCCTTTTGTTGATGCTTGTATGATCATCCCATCTTTGAGAAAGTACATGAAGGGCACCCTAACCAGTAACATAAGCCTAGAAGAAGGTGTCATTTTGATCAACCAAGAGTGCAGTAGCATACTTCAAAACAAAGAATTGTAAAAACTAGAAGATCCGGGAAGCTTTGTACTCTCTTGCGAAATCAAAGGTATAACTTTTGGGCGTTGTCTTTGTGACTTAGGATTTAGTGTAAAATTGATGACATACACTGTGGCAAAGCGTCTTGGCATCACAAAATTCAATCCCACGAAAATTCAATTGGTTTTTTCTGATCGTTCAGTGAAACGCCTAGTTGGAATTGTTATCGATTTGCAAGTCATGATTGGAAATTGTTATATCCCTGCTGATTTTGTTGTGGTTGAACTGGATCAAGAGCCTTGAGATCCTCTAATCCTTGGACGTCCATTCCTAGATACTTCTGGAGCCATCAATAATGTTAGAGGAGGAAAGATTGATCTTCATTTAGGAGATCTTATAATGAAATTTGAAGTCGACAAGTCTCTACAAAGCCCAACCATTGATTGGCATACTTTTTGGGTGGATCAATTGAGTGAAACCTCTGGTGAAACCTCTGGTGAAATCTTTGAAGAACTCATTCTAAATGACCCTCTGGAGATTGCATTGACACATGTGGAAGGAGAATATGGGTATTTGAATGACGAAACTCAAGGTTTTGCTAATATACTTAATTCAACGAAAACTTAAGATAGGCTAGTAGCTTATCTCGATATAGAGGCTGAAGATAATGAAGCCACGCCACCTAAGTCCATTCCTAAGGAATTGAGTGACCCATGGAGTGACCTAAAAGCTATTAAAGTTGAACTCAAAGAGCTTCCCGTTGGGCTAAGGTACGCATTTTTTGGTCCAAATAAGACTTATCAGGTGATTATTAACTCTTATTTGAATAATGTCGAATCGGCCTTACTTCTTTGTGAGTTGAGAAAGCATCACATAGATTTAGGTTATTCTCTTGATGATACCACAGGCATATCCCCAGACCTTTGTATGCATAGGATTTATCTTGAACACGAAACTGCATTTTCAATCGAACATCAAAGGAGACTAAACCCGAACCTGATAGACGTAGTGAAGAAAGAGATCACGAAACTTTTAGAAGCAGGGATTATATACGCTATCTCGGATAGCACATGGGTGAGACCAGTCAATTTTGTCCCCAAGAAAGGAGGAGTCTTAGTGGTGAAGAATGAGAATGACAATCTGATCCCAACAAGAACAATCACCAGACATCGAATGTGCATCGATTACCGGAAGCTAAAAGTTGCAACTCGAAAATATCACTTTCCTTTGCGATTTATTGAACAAATGCTTGAGCATATTGCTAATCATCCTTATTATTGATTTCTTGATGGTTATTCAGGTTTTTTTCAAATCCCTATCCATCCCGATGACCAACAAAATACGACTTTTACATGTCCATATGGCACTTTTACATATCGTTGAATGCCATTCGGATTGTGTAATGCTCCAGCCACATTCCAAAGATGCATGATGGCTATCTTTACAGATTATATAAAAGACATAATGGAGGCATTTATGGATGATTTTTAAGTTTATGGCTCTTCTTTTGATGTATGTCTGTCGAATCTTATCAGGGTTTTACAACGTTACGAAGAAAGGAATCTTGTACTTAATTGTGAGAACTGACACTTCATGGTAAGAGATGGGACTGTCCTAGGACATATAATATCAGAGAAAGGAATTGAAGTGGATAAGGCAAAGATCGAGGTAATGGAGAGCTTACAACCGCCAACAAATTTTAAAGGCATAGGAAATTTTCTCGGACATGTCGGTTTCTATAGAAGATTCATCAATGATTTTTCAAAGACTACTAGACCTCTTACTCAACTCCTATGCAAGGACGTGCCTTTTATGTTCAATGATGAATGTCTTGTTTCCTTTAAAAAAATCAAAGAAGCACTCATTAGCGCACTGATCGTGCAATCATCTGATTGAGAGCATCCTTTTGAAATCATGTGTGATGCAACTGATTATATTGTAGGAGCCGTGTTAGGACAGATAAAAGGCAAGAAACTTCATGTTATCTACTACGTTAGTAGAACTCTAGACGATGCACAATGCAACTACGCCACAACGGAGAAGGAGCTCATCGTGATTAGAGAATAGATTTCATGGGGTTTTTTCCACATTTTTTGGGAACCAATACATTCTTGTTGCTGGGAACTATGTGTCTAAGTGATTGGAAGCAATTTCAAGCCCCACCAATGATGCTAGTGTCGTTCTCTAAATGTTCAAGTCCATAATCTACCCAGAATTCGGCATACCAAGAGTTGTGATAAGTGATGGAGGATATCATTTTATCAATATGGTTTTCCCTAACCTTTTAAAGAAACATGGTGGTAACCTTGTGATCAACAAACTAGTGGACAAGTGGAAATATCCAATAGAGAAGTCAAAGCGATTCTACAAAAGACAACTGGTAAAACATCCGCTTAGCTAGATGACACTTTTTTGGCTTATAAGACAGCCTTCAAAACACCATTGGGAATGACTCCTTTTCATCTTGTCTATGGGAAGTAAAAGAGTTAAATTTCAATCTCAAGAGAGCTTCTAAAAGACGGTTCATCCAATTGAACGAATTGGAAGAAATTCGACACTTGGCCTACGAAAACACCAAGATCTACAAGGAAAGAATTAAAGCCTTTCATGACAAGAAGATAGTCCTAAAGACGTTTGAACCAAACGATAAGGTTCTACTCTTCAACTCACATTTAAAGATCTTTCCCGGTAAGCTTCGATCTATATGGTCCGGTCCTTTCAAAATCAATGAAGTAAAACAATATGGAGCTATTGTTCTTTGGGATCATAATGGAGATCACTTCACGGTTAATGGCCAGCGTCAAAAGCCCTATCTTGCGGACACTGAACAAGGCGAGGAAGTATCTATTTCCTTAGACGAACCACCTCAAGCCTAAAAATACCAGGAGTTGAGCTTAAAAACTTTAAACACGATGTGTGGGAAGGCAACCCACAATGGTTTTATTTTAAGTTTTAATTTTATTTTTAACTTTTAGGATTATACTATATGCTTAACTATTTGATTTTTTATTTTTACAGGATTTCACAAAATTTTATAAAAATATGAAAATTAGATTAAGACCGGTGAAAATAATCAACAGGAGTGAGTACGGGTCAGGAGTACCGGTCAAAATCCTTGACTGTTACATCACCATCGTTCACGAGCCACCTACCGCTTGTACCGATACCTTCACCTCAATATCGATCACATGTACCGGTCAAAACCACATCACGGATACCCAACCCTTAACCCATCCATGACGTGTGTGCCACTCGATTTATGTCCCACGAGTATCGGTCACGGATCTGGACCAAAATCTCTTGACCGGTACCAGACCATCCCTTAACCAACATAAGGAAATCTTGACCGAGATTCGAGCATTATACGACCGAGAGTTGAGCATCCACCGGTCAGGGACACGGACATATACATATGACCGGTATCGACCCAAACATGTCTCTCTTGTGGTTTTGCATAATATCTAGCATACTAAGGAGCGTCTGGTAACCCTAAACACTTTAAAATCTCATCACTAAATCAGCCTTTTAAAACTCCTAGCGCCGTCTACCTTGAGTAGTTTTCTAGACCCGTCGGCAATTTTTTGTTAGATTTTTTTTTCACATGCTTTTTCAGAAGTTTAGCTCCCTCCTACCACACTTAAGTATCTCTTCTTTAGTGGGCACAAAAAGTCATATATATATTATGAATTTTTCTGCAAGCTAGTAGGTTCAGTAGTTACAACTGATTACCCTCTTTCTATATATTATAAAGAATATAGTTTTATTCTATTTAGAAAAAGGTACAACAATCCTAAAAATATATATTTCGTATAACCAACAGGAGCTGCGGGCAAGTGTTTGGTAGGCCATTGTTTTTGTCTTGAAGAGCCAACAAAGGCACTATTGCCCTCATCAATGAATTAATGAGTTTAAGGCTGACCATGCCAATGATGCTTAGCTGGTCTTTTCGGATGATCTTAGTGTTGGTGCCCCTCAACGTCTATACAAAGGATTACTCAAGGGCCACCTCTGAGAGTGAGACAATGTATTGTGTCTATGTAGCGATTGGACAGAAACCCTCGACCGTGGGACAATTAATTCAAACTCTTGAAGTTATTCGGAAAACTTATACTTTGTCACTGTTTCCCGCGGCTTGTTTGAATAATAGTAATGATTTAGACCTTCTCTACCCCAGAGCCTCCGGTAGCACAGCCGAGACAGCAACGGGTTTCGACATTGTTATTTCCCTCTGATCAAACTGAAGGGTCTGCTTCGACACTCCCGACCTTCAACTATGGATTATGCTATGCCTTTCCCTTTTCCAAATTTTTCTACGATGATATCCTTTAATGAGAAATTTACACCAAACTTAATGAATGTAGAAAGTCCATTGATGTGAAGTTGAGATTTTTGTAGGTTTGAGATTTAGAGTATCGACAAGGCCTGTGAATGTCATGGTGGGAGTAAGTTGAGAAAGTCTCTGAGCTAATTCTATTTTCATGTGGATTACAAGTTAAGATTTCAAGTCTACGATCCCGAAGATATGTGAGTTCCCGTATTTTCAAACCTCTTTTCTATTCTTAGATTCTTTGTTTTTCTTGAGAACAAGAAAGAAGCTAATTTTCTATTCTTAGATTCTTTGTTTTTCTTGAGAACAAGAAAGAAGCTAAGTATGGGGGAGTTGATATACTCTATATTTTAGTACTTTTTGTATGGAATTTACTATTTTATTACGGTTGTGCACCAAAAGAGGTAGTTTTCTCGTATATGTAGCTTTTGAAATCTTAATTGGTTGAATCATCAAAAAGAATGCAAAATGGATCAAAAGTGGTGTTAAACATACTACAGCCATTCACTCAAGTTAAAAGAACCATCAAAATCACAATATTCACAATATATGCAATTTCTCAAGTTGGACAGAACGGATGCACCAGAAGTTTAGCCTTCGTTTGAGGACTTAACCATCTTGGAATTGGATTAAATTTGGTGAAGAGATATATAATTGAGGTAACATTCTAATGGAGTTGGTTTCAAGTCATTTAGAGTTGTGGTTGAAGAGTTAAACCCGATTTACTGAAGACATATTCGTTTGGCTCGAAGGAGAAGCTAGCGTAGGAAGCCGAAGGAAGGAATGGCCAGTGCCGGTTAGGGTTTTCCCCAGAGCTCGTCTGGAAACCTTCCTGATAGGTACTCCAATACCAGTCACCATTCTTGCCCAACTCCTGCCCAATACTGATCAGAAAATGTCAAATTTCCTTTTTTCTCAAAATTAAACCCTAGCCGACTTAGGACTTCTCTAGGATATATATACTTTCTTTTAGCCTCTTTTAGAATAAAGCATCCACAAATATTCACCATCAGCATCATACTCATTTTCATAATAGATCTTTGATACTTCTTCATTAATTTTTGTTTTAAGAGATTCAAGGAGAAGATCTCACATTTGTACTTCGATATAGAGAAGATTTCTATCTCTGTACTATTTAAATCTAATATATCTATGATGTTAATTTTAGGCTTCAATAAATTGATGTCTTCCTACTTTTATTATGTATGAGTAGTTAACTTGTTAGGTTTTAGGTTTTTCAATGATTCCATGATTATACTTGTTTAATATCGAATTGTTAGGGTTTATCATATCGATTCTTCACTTTTATTTGTGTTCAATGCTTGAGCTGGAGTAGCTAACCAGTGAATGTTCTCTAGCGAATTAGCACCTCGAAAGTGATGCAGCTATTTTCCTGAACTAGTAATTGGTGAGCAATACGCATAACCTGTGAGAGTTGATTGTGAACAATTGGGTCTTGAACGAGATTCATGCATGCTTTCTTCTTGTAATAACCTGTGATAGTAGAATCTATTAGGTTGTTAAAGAATAGCGATCAGAACCACGAGAGTGGAATGATTATACATCAGTGATCTGAGTTCTAGAACGGTTTTTATTAAACACATATATCTTGTGTTTTCATGTGTTTTTGCGAATTGCCTATTACCTAACTTCTCTATCATTTATTTTATTCCTTTTATTTATTGCTTTGTTTCTCCTAATTTGTTTCTCATAAATCTAAAACCCAAATTATATTTTGTCTTAGCTTAATTTGAATCTTAAAAATTCGTAGCGTTATATCTTCCGATCTCCAGTGGATCGACCTCTAAGTACTACTGTGATTGCCTGTCCACTTGCAGCTAATTTTTAGGGATTATAAATTTAAAAATTCCCACCACATCAAGTTTTTGGCACCGTTGTCGGGGACTGATTTGTTGCCTACGAATTTCCGATTAGAATTTAGTCTAAGATTTGTTTTTCATTTATTTATTTCTGATTTTCGATTTTGCTTTTTGTTTTCGTGTGTTTCAGGGATTCATCAATGGAACACTACAATCCATATTCTCCAAGGATGACGTCTCCTCATCATCATTAGACAATATTGGATTATATCCCAATGCCACATGAACTCTTTCAACCGCCTTACTTCCGTAACAATTGGTACGAGCAATCTAACCCCTACCAAAGTCACAATCACCACTACACACTTTCACAACCACCACCACCAGCCCTTAATCACGTCCCTATGACTTCTCATGAGAGTAGACTTGAAGCCATGATGTATCAGCTCATGGAAGATCAACAAAAATCTGTCCAAGATTTCAATGATAAGTTGAATCTCTTTAGTTCGACTTTTGGAGAAAAGTTCGACTCTCTTTCTACTCAAATTCAAGAGATTGAAGCTAGAGTCAAGTACATTGAGGAGATACAGCAGCGACAAGCTCGAGATCGAAGATGAAGCAAGAAAATCCACAGTTTCAAGCGTAGCCTTGATGGAATGCACGAACGCTTTGATTTGGAAATCAATGACACAAAGAAGAACGTTGCTGAGCTTACTACCAACCTTAACACAACTGTAATCAAAGCTATTCAAGCCGAGAAAACATTGGGAGGAGCTCTTATTATTCATGGAGAAATCCATTCAACCGTACAAGTTCTAATGGAAGGACAAAAGCAAAGTACGCAAACAATCAAGGATGTTCAATAATTCTTCATGGCTGGAAAATACAATGATCTAATTGGTAAGACTACATCCTTTAGTGGTAAATAAATTGACCTCTCTAGGTGTGTGAAGACACTTAGTGATCGTTTGTCGAACTTAGAGGAAACGGTCCACTCTTGCCTCAGTTTGAACTCCACAGAAGAAGAACCGATTTCCACAGAAAGTTGCTATGCCTTAGACATGTGTAGAGGAGCTGAAATCATACCTAATTCATCTAATAATGATAATCAAGTGACACCGACAAGGTCTGGACAGAACGTTATGCTTACACAAAGGATGACAACAAGAATAACCGGTAAAAGACCTCGGGAAGAAACCCAATTTGCTGAGCGATCTTGCAGCCCATCCACTTCATTCAACAAGGGAACTACGCATTCATTAAATGATGAGAGGCTGGAAGAGTTCAACTCAATGGTGAGAAAACTTCCATCCAACATCTCGTTTACCGAAACTTGGAGAAAGTACCCTTCTTTGAGAGAACGCTTTGAGAAAAGCAGAGAAATAGAGAATGAGATTGAGGAACTATTTGAAAGATCTAGGGATCCAAAATCAAACCTCAAAAATTGTCCAAGATCCTAGACCCTGGACTTTTCACCGTACCATGCTCCATTCATGGAGATAACTTTGACGATTCTCTTTGTGATTCGGGAGCCGGTGTGAGGCTTATCTCGGAACACTTGTGGAATGGGTGGAGATAAAAAAAATATGCATCCACCAAGGATAAAGGTAGGACTTGCAGATGATTCAATTACTACTCCAGTTGGTGAACTCATCAATCTACCCCTCAAGATTGGAAATTGCATTGTTCCTATTGATTTCCAAGTTGCAAGGATGAGCAATACGCCGATTGTGGCTTTGTTTCCTAGAAGAACATTCAAAGCTACAACAGGGGGAAATTATAGATTGGCCTAATAGGAGGATGTTACTTGCAAACATCGATAAAGAAACTTTCTTGCAAACATCGATAAAGAAACTTTCTACCTAGCCGCACCCCTGACTTTCTTGCAAAACGTATCCCGAACAAGGTTGAGAAATTGGCAAGGAAACCTCTTGATGAGCCTTCAAACTTGGAAGACGATGAAGGTGACCTGTTTAGAAGACCAAAATCTCGTGTTAAGGCTAACCTCAGACCCTTAGACGACTCATTCCAAGCCTAAAAATACCCAAGGAGTCGAGCTAAAAGACTATAAACAAGCGCTTTATGGGAGGCAACCCATATTTGGTTTTCTTTAATTTAAGTTTTTAAAAAAAAAAGTATGCCTTTGTTATACAATTATTTATTTGTTTATGATTTTTCAGGATTTTTATACAATTTTATAAAAACTAAAAATATTGATTTTAGGTGAAGAGCGGCGAAAACCGGCGATACAGATCATGGATATCTGCCAAGATCCATGACTGGTACCCGAGAATCAACCAAGACCATACCTGTAACTCCCCCGAACCGATATAAGAACTAGACAGCTCGAGAAGGCTACAACTGATGAATACAACGGTAAGTTCGACTAAGTCCTTAGAACAAATCCAAAGACTCAGTCAATCCATCTGACCTAAAATACCTCTAAACCCCGGCCTAAGGCTTGAGAAACCGTACCATAGAATTGAGTTGTGTTAGTGTTGGGGTCAGTTTTCACCCCATCTAGATCAATTGCTGAAAGAGTATCAGCTCGGAGACAGAGAAGATCGAAACAGCAATGTGACATGAATGATGACGGATCGAGAAACTCAAGCATCCGCCGCAGAAGTTCAAAGGTAGGTCTGAAAATGTAATGTCTCGCCGGAAGAATATGAAGATGAATCGAAAAACTCAAAGAGTTGGCGGCGGAAGTGAAGAAATATATAAAAACCTAGCCAACAACTTAAACAAAAAAGAGAGAAAAGAAGAGAGAGAAGAGAGCTACCTGATTTTTCGGAAATGAAGAGAAGTGAGTTATGAGGAGTGAGACGAGGATCTGAATATAAAGACGTATGAAAGTATAGCGCGTGACATCACGCGGCCTCGGGAACATGCGAAAACATTTACGGTTCCCAATAAAATTGTGATCATGAACAGAGATACTTCGAGCCAACATTACTGCCGAGCCGAAAACGAGTCACTTATTGGGATAGTTCGGCAGTATATCAGAAGAAGATGGCTCGGCGGAACGGCAGTCTAAGCAATACGGAAAGATGACGAGCCAAAACAGCTCGATCGTACGAGTGATAAGTTGGCTCGGCAACATGACAAAGGTGCCGGTTTGGCAAAATGACAACTCAAATTAATATAACGAGCCAAAGTGGCTCGGCAACGTAAATGACAAGTTGGGTCGGCAGTACGTCAAGGAATTTGGCTCGACAGCATGATACTCCAGTGTTGGCTCAGAAATGAAACACCTCGGTAACAACTATCAGTTTGGCTCGGCATGTATCAGTACCCAGATGACAACTTCACTGCAGATTTGACTCGGCAACCCAAAAAATGTTGATCTCGATCCCGACTCTTCACCTCGTCACTATTACCAGTAATACTGCCGAGCTGGGGGGCTAACTGTTGGGGTCAGTTTTCACCCCATCGAGATCAATTGCTGAAAATACTAAGTATGGATGAAAGTAAACGACGAGCCAACATCTTGGCTAGGCAGTGGAAGAAGCAGGAGACGAGCCAACACCCCTGTTGGCTCGGTAGCAGGAAGAAGGAGGAGACGAGCCAACACCCCTGTTGGCTCGGCAGCAGGGAGATATGGTGACGAGCCAACATCTTGGCTAGGTAGCGGAAGCAGCAGGTGACGAGCCAACATCTTGGCTAGGCAGTGGAAGAAGCAGTGACGAGCCAACTTCTGGCTAAGCATGAAGAAGTGAGTGACGAGCCAAAACTTGGCTAGGCGTCAGGAGGAAGCAGTACTCCTCTGGCTCAGCGTCGAGTAGAGGTAATGATGAGCCAAACACTTGGTGACGAGCCAACCTGTTGGCAAACCAGCAAAACAGTGATGAGCCAACACGTTGGCGAACCAAAACATTCGCCTCGGCAGCAAAGAGAAGTAAGGGACGAGTCAACACTTGGCTCGGTATCAAGGAGAAATGGGCGACGAGCCAGCCCATCGATGACCCAACAAAGCAACAAGCCCAACATCTTAGATAGAATGAGGCAACGAGTCACAAGATATTGATGGGCCGAGGCGATGAGGCAAAGAAAGAAGCCCACGAAAACCATAGAAAGGAAATCCCGAATAATAAAGAAGTTTTCTTTATTCGTTTAGGAAGAAACCTAGCCGACCTATTTGTGTATAAATAGACGATGTACCTCTTTGAAAAGGGGATCCGAAAATTGACCTAGCAAAACGCTTATTACTTTACAAACAGCTTTCAAAATAGCTTGAATAAAATCTCCATCTTTGGATCTCTGTTCTTGGTTTCTTTACATAGAAGTTTGTCGAATCCCTAAATTCTCCTTACAAGTTTTTGGATTGTATGAGTTTCGACTCCCACAGTTAGTATGGACAAGACTAATATCATTGAACACTCATAGGTTTTGAGTAAAACATTTCATTTATACTAAGTACAATACGTTATCAATTCGTTACCCAAAACCATATAAGTTGGATCTCCCGAGTCAAAAAGTCTACATAGTAAAAATTACTATTTTTACATTCGCAACAAGAAACTACGCCAGCCGCCTAACGTCCGATGATCCCACTATGGTCTTCCCGACTAAAAGTTACCAGCAAAACAAGTAGAATCATAAGTAATCTAAGATTACTTAGTGAGCTCGGGACCCGCTACACATGCATTAGTCATATCCCAACCCAATTCCCAAAATAACAATCATCAATTCACAATCAATCAAATATTCGATTAACCAAGCATTAGAATAAGAATGCGATCAAGGTCAACGATAACTCAAACACGAACTCGACTCAACACAATAAATCTCAATGCAAGTAATCACTCAAGATTACACCACACATCCACTAGTCTATATGCATTGCAATTCGTTTCACTTTTGATAAGGCCTTGCGGTACGTTGCCATTTTTGGTACATACACAAGGGATGCCCGACCACACAGGCCCGCACACCAAAACCTGGTTCCTCTTGAACATTTGATGCATCGTTATGCATATTCCATGGTTCTACGGGAGTGACCCATAGTCACGTCCATGGTTCGTGCAGGTTATCCCATAGTCTCTCAGCCGTTAACCACGACTTACCCCCGAGAACGTCTACCGCCTCACATTCACTAAGTTATTATTATGCATGCATCTAACGATAACATGAAAATATAACTTCTATGACCATCTCACATAATAAGTATTAATCACATCCGAGACTATGCTTTACCAAATAATAGTCGTGATCCTATACGAATTATTTCACACCATCACATCATCAATTCAATCATTATGCAAATCGACATGCATTTCCGTATCACCCACACAACACACAATTCGTGCATTATTATTATACCACCAACACAATTCATCATATATAACACTCAACACGGATTTAATCAACATGTCCACAATTAGCCAATTTCATGGATAAATTTAATAAGAACCTCAATTCGATTAATAATATTAATACAAATGCAATCCATTTATGTTCATTAGGTTCGACCCATTCTTCACTTATTCCAACCGCTAGTCCAATTACGCACTTATCCCATTAACACACGAAATCCATTTAACCGAAAAAGCATAAATATTATCATGCATCACAAGCTACCCGAATCCGGTTATACGAGACATGCACTTAACCCTTGGGCAAGTTTTCCCCCATTTCCCGAACCATTCCCACATGCATTATCTATTCATCAATTAACCCATAACCCGAGTACATGCACCAATCAACCCGTCCATTCACAGAGGTGAAGAACGCATGCCACATACAACACTCAAACCATCCATTCACTTAGGTGAATAAACGCATGCATGCTAATTTTGTGAATCACCACTAAGTCCTAGCATGCATCAAATGATATGCATCAAATGAAATCATGTGCTACTTCACATGCTTTGAAACTCACGGATTTCTTGTTCTGAAAGTTTATAGGTTGGCTTTTTCCACTCGATCCGATTTACTATTCGATGGCTCCGAACATCCTGAATGCTAAGAATAAACATATCAAAGAACACATTCGGGTAAGACTTAGGTTAACAATCTGAGCGAAACTAGGCTTACGGACTGATATACTACCCCGGGTCACGATCACGCACCACCGAACTGAAATCTCGACCAAAGCTCTTCGGCTTAGTTTTGGATGCTTAAACTGAAGGGGGAGGGGCTTGTTTATATAAATGAAACCTGAGCAACACGGATCCATAAATCAGGGGGGAGGGTCTGCCATGCAGGAAACATTTGAGCCATTTGTTATCTGAACGTGACAAATGTCACAGGTGGTGACAAATGTTAGTTAGATAGCTCTGGTGGTCACACATGTCCCACTGATACTTCCAGCCAATCACGGACTGCCACCTCTTCGACCCGCGTTGATAAACCAGATTCGACCCACAGCCCATCCTTTTCTCGACCATTGGGTTACATTTCCTCGACCCAATTGAGATTTTCTCGACCCAACATTTTTCCCGATCCTTGGCTCGGATTATCCTGACAGTTTGGGTCATACTGTCTTGACCAAAAATAGATCCTCTCAACCCCTAGGTCGTACCATAATGACCCGTGATAGCAAAACTCGACCAAAATGATGATTCCTTCTTACTCGATTTATTGTGACCCGCCGATCGTTTTTCCTTACCTGCGGTCGTGTCTGCTCGGCCCAAGTTAGAAATTTTTCGACCCAAATCAAAATTCTCTCGACCCAAGTTTTAATTGCTCATCCCACTATCCATTTCCTTTAATCCACCCAAGTCTTCCTTTTCTCAGTCATTTTGTGATATTCTCTGATCCAAACAGAATTTTAGTCGATCCATACACAATAGCTAAACACCTTGGCATCACCAACTTCAATCCCACTCCTCGAACATCTATCATAGCTCCAACATTAGCTAAGAATGGACGCCCATGAATAATAGGATCTCGAGGCTCTTGATCCAACTCTAACACGAGAAAATCAGCTGGTATGCAACAATTCCCAATTATGATTTGTAAATCGATAACAATTCAAACCGGGCAAAAATTGATCTTCATCAAGGCGATCTTATAATGAACTTCGAAGTCGACAAGTCTCTACAAAGGCCAACTATCGATGGGCATACTTTTTGGGTGGATCAATTGAGTGAAGCCTCTGGTGAAATGTTTGAAGAGCTCATTCTAAATGATATTTTAGAAGTTGCATTGACACACATTGAAGGAGAAAGAGGATATCTAAACGATGAAGCTCAATACTATGCTAAAATTCTCGATTCGGTAAACACTTATGATAAGCTAGTGGCATATCTTGCTTTGGAGAACGATTGTGATGAAGTCACACCACCTAAGACATATCCTAAAGAGTTGAAGGACCCCTGGAGTTAACTAAAAGCTCCTAAAGTTGAACTAAAAGAGCTTTCCGTTGGGCTAAGGCATGCGTTTCTTGGTCCTAATAAGACTTATCCTGTGATTATTAACTCTATTTGAATAATGTCGAATCGGCCTTACTTCTTTGTGAGTTGAGAATGCATCGCAGAGCTTTAGGTTATTCTTTTGATGATATCCCGGGCATATCTCCAGACCTATGTATGAATAGGAACCATCTAGAAGACGAATCTGCATCTTCTATATAACATCAAAGAAGGCTGAATCCGAACCTCAAGGATGTTGTGGAGAAGGAGATCATGAAACTCTTAGAAGCAAGGATTATATACGCTATTTCGAATAAAACATGGGTTAGTCCAGTCCATGTAGTACCTAAAAAGGAGGAGTGACGGTGGTAAAGAATGAAAACGACGAGCTGATTCCAACGAGAACAATCACCGAACATCGAATATGTATCGATTATAGGAAGCTTAATGCCGCCACTCGAAAAGACCACTTTCCTCTTCCATTTATAGGTCAAATGCTTGATCGTCTTGCTAATCATCCTTATTATTGTTTTCTTAATGGTTATTTAGGGGTTTTCCAGATTCCAATTCACCCCGATGACCAAGAAAATATGACTTTTACATGTCCCTATGGCACTTTTGCTTATCGTAGAATGCAATTTGGATTATGTAATGCTCCAGCCACATTCCAAAGATGCATGATGACTATCTTTACGGACTTCATAGAAGACATAATGGAGGTGTTTATGGATGATTTTCAGTTTATGGTCTTCCTTTGAAATTTTCTTACACCAAAAACCATCGCGAAACCGATCTGAAGGACGATGGCCAACAACGGAGAGCAGGACGCTGCTGGCACCAGAGATACCGGCGTGGAGGATCAGACGAACCGACCTGAAAACACCGAGGAGGCTTAAGCAACACTCACGGAGATGAAGAATACGTTGGAGAAGCATCTTAAAAAGGCCGACGAGCAGGACAAGCTGAACGGTACGATGATACAAAATTTAGAAGCCTTGGCGACGGAGACCCGAGCTAGTAGCAGGATATCAAACCCGATCGAATGTGGTGTCAGGCGCCTTAACCCAATAGCCCTCGATTTCTTGACCCATCTCCACGTGCTGAGAACCCGTGGAAGATTGCCACCGCTCCATCAAAACTAAGCAAATCTGACCTCCGAAGCGCAAGGAGCAGGCGATGCACCAAAGGAGGATGAGCCAGCCTCAATCATCCATCTAGAAGAGGAGAATCAAGTGGAGCGCAACACGGAGAGCTGCGATGACCCTGAGCTCCCAGTAGTTGGCCAGATCCGAACCGAACGATGTGAAGCCATCGCAGAAGGAGATCAAGAACTGACCGAAGAGGAAGAGAACATCCTCTGGGCCGAGCAAGCACGGATCGATGGGGAGCAAAAAAGGGATCCGAGATGAGAAAGAGGAGATGGCTGCGATGCGCGCGGATATGGACCGAGTAGCCGCAGATATAAAGGCTGTCCGATCCATGATGCACAAGGCAACTAGCAAGGTGCCCGACATAGATCGCGTATTGGAGGAAGCACATAACACTCCGTTTACGGCACGGATCACCAGTGCGAGAATTCCTGACCCAGGGAAGATGAAGGTTCCAATTTACGAAGGAAGAACCGACCCAAAAGAGAATCTAACAGCTTTTGCCATAGCCATGGGTCTCTCCAACATCAAAGAAAGTGAAAAGGATGCCAGACAATGCCTCCTTTTCGGGGAAAACCTTAAAGGTCCGGCACTCCAATGGTTTTCCAGGCTCG
The DNA here is from genome assembly GCA_900406555.1 of Pseudoturritis turrita. Lineage (NCBI taxonomy): Eukaryota > Viridiplantae > Streptophyta > Magnoliopsida > Brassicales > Brassicaceae > Pseudoturritis > Pseudoturritis turrita. The sequence continues at coordinate 382,057 of OVBL01000652.1, read as the reverse complement.
AGAGGAACTCCATCGACAACTACAAGCAGCTATCCGCAGCATTCCTGAAGCATTACTACATATTCATGGATCCTGGAACTTCAGATGCCGACCTGTGGACCCTAGCTCAGGGGCAGAACGAAACATTCTGAAGTTTCGTCGGAAGATTCAAAGTGGTCATGTTCAAAGTGGAAGGCTTGAGCGGCAAGGCGGCCCTGCTAGCCTTAAAGCGGGCGCTTTGGTTTAACTCCGACTTCTGCAAAGAGATTGCGTTGAACGCCCACACAACAATACAAAACGCGATGCACTAAGCTGCATATTTCTTAACCGAAGAAGAGGAGATGAAGATCCTCACTGAAAAGTATGGAAAAGCAAAACCACTAAGCCATCCTCCTCAGGCTTCAAATTCTTCAAACAGCAAGAGAAACAACCAAAGTTCCGGTTATGTCCAACACGAGGAAGGCTTTAGAGGAGCTAACAGTTATCAGATTGACACCCCTGGTTACGGACGAGGAAGAGGCCGAGGCCGCGGAAGGAGTTCATGGAGCACATGGACCAAGAGCGACAGTTCTTATGACAAAATGGCTTACTGCGAACACCATCACATCTATGGGCATTCCACCGCAAACTGCGGCATTCTCGGTCTAAAACTTGCCAAAAAGTTAGCAGCTGGTGAACTTGGAGGAAACATCAGCCTTAAGGATTTCGAGATGGACGTAAACGCATACAAACCCGACCAGACAAGGGAAGATCAATCTAAGCGTGATAAACGGGATGACGAGGCACCACCTTCCGGATCAGAAGGAGGATAAGCATGATAATGGGGGGGATCTCATTATTGCTCGGATAATGTCTCGTCGATCAAAGCATTCCAGCAATAGGCAGACATCAGCATTAACTGGTCCAAACCCTTGAAATTTCTGAACGACATGATCTCATTCGAAGAAAGGGAGACAATCATAATCGACATGCCACATGACGACCCTCTCGTGATCGAATTGATTATCAACGATTTCGATGTAGCACGCGTGTTGGTAGACGCCGGCAGCACGGTGGACGTAATCTTCCTCGAAACACTCAGAAGAATAAACATTGATCTATCTGAAGTGGTATCAACCCCAAAACCATTGACTGGATTTTTCGGGGAAACAACAATGACCACCGGAACGATCAAACTCCCTGTCTGAGCCGGAGAGGTGACCAAAATCGTCGAATTCTCAGTAGCCAACCACCCAGCAATCTACAACGTCATTATGGGAACCCCTTGGTTGAACTCTATGCGCACTGCAGTTTCGACATATCACCTCTGCTTGAAGTTTCCTACCCTAAACGGAGTAAAAACAATTCGTGGGAATCAGAAGGAGTCTCGCGTTTGCTTCCTGGCTACACACAAGATCAGGAACCCGGTCACCGATCCGGTAGCAAATTCGAAGCGCAAGAAGATGAAGACGGACAGAGAGCCGGTCAAAGTGCTCTCCAAACTATTATAGCGATTACAAATTGCGGAGGATCGCAAAGAAGAAGTGGCTAAACCAACTTGCGTCCCCGTAATATCAGTTTGCGTCGATGATGCACACCCGGAGCGATGCGTAGAAATTGGAGCCAGGCTCGATGTTCAAGTCCATAATCTTCCCAAGATTTAGCGTGCCAAGAGTTTTGATAAGTGATGGAGGATCCCACTTTATCAATAGATTCTTTGCTAAACTTTTGAAGAAACAAGGTGTTAAACATAATGTTGCAACCCCCTATAATCTACAAACCAGTGGAAAAGTGGAGATATCCAATAGAGAACTCAAGGCAATCTTGCAAAAGACCACCGGTACAACAAGAAAGGATTGGTCCGCCAAACTAGACGATACTCTTTGGGCTTATAAGAAAGCATGTCTATGGGAACGACTCCTTTACATCTTGTCTATGGGAAGGCATGTCATCTTCCAGTGGAGCTCGAATACAAGCCATCATGGGCAATAAAAGAGTTAAATTTCAAACTCAAGACAACTGTTGAAATGCGTTTGATCCAATTGAACGAATTGGAAGAAATTCGACACTTGATCCACAACTTCTGAGTACCAATCACGGACACATACTGATCTTGTGACCGATATCAGACCATTCCTCGACCCACGGATAGACAACTCGACCCATTCCATTTCTTGATCCAACTGTCATGGACACAGACCGATACACATGATCGGTATCGACCCAAACATGCCGCATGGTCTAGAATCCACGTAACAGACACACGTCCCACGACCGGTAGTTTCTCGACCTATGGTTAACCGCCATACGACCAACCAGTCGATCATCACACGACCCAGCAGTCGAAACTCTCATGACCCAGGGTTGAAAACTCGTCGACCTAGACCACCATCGACCACAGACACCGGTCATGGACTGTGACAGGTATCGAACCATTACCAAACCAGATCCGACCCATGTACGTTTTCTCGACCCGGTTCGAACAAGACCAATACCAAACCGGTTTAAACCGACTTTTAACCAATAAAAACATAAAAATTGGATTTCTAAACTGATTTACAGTAAAAAAAAATTCTTAAAAACTCTATTTAATTACTTTTGAAAGAGTTTTTATCAAAATAACCCCTTATAATTTCCATATTTTATAATTCTTGGTTAATAAAATTTGGTTTTAATTGAAACTTTCACAATAAATTCAGTGGTTTTATTCTTCTTCATAAACATAAGGTATGGTCTATATTTTCCTATTGCATATAATTTCAAATTTTATATATTTTGGATTTTACTTGATCTTGCATAAGTTTTGCCAAGTTTTTAGAATTCTCATGAACCAAAGAAGAAATTGGTCGGACCAATTGATTTCAAACTTAGCCAAATGACTTAACATATCATTTGGGTCAGCAAACTTTTTATATGACTTGAGAAATTTCTCACGATTTGACTGTTGGTCAAACGAGATCATCCGGCGAACCAAATCACCAAATTCTTGACTAAGTTGCACACCGTGATGAATCAACGAATGGAGTTCAAAGATTAACTGGCCGGCAAGACCTAAAGAAAAACTCAGTCATATCTTTTTGCCCATGGACCGAGCTAAATCAATAGATGGTCACGGAAAACAAATATCCGTGAACCGGAAAAGAACTTCATTACTTTTTGTCCAATCCAGTAACATCGTTCTATTCTTCATCTATTCAATTTCAATTTTTATTTATTTTCAGTTTATACTCCCTTAATTTGATTTGCTTTCACATCGGGACGATGCAAAGTCTGGGGGGATTGTCGTTTACTAACACGTTTGTTAGTGATTGGTTTTTATGTTTTTAAATCTTTTTGATTTTGATATTTATAAATTTGTTTTTATTGAGTCAAAATAAGGTTAGGGATTATGACACTTTTCTAAGAACTAATGCTTTGATTTTAAAACTCAGTGACCATTGTTACATGGTTTTGTTCAGGACATATGATTCAGAAACCCTATGACCGGACTTCTCCCTGAAAAATTTCATTCTTATCTTAATGGATAAGATTTTGACTCTACTTTATGTGACTACTAATCTGATTTTAAATATTTCTCATTAAGGTGTTAGATCAGGGACACAAATCACACATTCAGGACATCTTCTTATTTTTACCACTCTTTGTTGTTCCTTAATGGCCATCTCACATTTAGTTGGTACCCCACCTATAAACCTTACCTCTTTTTCAGAAGTCATGCACTCTTGTTTTCATTGTCATAAGTGCATACATGTGAAAAATCGTCAGAGAAAAAAGAATCGATGCAGTTTTCCAACCGCTGGAGATGCATAGATTGGAAAAAATTGGTGAAGTACTATAATGAGATTCAAAAGCTTGGCATTTCCTTGGAATTCACAAATCATGGTAAATTTTCGTGCCTACAATGACTCATATCAATTCAAGAGACCGTCCCCCCCCCCCTTTATTCAAAAGAAAAAAGAAAAAAAAAGAGAAAAAAAAGAAAAAAATCAAAGGGAATGGAAAACGGTCAAATAAAAAGAGTCTCATGACAAATTAAAATCCCAAGGAATGCCATGGATCAACTTAGAAGAGTTGGAGCAATTTGTAGTGATTTCCATAAAGATCTATGTCTGGGGGAGTTAGGCATCACAGTGGTTGGAAACTATGGACATCAACATGTTCATTCTCTCTTGCGGTTTTGCATAATATCTAGCATTCTTTCGAGCGTCTGGTAACCCTAAACACTCTTAACCTTACCACTCAAATATCCTTTAAACTCCTAGCATCCTCTATACTGAATGACATCCTTGATGAGAATTTCACCAAACTTAATGAATGTAGAGAGTCGAATGATTTGAAGTTGAGATTTTGCAGGATTGAGATTTGGATAGACATGGGTTAAGAAGGTACTGGTGGGAGTAAGTTGAAAGTATATGAGCTAATTATGTTTCATGTGAATTACAGGTTGAGATTTTAAGGTTATGATCCCAAGGATATGTGAGTTCCCATGTTTTCAAACCTCCTTTCTATTATTGGATTTTTATTTTCCTTGAGGACAAGAAAAATCTAAGTCTGGATCTGTTGATATACTCTATATTTTATGGTTTATACTATGGTTTTAATATATTTTCTATGCATTTTATTACTGTTTTATGTCTTTTGAGGTAGTTTTTCTCGTATTTGTAGTTTTAGAGTCTTTACAGGGTAGATCATCAAAAAGATGTAAAATGGATCAAAAATAGTGTAAAAAATGCTACAACAATTCACACAGGTAAAATAAATTATCCACGTCACAAATATTCACATGATATGCATTTTCCCAAGTTGGACAGACCGTAAGAACAAGACGTTTACCCTTCGATGGAGGTTTTAGTCAACTTGGAATTGGATGCAATTTGGTGACAAGTTAGATAATTGAGTTACCTTTCTAATGGAGGCGGTTTCAAGTCATTTGGAGCTGTGGTTAAAGACTTACACCCTATTTACTGAAGACATGTCGGTCTGGCTCGAAGCTGAAGCATGTCCAGAAATGTCCCAGTACCGGTCACGGGCTCCCAAGCTCGTGACCGATACTCCAGACCCATAAACACCATTTGCTCGAGATTTTCATCCCAAGAAAACCTTGTTAAAGCTTAAATCCTAATGGACCCTAGACCTATATATACTTGTTTTTAGCCTCTTGCTAGACATAAGCCATCATATTACACTAAAATAAACAGGAGCCACCTTTTTATCTTAAGTCTTTTCATAAATTTGGATTCAAGAATTTCCAAGGAGAAGATCTCACCTTTGTATCTCCATATAGAGAATATTTCTTATACCCTTCTTGTTCTACCTAATTTCTATGATTATGAATACTTATCTCTCTCTTTGGTTTCTGATTGTGATGATTTTTTAGTAGTCATATTGTTAGGTTATAGGTATTCAATGAGTTAAAAATTATTATGCTTTTATCGAATAAATTAGGGAAAATCTAAAGGGTTCTTCATCTTTCCTTGCTCGTACTGCTGCATGCTTTTCTGATCAACTAAAATCAGACCTTGGATTAATATACTCTCCAAAAGCTTGTTATATTGCTTGAACTAGTATTTGATGAGCAATACATCATAACCTGTGAAAGTTAAGCTATGGGGTATTGTAAACAATTGAATCATGAACGTATTAATGCATGTTTTAAACTTGTAATAACATGTGAGAGTGGAGTCTATTAGGTTTTTAAAACATAGTAATTGGAGGCACGAGAGTGGAAAGATTATACCTTATTGATTTGAGTTATAGAACGGTTCCTATTAAATCCCTGAAATTCGATAGATAGTTTATAATTGATGAATGTTTGCGATTAACCTATGGCCTAACGCTTTCTCTCACTGATTTTTTAAGACTAAATCAATATCGATGGGGCTAAAAAAATGAAAGAAGATACCAAAGAAATAAAATAAGTATCTATATGTGATGAATGCCAAAGTTAATCATTTTATTTACTTTATTTACATGATTTTATTCAATCAAAACCAAAAATTAAATATCTTCGTTTTAGCTAAATTTGATTCTTATAGATTTCTAGTACAACACAAGGTCCATGTGGATTATATCCCTTCTATGCTATTGTGATTGCTGTGCACTTGCGGTTAGTTTAATTGGGTTTAAAACTCTCTACTTCACACACCCCCAGGCTTTCCCGCAAAGCGTATTCATTACGCTATTTCAGACAAGAAAGAAAAATTGGCAAAGGGAATCTCTTTATGAGCTTTTAAACGTAGAAGATGATGAAGCTGACATGCTTAGGAGAACAAGATCACGAGTTAAAGGCAACCTAAAACCCTTAAACGACTCATTCCAAACCTATAAAGCACAAGGTGTCGAGCTAAAAGACTTTAAACAAGCGCTTTATGGGAGGCAACCCGTATTTGGTTTTATTTGATTTAATTTGAGTCTTTAATCTAAGATTTAAATTTTGTTTTAAATTTTTAGAGCTTTGTTATTCAATGGGTTATTTATTTATCATTTTTCAGGGATTTTATAAAATTTTATCAAAATGAAAAAAAAATTGACTTTTGTTGAAGAACGGCAAAAATCGGTGACACGGGTCACGGACATGATGTGTTCATATTTTATCACTCCTTAGCATGCATTCCCCTAGCTTTTACACTCATTTAGATTACTTAATCCATCTTTCTCTTCATATTAGGTCTCATTTAGTGCAAGTTTAGTCTTAGAGTCCTAGGTCCATTCTGTTGTATTTGCATTGCATTTTAAGGCTATTTCAGGTACTATGGAGGCCTAGGATCAAAGGGAATCAATTGGAGAAGGAAGGAGAACCAAAGGGGATGAAAATGAGCCAACCACCACCAAATGTAAGCTGCATCGACGTGCCCAGCTCACCAGGTCGATATGCCAGGTCGATGTGAGTTGCAGCAGATAAAAATATGGGCTGATGTTCACTGCATCGACGTGCCCTCTTAACCACATCGATATGCCAGGTAGATGCATGCTACACTTTCTGCACAAATCCGGGTTTGACCCGATTTGTCTCGGGTTGACCCGTGTACATCTCTTTTTCCTATAAATACTTTTAAGCACATTACAAACCCTAAGCTTTTTCTGATTTTTCTTTATCCACTGGGCAAAACAAAACCCTTTGGATCCTTGGATTTGGATGTTAAAGCTTTAACTTTTTATGTTTGATTAGTGAAGTTTTTTTATATTTTCTCTTAATCTTTTATTATGTCTTTCGTTACTCATGCTTTGATGGCTTGTTTGAGCATGAGTGAGTAGTCTTTTAGTTATTATGGGTGGAGTAGATTAGGATGTTTGATGTATGATTGATGATGCTTAGGTCTAAATTCTCATGATTTCCATTTATTAGAGAGAACCCATTGGTAGGATTGAAGTAATTAATCAACTCTTAGATCAAGGTCTTTTCATGCCCGAAAGGAGTTTGTGAAAATGTCTAGGCCAACTCTAATTCATGCTTTTCATATCCTAGCCAATTAACACTTGATGTTTATGGTGAATTTTAGACTTTTATGGGCATATGCGCTAATGATCTCTTCTCACTTCAATAGGGACCGAAAGGATTGTCATTTTGGGTGATTAGTAGAATGCTTTAATACTATGTGAAAACGAGATAGCCTACTTCATAGGATCGATGTCTTGGAAAGGGTTATTTATATGGTCTTGTATCACTAGTCATAGGTTAAACACTCTTGGTCTATGATCTCTACCCAAAATCCATGCCTTTATTATATTTGATCATCTTTCTTTTTCCGATTGACTTTTTGTTGACTTTCTTAAATTGCTTTCTTTCAAGTTTAATTTACTTATGCATGCTTTCTTTTATGTTTCTTAATCTTGTTTGTTACTTTTCTTGCATCCTTTCATTCATTTGCTTAGGTTGTTAGTTGGTCACAAACACACAACTTTTGAAATTGGCTTAGCTTCTATAGTATCTTGCATTCTTATTGCCTTTGCATACTCCTTGTGGAAGAATGACCCTTGATTGCTACAATGACATGTGTCATGCACTTTTGGTTATCGAAGGATAAAACTTATTAGTAGTTTAAATACGGCATCAAGTTTTTGTCGCCGTTACTAGGCAGTAGGATTTGGATTCTTGGGAGTCTAAGTTCGTTTTTCTTTATTTCAATATTAAATCGTTCTTGTTCTTGTCTTGTTCTCACTTTTGAAGGTGCATGATCACGAGAAGCAAAGGAACACCAAGTGATTTTGATCCTAGGATTGACATCGATCGGTTAGTGAAGCAAGCTAGGCAAACAAGGAGAGAAAAGAAACGGTTAGAACACTTAAGGCATTTAGACATGGAAGGAAACCATGCTAACCAAGGTGGTGGAAACCACCAAGAAAAAGAAGCACATGGAGTAGAAGTAGGAAACCTTCCTAGAGCTCCCATTCATGCCCTTAGGGAAGAGTGAAGGATTGGTGCCTTTGATGAACCTCTCACAAATGGGACTAGGATGAGCATTCGACCTCCTCCATGCACCAATAACAATTGGGAGATAAAGTCCAGCCTCATCAACATGGTACAAAATAATCGATTCTTTGGATTGCCTATGGAACATCCATTTGAGCACTTGGATAACTTTGATCACTTGTGTGGCACCGTAAAGATGAAAGACATTTCGGAAGACATAATCAAGCTCACACTCTTCCCATTCTCTCTAGGCGACAAAGCCTCTCAATGGGAGAAGAGTGTAGTTACATCCTCCATTACAACGTGGGAGGAGTGTAAGAAACGATTCTTTGCCAAGTTTTTCTCAATCAACGAACCGCCAAGATAAGGAATGATATTCAAAGCTTTCAACAAGGGCCGAATGAGACTTTCTATGAGGCTTGGGAAAGATTGAAGGGATATATGCGTTCATGCCCTCACCACGGGATATTTATGGAAGTATTGTTGGGAATATTCCACCGGGAATTGAGGAGAAATACCACATTGCTCTTAACGCCGCGGTTAATGGAGATTTTCCTAGCTTATCGGTTGATCAAGGAGAACAACTTGTGGAAAATCTTGCACAAAGCAACCAATGCTATAGCAAGGAGTATGATAGAAGTGTTAGAGAACCAAAAGGAGAAGATCCAAGGATCAAGGAATTGAGTGACAAGCTTGACAAACATCTTACGGCTATCAAGAAGCAAGTGCACTTTATTGGTGATTATGATGGGAACAATGAGTTAGTTTGTGAAGCTACACAAGATGGACAACAAGAGGTTTGTTATATACAAGGTCAAGGAGGCTATTACCAAAAGAGCTTCAACCCCAACTATATGAATCACCCAACTTTTCCTATAGAATAACCAATGTGGAAAACCCAGAAGACCAAATCTACCCACCTAAACCACAAGGTTTTCAACCACAACAAGGGTTTGTCACACAACAACAAGGTCAAGGATTTTTCCCTCAACAACAAGGCTTTGCTTCTAAGCAATAATACACTTTCCATAACCAAGTTGCTCAAAACTACCAAGGACAAGCTAGTGCTCCTGCTCAACCCTCATCACAAGACCATGAGATCAAGGCTTTGGTACAAAAGATATTGGAAGGTCAAGTTAAAAATAGCGCGGATATTGGGAAGAAGTTCCTAGAGGTCAACAATAGAATTGATAGCATGTATCAAGAGTTGGATGGTAAGATTACAAGCTTTGCATCACACGTGAAGACCATTGACCTACAAATGGCGCAAATGGCTTCAAGATCTAAGGCTCCAAGTGGCACACTACCGGGTAAATCCGAGTCCAACCCCAAGTCATTTTGCAATGTTGTGATAATGGATGATGAATAACATTAGGAAGCTCGTCATGGACCATTGACAAGAGAAGAATTTGAAGAAGATGAGCTCTACTTGGATGAGTTGGATAAGCTACTTGGGTGCCCTTATGTTGAAGAATTTGTTAAGAATGATGAAGAGCTTAAGGTAAAAGCTCAAAAGATCATTAAGAGAGAGGAACCCCCTATCTTTGAACCCTCTCCTTATGAATCAAAACTTCCATTTCCTCGCCCGGTCTTTACTAAGATCCTAAAGAGAGTTCTAACAAGGTTCAAGAATGATTTGGAGGAAGTTGGAGTAAAGTTTCCCAAAGGAGATGGTGTAGCTCAAATCCCCATCTATAGGCAACTCATCAAGGATTTCTTGACTAACCATGGCAAGGTCATGGATGTTATGAAGAAATATGAGGACAAAGGTGGAGAGACACAAGTACTTAAAACCCTCACTAAGAAAGAAAACCCGGGTACATTTTCTCTTCCATGCTCTCTCGGAGATTTGGAACTCGATGATGCATTATCTGATTCCAATTCAAGCGTCAATGTTATCTCTTATGATATGTTTGAGACTTTGGGCGTTAAGAATCTAAAAGGTAACACAAGCTCCATCACATTTGCGGATGCTTCTTCTAAGTGTCCACTTGGAATTTTCGAGAGCTATCCCATAAAAATAGGAAATTACATAGTGCCAACCGACTTCATGGTTGTAGAAATTGACTCTGATAAGAGGATGCCCCTCGTTCTTGGTACGCCTTTCTTAGCTACCGTGGGAGTAACAATGGATTTTCTCAACAAGAAAGCTATTCTCCACAATGTGACCCCCTATGTGTCTTACCCAATCTCCCCCACCTCAAGGAAGCTTTATGGCACAATCTCTTATGGAGAAGAAGAAGTTGGTCAGTTGATGAGTTTAGAGACAAAGGATGTGCCTCCTATTGTTGAACAAGAAACCCTTGCTAAAGGGAATGAAGAGAAGCTCCAAGATACTTTTGATGGAAATGGTCTAAACTTACTCCTTGAAGACCAAGAAGATATGGTGGCCAAGGCTAAGGCACTAATTGATCTAAAGGAAGCACCAAGTGTGAAAAAGAAACCCACCCACAACCTACATCTCATTAAGTTTGTTGAAGGAGCAATTGAGTGCAAAGCTAAGTGTAAGGGCGGTTTCAAGCCATTCTCTAAGGCTAAGATTATTCTTCCTCCCGGTATGAACAAATATCAAGTTAACAAAGCAAAGAAGGCTATGAATGAGTGTTTTAAGATTGAGTTGATGGATTGGGGACCAAGCACCAAGGAAGGTTCCCACACCACCTCCAACTAGAATCTCCTCAAATCGTCAAGCTTAGAGACGTTAAACAAGTGCACTAGGGAGGCAATCCCTTGGTATCCTTGTACATACTTTGATGAGATCATGGCAAGCTCAGAGCATGGAGGTTCGGGACAAGAAGACGTAGGACAAAGGACTAAGGACAAGCTCGTAGCCGAGGAGCAGCTCGTAGCCGCGGAGGACCTTTTCGAGGCTACGTCTTTGAACATTCCGGTTGGGCCAATGAAAAGGTCGAGGACGAGACAACTTAACCAATCCATCAACTCTCTACTTCACCATATTAAGAGCGACCTTGAGCCAAGCACTTTTCCGATCACATTGGTCGTGATTCAAGTGGCTTAAGGGTCGGTGATGAGAGGTGTGTGATGCGCACTCTTTTTCCCTTCGCTAGGTTTTGTCCCAATGGGTTTTCCGGCAAGGTTTTTAATGAGGCGAGGTTCACACACTTAATCATAATCCTCATCATCGGCAACGCTAGAAGACTCGGAGGTCTTGGGTTCGATTCTCACCAAGCGAGCCTTCTCCATTTTTATCCCTTTATTTTCGTTTTTGTCTTTCAAACTTCTTGGTCAAATGTCTTTAATGTTTGTCATTTTCCATGTGTGATAATGACCTTGGACGTGGCCAAGGTCCTACATAAACCCTCTTTCTCTTTAATAAAAATCATCAAACTTTTCTTTTAAAAATCTCTCTAAATTGTTTGATCAAAAACGAGATTCATTTCTCAACATGTTCTTGTCTTAGTGCGTATATCTAAGATAGGATCCAGCCTCGTAGTCTAAGAGATTTACATCTCTCTTGGGAGTACAAATCGATCCATCACTCATTCGTTCATCTTCAAAGTCCGTTCATCTTCCGCATCATTTCCGCATCCTTTGAACCGATCATCATCCGTTCGAGTCACAACCACACGAAGGGCGTTTTTGGGCATAGATCCTTACGAGGAGTCTATCAAGTGGTATCAGAGCCACTTCGTGTAAAGGTTGTGTTGTTCCTTGCTAAAAATCTCGTGTTCTTCATTTTCTGGATTTTTATCGTATTTCTTCATTTTTCTGTGATTTTGCAAACTTTATCATAAATAATTGGCTCATCGTAAAATTGTGATTTCACTTGAATCTGAACCTAGATTGAGTCTAGTATTTTTTAAAAGTGTTTCTGGAATTGTTTGATCCGATTTGATAATTTTTCGTGACTGTTCATCCATTCGTGTCAAAACTGTTCATCTTCTTGTGTTTAACTAGTTTCAACTTTCAAAAGGACTTCTTACTTGTTAGATCCTTTTTTTTTTTTCAGGTACCATGTCGAGCTCCGTAGCAGAGTCATCCAATTCAAAAGTGGGCAAGAAGAAGATGTTGGAATCAATTGAAGCAACCATGGCTAGAATCATCGAAGAGAAGCTTGGGGCGTTGCAATTGAACCGGGTTGCTCCGGGTCCTGTTCTAAATCAGCCACAAGAAAGGGCACCAAGGGAGCAACGGATTGATGGTGCAGCAGAAGTACATTACTACTCTAGTCATGCTTCTAACAGTAGCCAAAGGAGGCGAAAGCAAACGCGAGAGAGACCGCCACCGCGAGATGCGTTTGGTGGGTTGAAAATCAATATCCCTCCATTCCATGGAACCAATAATCGGAAGCATACTTGGATTGGGAGACAAAGATCGAGCTAGTGTTCATATGCCGAGAATGCACCGAGGACACCAAAGTTAGAATCGCCGCAACTGAATTTTATGATTACGCTTTGAGTTGGTGGGATCAACTTGTGACCACTAGGAGACGTGTCGGTGATTATCCCATCGAGACTTGGAACCAAATGAAAGCCATCATGCGAAGGAGATTTGTGCCGAGCCACTACCAACGAGAGCTACACCAACGGTTACGAGACTTGGTTCAAGGCAGTAGGTCCGTAGAAGAATACTTCAAAGAAATGGAAACCTTGATGTTGAGAGCCGATGTCCGTGAAGAGGGTGAAGCTATTATGTCTCGGTTCATGGGAGGTCTCAACCGCGACATCCAAGACCGATTGGAAATGCAACATTATGTGGAGCTTGAGGAGATGCTTCACAAAGCCGTGATGTTTGAGACACAAATAAAGAGGAGAAGCTTTAAGACAAGTTACGGTTCAGGCAATACCGGGTTTAATTCGGGCCGATCTAGTTATCACAAAGAAGAGAAGACTGTTTTCCAAAAGGATTCAAAACCCTTTACCAAGTCAAAACCGGTGGAACACGACTTCAAAGGAAAGGCCAAGGAAGTATTGAGGGCTAGAGATATCCGATGTTACAAGTGCCAAGGACTTGGGCACTATGCTAGCGAGTGTTCAAACAAACGGGTTATGATCCTTAGGGATAATGGAGAGGTTGAGTCCGAAGAGGAGAAATCAGTAGGTGATACTTCAGCCGATGAGGGTATAGAGACCGCGGCTCAAGGGGAGTTACTCGTAGCAAGACGATCGTTAAGTGTCTTAACCGTAACCGAGGAACAAGCGCAACGAGAGAATCTTTTTCATTCGCGATGCTTGGTTAAAGGCAAGGTTTGTAGCTTGATCATAGATGGTGGGAGCTGTACTAACGTGGCTAGTAGGACCATGGTGGAGAAGATCGGTTTGGAAACACTTAAGCATCCGAAGCCGTATTCGCTTCAATGGCTCAACGATTCCGGTGAAATGACCGTCAACGAGCAAGTTAAGGTCCCATTTTCGATCGGCAAGTACGAGGATGAGGTTTTGTGTGATGTCCTACCAATGAGTGCGAGTCACCTTCTACTTGGTCGACCTTGGCAATCAGACCGAAAGGTAGTCCATGACGGGTTCACTAACCGCCATACTTTTGAGCATTTGGGCCGAAAAACTATCTTAGCTCCTATGACTCCGCATGAAGTGTACCTAGATCAGCTGAGTATGAAAAAGAACTCCACCAAATCAACCGATCCAACCGTTGCCAAGAAAAAGGGAAGTTCTTCGAACAGTTTACTATTTGTTTTTAAAGAAACACTTACTTGTTCAACTAACCCCGAACTGGCGCTGCCAAGTATTATCAAGTCTCTTTTACAGGATTATCAAGATGTTTTTCCAGAAAACAGCCCTATAGGTTTGCCACCAATCCGAGGGATCGAGCACCAAATTGATTTTGTGCCCGGGGCCGCTCTTCCTAATCGGCCTACCTATCGAACCAATCCGGTGGAAACAAAGGAACTTGAGAATCAAGTGAACGAGCTTATGGACAAGGGACACATCCGTGAGAGCATGAGTCCATGTGCTGTTCCGGTGTTACTTGTGCCGAAAAAGGATGGAAGTTGGCGCATGTGCGTTGATTGTCATCCCATCAACAACATTACGGTTAAGTATCGCCATCCTATCCCTAGACTTGATGATATGCTTGATGAGTTGCATGGTTCTAGCATATTCTCTAAGATAGATCTTAAGAGTGGTTATCACCAAATCCGGATGAAGGAAGGTGATGAATGGAAAACGACATTTAAAACAAAACAAGGTTTATATGAATGGTTAGTCATACCGTTTGGATTAACGAATGCACCTAGTACTTTCATGAGGTTAATGAATCATATTCTTAGGAAGCATATAGGAGTATTCGGTGTGGTTTATTTTGATGACATTTTGATTTACTCTAATAATCTAGATGATCATGTCATGCATCTTAAAACGGTTCTAGACTTGCTTAGGAAGGAAAAGCTTTATGCCAACCGTAAGAAATGCACATTTTGCATGGATAATCTTGTTTTTCTAGGCTTTGTTGTAAGCACAGATGGCATTAAGGTTGACGAGGAGAAGGTCAAAGCGATTCGAGATTGGCCAAGTCCGAAGAACGTAAGTGAAGTTAGGAGCTTTCATGGTCTAGCGGGTTTTTACCGACGGTTTGTCAAGGACTTTAGCACCATTGCTGCCCCGCTTACGGAAGTAATCAAAAAGGACGTTGGTTTCAAATGGGAAGCCGCACAAGAAGAGGCATTCCAAGCCTTGAAAGAGAAGCCCACTAACTCTCCCGTTTTAATACTTCCTGATTTTATGAAAACTTTTGAGATTGAGTGTGATGCCTCTGGCCTAGGTATTGGTGTTGTTTTGATGCAGGATCACAAGCCAATTGTTTTCTTTAGCGAGAAGCTAGGTGGAGCTACACTTAATTACCCGACCTACGACAAAGAGTTATACGCCTTGGTGAGAGCTTTGCAAACTTGGCAACATTATCTATGGCCTAAGGAGTTCGTGATCCACACCGATCATGAGTCATTAAAACATCTCAAAGGCCAACAAAAGCTCAACAAGCATCATGCCCGATGGGTCGAGTTCATCGAAACCTTTCCATACGTGATCAAGTACAAAAAAAGTAAAGATAATGTTGTAGCCGACACATTATCTCGAAGGTATGTCTTACTTAACTCTTTAGATGCAAGATTGTTGAGATTTGAACAAATCAAAGATCTTTATGCCAACGACTCCGATTTTGGTAA
This sequence comes from Pseudoturritis turrita, assembly GCA_900406555.1. Classification (NCBI taxonomy): domain Eukaryota; kingdom Viridiplantae; phylum Streptophyta; class Magnoliopsida; order Brassicales; family Brassicaceae; genus Pseudoturritis; species Pseudoturritis turrita. The sequence continues at coordinate 366,548 of OVBL01000652.1, read as the reverse complement.
GATATTTCAATCTTGTGAGAAATTTGCCTTCGGAAAATACTATCGCTTTGATGGTTATTTGTTTTATGAAAATAGACTTTGTGTACCTCACTCTTCTTTGAGAGATTTGTTTCTAAGGGAAGCTCACGAAGGAGGCTTGATGGGACACTTTGTCGTGGCTAAAACCCTTAAGGCTAAGTCTAAGTTGATGCCGCGAATTGACAGGCCATTTAAAGTTCTCAAATGGATCAACAACAACGCCTACCAACTCGATCTCCAAGGTAAGTATAAGGTTAGCGAAAGCTTCAATGTTTCTGATCTTATTCCTTTTTATGCAGATGAAGCGGATTTGAGGTCAAATCCTTTTCAAGTGGGAGAGGATGATGAGATCATGGCAAGCTCAGAGCATGGAGGTTCGGGACAAGAAGACGTAGGACAAATGACTAAGGACAAGCTCGTAGCCGAGGAGCAGCTCGTAGCCGCGGAGGACCTTTTCGAGGCTGCGTCTTTGAACATTCCAGTTGGGCCAATGACAAGGTCGAGGACGAGACAACTTAACCAATCCATCAACTCTCTACTTCACCATATTAAGAGCGACCTTGAGCCAAGCACTTGTCCGATCACATTGGTCGTGATTCAACTGGCTTAAGGGTCGGTGATGAGAGGTGTGTGATGCGCACTCTTTTTCCCTTCGCTAGGTTTTGTCCCAATGAGTTTTCCGGCAAGGTTTTTAATGAGGCGAGGTTCACACACTTAATCATAATCCTCATCATCGGCAACGCTAGAAGACTCGGAGGTCTTGGGTTCGATTCTCACCAAGCGAGCCTTCTCCATTTTTATCCCTTTATTTTTGTTTTTGTCTTTCAAACTTCTTGGTCAAATGTCTTTAATGTTTGTCATTTTCCATGTGTGATAATGACCTTGGACGTGGCCAAGGTCCTACATAAACCCTCTTTCTCTTCAATAAAAATCATCAAACTTTTCTTTTAAAAATCTCTCTAAATTGTTTGATCAAAAACGAGATTCATTTCTCAACTTGTTCTTGTCTTAGTGCGTATATCTAAGATAGGATCCAGCCTCGTAGTCTAAGAGATTTACATCTCTCTTGGGAGTACAAATTGATCCATCACTCATTCGTTCATCTTCAAAGTCCGTTCATCTTCCGCATCATTTCCGCATCCTTTGAACCGATCATCATCCGTTCGAGTCACAACCACACGAAGGGCGTTTTTGGGCATAGATCCTTACGAGGAGTCTATCATATTTTTATCTATGTTTTAGCTATTTTCCTTTGTGTTTTAGTGTGTTTGAGTTTGTAGGAAGCAACAGGATCAAGCATGGATCAAATGGGGTGAAAACATGGCACTTTGGAGTACCATGTCGCCTGCATCGACCAACCATCTTCACCAGGTTGATCCATCAGGTCGATGGGAAGGACAACAGCTCAAAAATCCCTTTGGTGTGTGCTGCATCGACCAGGCATGCTCACCACGTCGATGGGACAGGTCGATGCAGCATGCATCCGCCAAGGTAAGTTTTCTTTGACATTTTTCTAAGTATTGACTCGGTTTACTTTGGTTTAAACCGGTTTTCTTTGATTTTAAAAATTATTTCAAGCCGGTTAGACGCTCTAAAACCCTCAAACGAAATCCTCTTCCTTCTCTCTCATTTCTCAAACTCTTTTGCATCTTAAAGCTTTCTTTTTACACTAAAGCACACCTTTCACACCTTTTGCATTCAAACTCTTTTTTTTCAAAAGGGAATCTCAAATCTCCACTCCCATTAGCTCTTGTTTATATCATCTCTTGCCAAGCACAAGGTATGCTCTCTCTCTATCTCTCTCTTAACCCATCTCTTCCATTAAAGCTAATGGAAGCTTACATTTTGTTTTCATGGAGTTGTTAGTTTAGGGTTCTAAGATTGCTTCCTTTTGCTATAGTTAAGGTTTATATGTTATGGGTTGTTGATTTCTTATGAGTTTGAGATGATTTAATGGTTCAATTATGAAAATTTCACCTCTTAGGGTTCTTAGTGTGAAAAGTGAAGAAATGGGCATGAAATTTGAAATTTTAGAGAAAATGTAAAATGTTTAGTGCTTTGTCATTCAAATGCTACCAATAAGCATGCTTAGTCATCATATTCCACTACATTGTTGAGAAATTCTCAAATTGGCTTGCTTTGGATTTGAATGAAAATGCTTGTTTGATGAAAAGGAAAGACCTTGAATTGGTGTTCTTATACTTTTAATTGATTGGTTTATGTTAACACTTGAGTTGATAGTATAAGTGTCAATCTATTTTTGCTACTTGCGCTTTTGAAATGATCATATAGATTGACACTTTGTGCTTTCAAATTGTGGACCATTCTCATTTGAGAATTGCCTTTTGTAGGATCCACTATCAAAAACTCAACTCATGGATTCCTCTTCATGGCCAAGACACCACTCTCTTCAAGGAGACCACGCTTTCAATGGATGGTCTCAAGAGGCATTTGGTTACTTAACGGAATTAGACCGTGCCACATTTTACCGTACCATCTTTGCTTGCCGTGGCACTGTGATTGAAATGGGAATCGAAGATCAAGTGAACGATCTTTTGACAAGAATGCATTTGGATGGTCTTCCTCACATGGATTATGTGACATACGTCGAACCAACCAAGCACTTCCTAGCCACGGTTTAGTACTTTGAGGATGACCCTTACGTTGGAGGACACATTAAATTCATGGTTGGTCCGAAGAAATACTTTATCCCTTTCAAGGCGTTTTGTGATGTTTATAGTTTTCTCGAAACCAATTTTGATATGGTGGAAGATTTCAATCAATAATCCATGGTGTGGAGGAACATAGTGGTCAATGAACCATACTCACCTATTGGTTCTCGGATGTCAAAGATAAGGAACCCTACAATCCGCTATGTCTTCCGTCTCATAGCAAACACCATCTATACACGAACAAGACTGGTTGTCCCAACTTCTAATGAGCTAAGATTTTTGTATGGAGCCACAAGACGCTCCTTCCAAGACTACCATGGACGCCCAATAGACCGAGATTTAGAATTCCATGTGGATCCGGCCTCCATGTTCTTCATTTACTTATCTCAAATCCGCTTGGGTGTGTCTACTATGGATGATCCCAAGATACACATAGGAGGAATGCTCACTCCACTCTTTGACAGCATTGGCGTGAACCTAACTCTCTACACACCTCTCTTGGAGAAGCCAGAAATGGACCTAAACTATATGATGCTCAATCACACAATCGCGGGTAGATTCATCCCAAATTCTCTAGTGTATCGCTTCGTGGACGAGGATGGAACCCCATTGTGTTGCTTCTTACCTCAACCAAGGTATTGCAACACACGTTGCAACTGAGACCTACGGTTCATCTTACCAAGACGCCTCACATTTGAGCCTCCTCCTCCCCAAGATTTCAATTCGGATTTCTACTAGCTCCAAGGTACCACTCCTACTATTGTAAATACCGTATAGTTTTTAAATCTTTATTTATGCATATCAGTGTTTTCTTTCTTCCACCTTCGGTTTTGCTTTTGATCATTTTAGTTGTTTTGTTTTCTTTTTGCATATTGAGTCTCATCATTGCATTGTATATATGATAAAAATCACAAAAAACCCTAAAAATTTGAAAAAAACTTTGAAAATACAAAAAGATTTTCTCATTTAGTTGCATTGCATACACTTGTATGCTCATTTTAGGTTGCATTGTACATATAAGAACAATGATGAAGTTGCCTTGTAAAGGTTTTGGAATTATCGTTTAATGTGAAACTCTTGATAATGCATTTATTACTTAAGTAAATCGTAGAAAAGCTCTCTTCTTTGCATCTTGATCTCTTCGCTCGAAACTCTTGGTTTTGTTGATGTTTGCTGAACTTGAAACCAATTCCACCTTATTTGACTTTAATTTGAAATTAAATTCTTGCTTAGGATCTTGAGATGCATGTTCATGGTTTCCAGAGACACATTTGGGTTTTCTTATCCGTTTTTACCACTCTATGCTAACCCAAATGGCCATTCTCATATTTAGTTTGGTTTTCCCACCTCAACCTAAACCTTTCATTTTAAACCCCTTGTTATTTGCTTGAGCGAGGCCTTTTGTGAAAATGCATACACGCGCAAAATCTCGAAAGATGGGAACGACAAAGAAGGTCTTCCATTAGGCTAGTCCTTTAAGCACGAGGCTAGCAAACTAGGAGGGTGTTCATTGTATCTTATTCTTGGTTGGGTTTGGTGAGAGTCTTATGAGAAAAAGAAAGAGAGAATGGTTGAAACCAAAGAAGAAAGAAAGAAAAAAGAAAGAAAATAAAAAGCTACTCTAGGGAAAGGTTAAGTGTATAAGAAAAGACTCTTAAGTGTTTAAGGCAAAAAGCCTAGTTCCCTGCATAAGCTTAAGATCAAAGAAACTTAGAAAGAAAAGGAAGGAATGAAGGAGGAAGAAAGAGGAAAATAAAAGAAAGAGTCTAAAAAAGAAAACCCCCTAAGAGTTAGCCAAAACAAAAGAAAAGAATAAGGTTTGGTTCTCAACCATTTAGTTTGTCTCAAAAGAAAGAGAGTATGTGAGATCACGGGTAGAACATTGGTTTCTAAAGGCATAATGGTTTGGGTAGAATGGAAGCACTTCTTTTTATTCATCAATTGTTCCATTTCTCCGTTGCTTTTGCATGATGTTTTGCATGACTATTCTTTGAGAATAAGTCACTAAAATGTTTTGAAACCGCCTTATCTTTTGTATCATGAACTTTTTTTTCTTACCATGCCGATTGAACATGATCGATTGTTTCTAAGCGAGACCGCACTTAAACACCTAATTGGATGTTAAAGAATTGGTAGATAGGATGGTATGCGGAGACTTAACATTGTGTCTAGAGGCAAAAGATTGAAGTTGTGATAGATGTGAGGAGATTAATTGAGTTGAGATTCACTTATGAGATTACTTCAAACCTCTTCTACGGGGTTGTTCTTACTTGTTTCATTGAGGACAGGGAAAGGACAAGTCGGGGGATTTGATGTGTTCATATTTTAGCACTCCTTAGCATGCATTTCCCCTAGGTTTACACTCATTTAGATTACTAAATACATCTTTCTCTTCATATTAGGTCTCATTTAGTGTAAGTTTAGTCTTAGAGTCCTAGGTCCATTATGTTGCATTTGCATGCATTTTGAGTCTATTTCAGGTAATATGGAGGCCTAGGATCAAAGGGAATCAATTGGAGAAGGAAAGAGAATCAAAGGGGATCAAAAGGTGCCAAACACCACCAAATGTAAGCCGCATCGACGTGCCAAGCTCACCAGGTCGATGTGAGCTGCACTAGACGAAAAGATGGGCTGATGGTCACTCCATCAACGTGCCCTCTTCACCACGTCGATATGCCAGGTCGATGTAGGCTGCACTTTCTGCACAAATCCGCATTTGACCCTGTTGGTCCCGAGTTGACCTGGGTACATCTCTTTTTCCTATAAATACTATTAAGCACATTAAAACCCTAAGCTTTTTCTGATTTTTCTTTATCCCTTGGGCTAAAACAACACCCTTTAGATCCTTGGATTTGGATGTTAAAGCTTCAACTTTTTACGTTTGATTAGTGAAATTTTCTTTATCTTTTCCCTTAATCTTTTATTATGTCTTTCATTACTCATGCTTTGATGGCTTGTTTGAGCATGAGTGAGTAGTCTTTTAGTGGATTATGGGTGGAGTAGATTAGGATGTTTTATGTATGATTGGTGATTCTTAGGTCTAGATTCTCATGATTTCTATTGATTAGAGAGAACCCATTGCTAGGATTGAAGTAATTAATCAATTCTTAGATCAAGGTCTTTCATGCCCGAAAAGTGTTTGTGAAAATGTCTAGGCCAACTCTAATTCATGCTTTTCATATCCTAGCCAATTAACAATTGATGTTTAGGGTGATTAGTAGACTTTTATGGGTATATGCGATGAATGATCTCTTCTCACTTCAATAGGGACCGAAAAGATTGTTATTTTGGGTGACTAGTAGAATGGAATAATATTTGCGAAAGTCAGCTAATCTATATCATGAGATCCATGTCTTGGAAATGGTTATTTATATGGTCTTGCATTACTAGTCATAGGTTAAACACTCTTGGTCTATGATCTCTATCCAAAGTCCATGCCTTTATCATATTTGACAATCTTTGTTTGTCCGGTTGACTTTTTGTTGATTTTCTTAAATTGCTTTCTTATTGTTTTCTTTTGAGTTTAATTTACTTATGCATGCTTCCTTTTATATTTCTTGTTCTTGTTTGATAACTTTGTTTTCTTATTGCATCATTTGCTTAGGTTGTTAGTTGGTTACAAAACACATCTTTTGAAATTGGCTTAACTTCTATAATATCTTGCATTCTTATTGCCTTTGCATACTCCTTGTGGAAGAATGATCCTTAAATGTTACAATGATATTGACCATATACTTGTGGTTCGCACTTAAGGTTTAAAACTATGTTGAAGTTGCGTTTAGAGTTTGTTTGAATTTGAAATCTCAACGCTTCAAAACCTTCTACATCAATAATAAAAACCAAAGTAAAAACTGTAAAATATAGAGTATATCAATTGGTGCCACGCCATCATCGTCGTACCTACGAGCTCTTTTTGTGTGCGGATAGTCGGGGGAAGTAGTATGAGCTAAAGTGAGAGGTTTCTTCCGTTAAACTACCTGCAACAATTGACCCTTCAACCCTTGCAAGGTTTTTTGCTTTCCCTTTAAATGTTTCATGAATTGCTCGAAAGGGTACATCCACCGAAACTGAATGGGTCCTCCAAGGTCTTCTTCATAAGGGAGATGGACGAGAAGATGTTCCATCACAATAAAGAAAGACGGAGGGAATATCTTCTCTAAAATTTACAACAACATCGTAATGTTACTATCCAGCTGTTGAATTCCATCCTCAGTTAGAGTTCGCACACACATATCCCAAAAAAATGCACCAACACTTGAAACCATGTTTCCGTCAATCAATTACAAGTCTAATTACAATTTTCATTTGTTTATATATTTATATACCGTCATTGAAATTTTACCGGCAATTGCTTCATGCACGTTCGATGGTAAAATCTCTGCAAATGTTAAAGACAATAATCTTTGCATAAACATATGACAATCATGACTCTTCATACCTGAAAACTTTTTGCCTTGTTCAACAGACTTAGAAAGCTTTGAGATGTACCTATCTGGGAACTTGACTTGGGTGGAAACCCAGTTGAAGAGTGTCAATTTCCCTTCCGATGACAATCTAAATATATGCACTGGAGCTCTCCCATCTCCCCTTAAATACAACTCAGCTCTCGAGCATATAGCAGGTAAGTCGAGTCTATACTTAATGTTGTCTTTAGTCCTACCCTGCACGTTCAAGATTGTGTGCACGATGTTATCAAAAAAGTTTTTCTCAGTGTGCATCACATCAAGATTGTGGCGCAATAGATGATCCTTCCAGTACGGTAGGTCCCAGAAAATGCTCCTCTTATGCCAATTGTGTTCTTCATGGTATCCATATGGCATATTGGTCAGAATATTAAGCTAGTTACCCCCACGTTTGATTGTGTCCTAAGCTCCGTAATAATCAATTTGACCTTAAATTTGTTCCCATGATAGATACTGAGGTGCGGGGATAGGTACAATTTTGTCCTTCGTGAACAACCTCTTGTTCCGGCGGTACAGATGGTTCATAGGGAGAAACTTGCGGTGACAATTAAACCAACATGATTTCCTAAAATTTCTGAGTTGAAAAGCATATGTCTGATTTAGGCAATATGGACCTGACAATCTTCCATGCGTTGTCCAACCAGATAATATTTTGTACGCTAGAAAGTCGCTTATGGTCCACATAAGCACAACACGTATTGTAAAATTCCTTTGCCTAGAGTAATCAAACGTACGAACACCAGAGTTCCACAACTGGTTTAGCTCGTGTATCAACGGCTGCAAAAACACATCAAGAGATCTCCTTGGATGCTTCGGACCAGGGACTAAAATACTCAAGAACAGAAACTCCTTCTGCATGCACATATCAAGCGGAAGGTTGTAGTAAGGTGTCAATATTACCGGTCACAATTAATATTGCCTACCAGACATACCGAATGGACTAAAACTATCCGTACATAGGCCGAGATAAACATTACCCTTCTCTTTAGCAAAATTGGAGTGTACCGACTTAAAGTGTTTCCAAGATTTTGCATCAGACGGATGATTGATTTCTCCATCCACTGTTGAATGTTCTACATGCCATCTCATTGACGCAGCAGTCCATTCTTATTGGTATAGTCCTTGTAGCCTTTCAGTTATAGGCAGGTACCACATCCTCTGGTATGCCACTTTACTCCTTCCAGCACTTTGGGGCTTATATCTTGGCTTTTGACAAAATCGACATTTTTGCAGATTTTCTTCATCTTTCCAAAAAATCATGCAATTGTCAATGTAAACATCTATTATCTGGGAGGGCAATCCTAGACTAGAGATCGGCTTATGTATGTCGTAATAGGACTCAACTACTTGATTACCCTCTGGAAAATACTCTTTAAAAAGAGCTGCCCAATCATCCATGCAACTCTCTGATTCATTATGATCAGACTTTATTATCATCGTCCTAGATGCCAATGACAATTTAGACAGACTTTTTCTACATCCTTCATAGATTGGCGGTTTTGCATAGTCAAGCATATCATAAAACTTTTTAGCATCTACATTAGGTTCCTCAACAACATCATCAGGAACTAATGTAACTCCATGAAATGCATCAGAAACCATGTCCCCGAACCTATTATGCTCTACTCCGAAATCATGTTCATAATTAACAAATTGATGATGGATCTGATCATATTGCTCATTCGAATAGCCATGATCTATAGGCTCTACTACTACTACCCGCAGTCTCACTCTCATATCCCTCCCCATGATAAAACCAAATATAATACTCAGCTGTAAACTCTCTATTAAATAAATACGTACCAACATCATCAACCAGCTCAGTCCTCGCATTTTTTCACTTCCGACAAGGGCACACCATCACACTGGTTCTTTGAGTCGTGCGCAAAGTACCCGCCTGGACCATGAATGTTTGAAGTCCGTTGATAAACTCTTGTGAAATCCCTCCATTCAAATCTCTACGTTGACACATCCATCTTCGAATGCGTATATGTTTCGCCCGTAAGATATTTTATTTAGAAAAAGAGTTTTTAGACTTTTTTTTTTTAGGTTGTATGTTTTTTTTTGTGTTTTGACATATTGTGTTGTGAGCTATATATAGGACATTTTAGAGATTTTAGCATCGAATTTGCATCGATAAATTTTGCGTCGAATTTGCGTCTAATACAATCGACGTAAGAAAACCGCTGCGCCATTTAAAAAATATTTACACCTAACTACATTTTCTACGCTATATTAGACGCAAATTTGCTTTGAAATTGGACAGCGCTAAATCGACGCTAATGTTGCGTCAAATCAGCATTGAAGTTGCCCCATGGTCGCTAATTCGATGGTAAATCGATGCTAATTAGCATCGATTTTGTGTCGAAATTATTCGTCTCATTTTAGCGTCGATTCTGCATCGAATATTTACTTCGAGGCAAAATCGACACAACTTAGGCCCTAAATTAGCATAATTCAATGCTAAGTTTCGATGCAAATTCGATGTTTTCTTGTAGTGAGAAAACTCCACTAGAATCAAGGAATAATTACACTCCCACACACTTTTTGGACAATTTATTACAGCTACAGGCACTTTGTGAAACCAACACACTTTTTTGCTTGCTATTGACTATTCTACCCTCAAACTATATTTTATGTCTCGTTAGCTTCTCTCTCCAGATCAACCTAAACCTTACGACAAGAAAAAAAATATATTCATTTATTTTACAGAGAATGTATCTATTTTTTTCTCTCTTCTTCTCCATTAGCCGTGAAAAAGCCTCAACAAATTCAAGATCCACATGTTCTTGGCGTCTTTCAATCGAACCGGTCGGTGGCGAGAATGCGCCGGTAAACGTCTATGAGAAAACTGATGGCCACATTTACGACTTCTTCGAAGAAGCTTGAGCCGGTGTTCTCCGGGATCGTTAGTATTGCAGTGTTCGTGTATTTTGCTTCCAATTTATGTTCCCTCAAACAGATCCGATGGAACCCTTTCAGTCTCACCTCATTACCAATTTCTTTCACAAGAGCCCATCATTGGTAATTCACTGCAATTCATGTGATTTTGCAATTCGTTTTGTTTCTTGTCTTTATTTGGTAACACATTTTTAAGATTGCTATTGATCTAGGTGAAAAAATCGTTATTTTTATTTATTAATAAATTTGGTGCAAAAATCCAACTTCACCGCTTGTTATGACTTTGCAAAGCAGTTGATTGGCCTGAGTTTTCTATTCAATGTTCCAAGTTGATCGAACATTTTTAATTTCTCCGAACATGCTTCTGTTGATGGTGTTGTTCGATTCAGTGTTAGCTAATAATATATCTCATCTTGTTGTAGGTGTGAGACTACCAAAGCTTGGTTGAATTAGTTAAATTCTAAAGACAAGGTGAAAACAAAAAACCACAAGTAATGTAAGGGAGAGACCGAAAACAACCAGAGGTGAAGAAACACTTTCAAACGTAAGACGTCTAAGATAACATGGCCACGATACCATGTCCACGCGTTCATCGACTAGATACAGATTCTTGGATCCATTGAAGTTTACAAATCGGATGATACGTAACCATCAAACTTTAGCCATTTTATATTGTTCATGTGGATAACATATTTTATATATTAAAAAACACTAATGTATAGGTGATCATGGACATGATAATATAGACTTTTTTTGGACAAGAGAAAGATTTTACACTCTATAAATGATCGTGGACATGATACTATTGTCCAAACTCCAAAGACTTGTTTTGACCATTTTCTTTTAACCATAAAACAATGATCATTTTATGTTGTCCATATGGATAACCATGACCATTTCTATTATCCATATGAATAATGTAACCAAACCAAACCATGGCACACTCGCCGAAGAACATTGAATATGTGATCGTGAACATGATGCCGTGGACATTATTTGTTGGACAATATCTCGTGGATAAATCAGTATGACATGTTCTCGATGGAGGCTATCGTGAATTGCTTCAAAACAAAGTAAAAACTTAAGCATATGACATATAACTCGAATCCACAAGATCATATTTATGATATAAAAGAAAACAATGAATTTTATCAATGGATACAAAAAAAATAACAAGATTTTGTGGTTTATAGATAACATGTCCATACAAACTTATCCAAGAGTTTATATCCACAAATACTTGTCCACGCAAGCATATCTCACCTGAGAATACAAAGAAAAATCTCATGTTAAGGCACTGCCAACATGAAGAAATGTGAAACTTTACGAAGCAGCAAACATGAGTTGTTTCAAACTCTACCAAAAAAAATGCAAAATCTGAGAAAAGAAATTAATATGTTCTTTTAACCAAGATCTGAGAACTATAATAAGATATATTGTCAAAAATCAATCGAAAAGACAAGCTTGATCAAGATTTTAATATGAAGCAGTGTGTTTACTCTATCTCTCTAATAAATAACTTGTACAACCTCAAATCCATAGGTGATTACTGCTTTGCAAATAGCTGAGCAAACGAAATTATGTTTCCAAGAACTACAACCTAATTAAGAGAAAACGCCATTTAACAAACTCATTTTTTCTTCATTTTATTCCTCTAAGATTGATATATATTGGATGTGACCTTGAACCACTACTTAATCCAGCTTTGACTTAACACAAAACTCGAACAATCTGTAAAACTCAGACACATACAAAAAGAAAAAGGTTCGTGTAACAAATTTAAGAGGTTTCAGAGTTTCAGTTATAAGAAAAACTACCAAAACCATAATAAATTCACATACAAATAGAGATAAACATACCCGAAGAGAAATCTAGATGCGAAGCAGATACGACAATCGCATAATCGATTAGAGAGAGATACAAAATACAATGAATCGAATATGCGTTTCTCTGAAACTTTTGGGTTTGTTTAATTGCCGAGAAAATCTTACTCTCCCTCTCTATGAACTCGAATCAATTTTCTCAGAATCATATAAATCTCCAGTTTTAAAAACATATTCTGATTCCAAACCCGGCGAAGCTCTGCGCCAAAGTCGCTAGTGGGCTCCGACACGACGAGTTATACGGCGCGATAGATACCCGACACGGTGGATCAAGCTCTTCTTCGTCGAGTTCCTTCTTTGTCGAGTTCCACATCAACAACCCATGAGAGAGAGTAGAGAGAGGAAAAAATTAGACGAGGAGGGGAAGATTAGAGATAAGATTTGTTCGGTCTCATGTCCGAGAACCTCTGTAATCTAACTAAATTTTTCCCTTTTTAAAAAAAAAACTAATTGCATATTTTTATTAAACTCTGGACCGAGGATGTTTTAGTCATAACAAACAACAAAAAGAGCACAAAGTGCTCTTACAATCAAAAGTGTGCCCGGTGAAATAAAATACCTAAAAAGTGTGTGAAACTGTAATCAACCCTAGAATCAATCATATCCCCAGTAAAGCTCTGAAATTTTGTAATATACTCAATAAGACTAATCACTCAAGCAATATAAAATTCACAATCGATGTGATGGATTCAACTTCAAATCCAAATTAAATATTCTAAATTACACAAGTATAGATTGTGAATTTCTCAGTTAATAAAGATTTAGACATACTTACATGCCAATAATCATGATTGCAGAATTTGGTAATGGCATATGTACCAGCAGGTAAAATGATGGCCATGTTAGTGTCAAAAAACATCTGAGTTTCTGGATTTTGAGCTTGTCCCTTGGGAACATATAGCAAACCATTCTCCTGCAACAAGCAAACACATATTTTTTAGCATTCCATTATCCAACGAGGACAAACTATAAATTAAGCAGAAACTATAGAGCTGATTAACCAGTAGATTTAAAGGTTAACTCATGCAAAGCTACACGCAACTAATCATCAACTCTATCGAGCGTAGCAATACATAACGGTACAAAATTATTTGGATATCGAAAGGTAACTGATTCTACACAAATGATCACAATTCACATGGTTGAAAATTGCACAATTATCATACACAATTACCAGACACCAATTTCCCCAACTTCATCGATTGATTTGAGTTCAAAATTAGTCAATTTCAATACAAAATTCATCAATTTGAGTACATAATACAAACTCTAATTCATCGATTTGAGTATATAATACAAACCCATATATAAATTTCACAATAAAAAAAAACTCTTGTGGAGTCAAAGAGTCTCTGACCTTTGAGTTGGATTTGAGGGGGTATGGACTCGAGAGTAGCTTGGATTCGAGAGGAGGAAGAGACGACTGAGAACGAGGATGGAAGATTTGAAATTGGCGATTAAGATTAGGGAGAAACTTGTAGGAACCGCAAAAACCAGATTAAAGAAATACGAATTAAGATAGAGATTAAACGATATATTATATGAAAACGATTTAGAAAACAGACACAGAGGCGAGATATGATCTTTATCCTTAATTCAGAAAATTTCCCGTAGTGTAGCGGATTTGTGAGATTTTGAATCTAAGGATATAACTGTGTTAGACTATAGTCGCGACAGTCGACTATATAATCTACGAACCAAGAACTATGCTATACTCTCGAAACATTAACTGAGAAAAGAGAGATAGAGATTGCTGGAAATTTTCTTTCTGTATGTTTCAGAAATGAGTGAATGCAGAATAAGAGGAGGTGAGGCTTGTATATATAGCCAAGGTAGAGAGTGGATCAGCTCATCTATCATAAAGACAGGGAGCAGATCATGGGCAATAATCGCAAGGCATGATATCAGGGCGTGAAGCGCAAGACACGGAGCCGTTACGATTCTGTTAAAAAGGAGAAATGTTTTTGATTCTTTTGTATTCAAAACATGTTGACTTTTGACCAAAACTATATATGATCATCTTAGAGCCCAAGACCCCTAAGTGCCAAATATGAAGCCCACGACCCCACGAGCCGAGCGAGCGGCGGTGGCGCGCGCGTGTGGCTTAGCCATCTCTCTTTCTAGGTGCACACTTTTGAACATAGTAGTGTGTTGCCTCTCTTATATATCGCATGATTTTTAATCATATAAGTGATGTGGGACAATGTTATAAACTTACTTAACCTTATGAGTTTAAAATATTCTTAGGTCCAAGTAGTTTGTCATTGGTCCATCTCTCATTCACATTTTACCAATTTAATCTTATCAATTATTTGGCCCATGAAGCCTTAATTGATTTATGATTAAAACTTGGTCCAACAATGCCCACATGAATAGAAATGACTCTAAACAAATGAAGATTTTGACATATTCGGAGAACTCGGCTGGCTAGACTGGCTAGACTAGACAGACAGACGGTCGAGAATATAAGCGAAAAATCACTGTGTCTGAGATGGTTACATTTTTTAGCTTTGAACAATTCATTTTAATATATGTCGGGTTTACTTGGCCAGATGGTGAACATGATGATGTCTTGAACCATCCGGATTTTTGTGTAAACCTAGACAACAGCCATAACCCAGTTTAATTTTCTCGTAGAACTCAGTTCTCTAGTGTGTTCATTGTGGCATTGAACATGCTTGGTATCAAGAGTGAATTTAGAGAATATAGCCTTTCCTTCAATCTCCTAGAAACGGCTTATTTCACACTCACTAGGTGATATGTCATTAGACTTTGTTTTATGAAGTATCCTGTAATACTCCATGAATATATCAAAGCTATGGTGAATATCATTAAAAGCAACGCTTATCATTTTATACTGGAAGCACTATATATCATCTTAGGAACTGGATAAGTTCCAGTGCTTTGAAGCAGATTTAGTTTTACTTAGTTGTCCCTTTGAACCTACATCTTCGGATCTCGAGTCACGTAGGTGAGATCTCCAGTCACGTAGGTGGGGTTGATCTAAACCCATTCCTTTCGCACCACTTGATCTCGTTGCAAGCCTTTAGTAAACGGATCAACTAGGTTATCTGCCGATTTTATATAGTCTACTCTGATTACACTAGTTGAGATCAAATGTCTAATGGTTTTATGTCACCATTCGATATGACGAGATTTACCATTATAAAGAGTATTCAGTGCCCATGTGACAGCCGATTGACTATCACAGTGTACAGGTAGTGCCGGGACTGGTTTCTCCCTCATTGGAATATCTTCCAAGAAGTTCTGAAGCCATTATGCTTCTTCTGCGGTTTTATCTAACGCTATGAATTCAGATTCCATGGTTGATCTAGCCAACAAAGTTTCTTTGGAAGATTTCCAAGACACTGCTGCACCGCTAAGAGTAAAGACATATCCCCTTGTGGATTTAGAGTTTTTGGAATCGGATATCCAGTTTGCATCACCATATCCTTCCAAAACTGTCGGTTCTTTACCATAGAGCAAGCCATAATTTTTCGTGTATCGCAAGTAATTTAAAATTCTTGTTATGGCTTTCCAGTGTTGTTTGCCTGAATTACTTGTGTAGCAGCTCAGTACATTGACTACGTGCGCCAGATCGGGTCGAGTACAATTGGTTAAGTACATCAGACTGTCGATAACCCGAGCATACTCCACTTGTGACATCGCTTCACCCGAATTTTTTGTCAAGGTAAGTTGCGAGTCTACCGGAGTTTTTGCAGTCCAGTAGAGTGGTTCTAGGACCTCTCTATGATTTTTTCTGCATAATGATCTTGAGACAGAGTTATTCCGTCTGACGTCCTTATGATTTTTATCCCTCGAATGACATCTGCGTGACCCATGTCTTTCATGTAAAACTGTGCACTAAGCATGTTCTTAGTTTGTTGGATAATATCTCTGTTGCTCCCACTAATGAACATGTCATCTACATATAGACAGAGCAAAATATACGCGCTATGAGTAATTTTGATGTATATGCATTTGGCACATTCATTGATGGTGAATCTATTTGACATCATTACACTGTCAAAATTTTTCATGCCATCATTAAATGATTTCCCAAAATATTTTTCCTTACGAGCTCTTTTGCTACGTTTAGGTTTATCTTCCACTTCTTCTATATCATTAAATGATTTCCCAGAAGTGCTTGCCTCATTGACAGAGGTAGTTGCATCTCTTTCTTCACGAGTTCGATTTGACCCTTGTTTATCCTTACAAGGAAACACGTGTTCAAAGAATGATGCATTTCTTAATTCCATGATTGTGTTGACGTGGTATCCGATATGTCTGATTTATGAACCAGAAACCGATAAGCACTACTATTGTGTGCATATCCAATGAATATACAATCCACGATTTTAGGTCCTATTGCAACCTTTTTATGAGGTGGTACTGCGACTTTTGCTATGCAGCCCACACTTTGAGATATTTGTACAAAGGTATGTTACCTTTCCAAAGTTCATATGGCATTTTACAAGTAACTTTGTACGGTGTTTTATTAAAGATATAGTTGGTGGTGAGCAAAGCTTTTGCCCACAGATTATAGGCTAACCCAGATTCATGTAACATTGCGTTCATAATTTCTTTTGGAGTACGGTTTTTTTGTTCCGCAACCTCATTTGATTTGGGTGAGTAGAGAGCTGTGGTTTGATGGATAATGCCTTTTTCAGTAAATAATGCATTAAAATTCCATCATATTCACCTCATCTATCACTTCTAACTATTTTAATAGTTTTTCCAAGTTGGTTTTCAACTTCAATCTTGTATTCTTTGAATTTCTCCAAAACTTCGTCTTTGCTATGTAGTAGGTAGACACAACAGTATCTTGTGGAATCATCTATGAATGTTACAAAATAATTTTTACCGTCTCTTGTTTGTACAAAGTTTAAGTCGCACACATATGTGTGTATTAAACCAAGAGGTTCGGTTGTTCGTTCAATATGAGGTGATGGTGTTTTTGTAAGTTTTGCTTGTACACAAATTTCACATTTTTCTTTGTTTATTTTGCATTTCGGAATTAGGTTCAAATTAATTAATTTTTGTATAGATTTATAATTCACATGTCCTAATCGTTAATGCCAAATATTAAATGACTCAGTCAAATAAGCAACTTGTTTCTTTTTCATTGAAACTTTGGAAGTGGTTACATTGTTGTTTCCGAGGACTGTCGTTACAAACATTTTGACTAGTCCTCCTTTTTCATAGCCTTTCCAACCAAAATACCATGCTTCTTAATGATCAGCTTGGCAGACTCGTAGTTGATGGCAAACCCATGCTTGCCCAATACGGTTCCGGAGATCAAGTTCTTCCTCATGTCTGGCACATGTTTCACGTTGTTTAGAGTGAGCTCATTACAAGAAGTAATCTTCAACACAACTTTTCTCGTGCCTTCAATCTTGGAGTGAGACATGTTCCCCATCATGAGTTGAGCATCAGTCTTGCTGTTTTAATAGGTGCTAAATATCTCCATATCAATGTAGATGTGGATAGTGGCGCCGGTGTCATACCACCATTCCTTAGGGTTTTCCTAACCCATGTTTGCTTCTGTGACCACCGCACACATGTCAGCTTCGGTCAGGTTTGCTTGAGCTTTCCCCTTAGCCTTATTGCAACATTTGAATGCCAAGTGGCCCTTCTTGTTACAGTAGGTGCACCTCCCTGCGAACT
This sequence comes from Pseudoturritis turrita, assembly GCA_900406555.1. NCBI lineage: Eukaryota > Viridiplantae > Streptophyta > Magnoliopsida > Brassicales > Brassicaceae > Pseudoturritis > Pseudoturritis turrita. Next base: position 348,944 of record OVBL01000652.1, on the reverse strand, counting down.
TCTTCGGGAAGGCCGACTTCTTAAAGGCCATGGATGTCTGAGGAGGGATCTTGTTGGGCACAGGTTTGTTGGGAACAAACTTGCCTTTTTCCCTTCCTCTTGTACTCCACTACATTAGGGTCATGAGTAAAATACGTGTCGAATTTGCGTTTGAACGACTCATTTTGCAGCCTGGATATCAAGTTTGACAAAGTCAAAGCCTTTTGCTTATGATCAAGATAGTTCTTGAAGTCCACCCAATTAGGAGGTAACTTCTCAATGAAGCAATTCACCGTGAGAACCTCACAGATCTTCATTACTTCATCGGTTATCTCTTGCACACTCATTTGGAGCTCATGAACTTGTTCCATGATGGGTTTAGAATCCACCATTTTGTAGTTCAGAAATTTCGCCGTAGCAAATTTTCCATAGCCCACATTGAAAGACTTGTACTTCTTTTCAAAAGCATCCCATAGATCCTTGGAATTTTCAACCTCACTATAAACGTTGTACAGCTGGTCCACCAGGCAGTTTCGGATGTACCCAGAGCTCAGGGATCAGTATTATCCGAAGGAAAAATGGGTTTGACCTTGGTGACATACGTTTTTAATTTCAGTGTGGTTAGAAAGCAATGTATCTTTTCTGCCACGACTTAAAATTGGTCCCATCGAGCTTGTCAGGTGTGATTCCGGCGCTTATAGCGCTAGGCAGAAGGGGCTTGTCGTGGAAGACCATTCCCAATTTGGGGCATCAACGCACTGGATCCGTTACCCGAGAGAACATTGTCATCACTGGTAGTCATTTTTTATCTGTATCAGTAAGATAAACCGAATCAGTATGGGGACGTGAATAAAGAATGTGATAGCTGTAAATCTTTAAAATCAGTATATAATTATGTGAAAAAATTTATAGAATTAATTTTACAGAAACGTTTCGCCAAACTCGCCCGCAGGCCTGCACGGAAATTGTTTCCAGAGAATAAATTTTTTTTTGGATTACAGATAGAAACCTTCCGCGAAATCGTTAAAGAACATTTGCAAAATTTTTTAGGATTAAAAAAATTAAAGAATTTTTATTTATTTTCTTTAAATCGTTTGTTAACCCCGTTTAAAAATGGTCCGCAATTCTCAATCCGATTCAAGCGATAAGCAGGAAACGGATTTTATGAATTAAGATTGTAGGAACCGCAAAAACCAGATTAAAGAAATGTGAATTAAGATAGAGATTAAACGATATATATATATATATATATATATATATATATATATATATATATATATATATATATATATGAAAACAATTTAGAAAACAGACACAGATGCGAGATATGATCTATATCCTTAATTCATAAAATCTCCCACACTGTGACGGATTTGTGAGATTATGAATCCTAGGATACAACTGTCTTAGACTATAGTCATGACACTCGACTGTAGAATCTATGAACCAAGAACTATGCTATACTCTTGAGACACTTACTGAGAAAAGAAAGAGAGAGATTGCTGGAGATTTTCTTTATCTATGTTTCAGAAATGAGTGAGTGCAGAATGAGAGGAGGTGAGGCTTGTAAATATAGCCAAGGTAGAGAGTGGTGAGTGTGGGAGTCGAAACTCGTACAACTAAATTTAGTAAGGGAAATTTAAGGATTCGACAAACTTCTATGAAAATAAACGCAAGAACCGAGATCCAAAGATGGTTTTTATTATCTAAGCTCTTTTGAAAGCTGATGCAGAGAATAACAAGTGTTTTGCTAGTTCAATTTTCGGATCCCCTTTTTCAAAGGGGTATATGTCTATTTATACCAAAATAGGTCGGCTAGGCCTTTTTCTAAAGGATAAAGGAAAACTTCCTTATTCTTCGGGATCTCCTTTCTTCCCGGTTTCTTCTAAGGCGGTGGAAATTCGCAGGCTTCTTTCTTTGCCTCGTTGTCTCGGCCCACTAATATCTTGTGGCTTGTTGCCTCGTCCCATCAAGTTATTGGGCTTGTTGCTTCATTGGGTCATCGATGGGCTGGCTCGTCGCCTGCCTCTCCTCGATGCCGAGCCAGGGAGTTTGGCTCGTTGCCTGCTTCTCCTCGATGCTGAGCCAGAGAGCTGGTTCGTCAGTTCTTTGGCTCGTCATTGTTTGTTGGTCTGCCAACATGTTGGCTCATCACCGTTTGCTGGTTCGCCAACATGTTGGCTTGTCACCGTTTGTTTTTCGCAACCATGTTGGCTCATCACCGTATGTTGGTCTGCCAACATGTTGGCTCGTCACCGTTTGTTGGTTCGCCAACATGTTGGCTCGTCACCGTTTGTTGGTATGCCAAACAGCTCGGCGGTATGCTACACAGCTCGGCAGTACACAAAATAGCTCAGCGTTACACCAAACAGCTCGGCGATACACCAAACAGCTCGGCATTATGCCAAACAGCGCGGTAACATGGCAGCTTAAAGTGATATCACGAGCCAAAATAGCTCGGTAACACAAGCAAGAAGATGGTTCGACAGCATGTCAAAATAAGTTGGCTCGGTGACATGACACGTCGGTGTTGGCTCGGCGACATGACACGCCAATATTGGCTCGGCGACATGACACGCCAGTGTTGGCTCGGCGACATGACACGCCAGTTTTGGCTCGGCAACATGACACGCCCGTATTGGCTCGGTAACAAATTCCTCGGCAAGTATTCCCACCAAAGTGGTTCGACAACATGGTTCGGCAACATAAGGTAAGTCTCGGATGCCAATCTCGGAGATGACCAAATTTCACCTCGTCATCATCATCACTGACTCTGACGAGCTGGGGGGCTAACTGTTGGGGTCAATTTCCACCCCATCGAGATTGATCACCGAAAATGGCTAAGTAAAGGTCTTGGGACTAACCCACTTCGGTGGTACGAGACTGCCAACATCCTGGCGAATCAACAAACGGTGACGAGCCAACATGCTGGCGAACCAACAAACGGTGACGAGCCAACATGCTGGCAAACCAACGAACGGTGATGAGCCAACATGCTGGCAAACCAATGAACGGTGACGAGCCAACATGCTGGCGAACCAACAAAGGGTGACGAGCTGTAACCTCTTGCTCAGTGGCTCGGCAGCAAGGAGAAGCAGCGACGAGCCAAATCCTAGGCTCGGCAACAAGGAGAAGCGGCGAGCCAAATCCTTGGCTCAACAGCAAGGAGAAGCAGCGGCGAGCCAAATCCTTTTCTCGGTAGCAAGGAGAAGCGGCGATGACCGAAATCCTTGGCTCGGCAGCAAGGAGAAGCGGCGACGAGCCAACATTTGGCTAGGCATCAGGAAGAAGTAAGCGACGAGCCAACATTTGGCTAGGCATCGGGAAGAAGTAAGCGACGAGCCAACGTTTGGCTAGGCATCCGGAAGATATAAGGGACGAGCCAACATTTGGCTAGACATCAGGAAGAAGTAAGCGACGAGCCAACATTTGGCTAGGAATCAGAAAGAAGTAAGCGACAAGCCAACGTTTGGCTAGGCATCAGGAAGAAGGAGCGACGAGCCAACCTTTGGCTAGGCATCAGGAAGAAGGAGTGACGAGCCAACGTTTGGCTAGATATCAGGAAGAAGGAGTGACGAGCCAACGTTTGGCTGGGCATCAGGAAGCAGTGACGAGCCAACATCCCTGGCTCGGTGACAGGAAGCAGTGACGAGCCAACTTCCTGGCTAGGCATCAGGAAGAAGTAAGGGATGACCCAACGTTTGGCTAGGCAGCAGGAAGAAGTAAGCGACGAGCCAACGGTTGGCTAGGCAACATGTTGGCAGACCAACGAATGGTGATGAGCCAACATGTTGGTAAACCAACAAACGGTGACGAGCCAACATGTTGGTGGACTAACATTCTGGCTCGGCGTTAAGGCAAAGTGGTGACGAGCCAACAATGAAACTCCTCTGACTCGGCATCGGAAGGAAGCATCTATAAGGCAAAACATCATGGTGACACGACAAGCAGAACATGACAAATGAAAAGATGAGGCGACGAGCCAGCCCATCGATGACCCAATGAAATATCAAGCCCAATATCTTAATGGGACGAAGCAACAAACCACAAGATATCGATGGGCCGAGGCGAAGAGGCAAACTGAGAAGCCCACGACCGAACCGACTTATACAGACCGAAAAAAAGAAATCCTGAAGAATAAGGAAGTTCACCTTTCTCCTTTAGGAAGAGGCCTAGCCGGCTTATTTTTGTATAAATAGACATGTACCCCTTTGAGAAAAGGGGATCCGAAAATTGACCTAGCAAAACACTTGTTATTCTTTGCAACAGCTTTCAAAATAGCTAAGATAATAAAAACCATCTTTGGATCTCTGTCCTTGGTTCCTTTACATAGAAGTTTGTCGAATCCCTAAATTCTCCTTACAAGTTTTGGTTGTGCGAGTTTCGACTCCCACAGCTCGTCACCATTTGTTGGTTCGCCAACATGTTGGCTCGTCACCGCTTGTTGGTCGGCCAACATGTTTGGTTCGTCACCAAGTTTTTGGTTCGTCACCATTTCCTCCTAACGCCGAGCCAAGGGTTGCGGCTTGTCGCTCTCTTCCTGATGCCGAGCCAAGTGTTGGCTCGTCACTGCTTGTTTCTGTCGCCGAGCCAGTGTTTGGCTTGTCTCCATCTTGCCTTTGTTACTGAGCCGTGTTTTACTCGTCTCCTCCTTGCCTCTGTCGCCGAGCCAGTGTTTGGCTCGTCTCCTCCTTGCCTCTGTCGCCGAGCCAGTGTTTGGCTTGTCTCCATTTGGCTATGATTTCTCTCCATTTGGCTAGGTCTAACACCCATACTTAGCACTTTTAACCGTTGATCTGATGGGGTGAAAAATGACCCCAACAGTTAGCCCCCAGCTCGGTAGTATTATTGATAATAGTGACGAGGTGAAAAGTCGAGATCGAGATCAACTATGCTTGGGCTACCGAGCCAAATTTGCGGCATAGCCCATTCGGACGTTGATATATGCAGAGGTGTTTATTACTGAGCCAACACTGATTATCGTGTTGCCGAGGTGTTTGGCTCGTAATGTCACTTCGAGCTGTCATATTGCCGAACCATCTCCTTTGATATGCTACCGAGCCAAACAACTCTGTTGTCCGTATTGTCGAGCCATTTTGGCTCGAAATCTTGTTGAGATGCTGACTTCCTTATCTTCCGAGGCATTATGATGATGTGACCAAGTAGTTTTGGCTCGTCATATTACTTCGGGATGCCAGGTTACCGAACCATCTTTTCTGTAACATGTTGCCGAACCATCACGCTGTTTGATTTGTCTTTGGCTCGGCAGTAATGTTGGCTTGGAGTATTTCTCTTATCATGACCATAACTTTATTGGGACTTGCAAACGTTCTCGCATGTTCCCGAGGCCGCATGAAGTCACGCGCCGTGTTTTTAAACGTCTATAAATCCTAATAGATGACCTGACCCACCTAGTTCATCTTTGTGCACCGTAGAGTCCTTGGAGGCGTTGAGGCATTGATTCAATATTTCAGAAGATGTTGAACTGGTTGTTCCTGCCTCAACAGACCGAGCCGAATCTCTGCCACCTGGGCATTTCACTCTCTACGAGAGTTTCTTTTACCAATGTCTGCTCTGGTTTCCAATCCCTAACCTGATCATCCGCTTTTTGCCAAAACATGGGTTAGCGCCGAGCCAAATTACTCCTCAAGGGATGCGTCACTTGGTGGGAATTCTGGTTTGGATCTACGAGTGTGATATGACTGTTCGCATCTCCCATCTTCAGCAGTTCCTTGAATTTCGAAAGATCAAAAACTCCAAAGCCTACTATATTTCTAATAAGAAGCAGAGAAAGATCATCGAAGGCTTCCGAAGCAAGGACAATGACTGGGGATATTATTTTTTCTTTGTTCCTATTAACGATGCTACGGTGGAAGCCGAAAGCGTCCACTACATCATAGCTGAGTGGGGAACTATTGGTGGGCGAGCCGTAGACCTTTTAGGAGATTTGCTAAGGTTTTCTTTCGTGGCGAGCTGACTAAGTTTTTCTTCTTTGTTTTTGCAGTTCGGCAGATTCTGCCATGTTACCCAGAAGATACGCTCATGCTTCCGAACATGCTTGCTGCCAGGAAGTGCCATTGGGAAAGTCATTTTTCCCTAAGGAGAGTTGAAAAAGCCCGAGCCGTCTTTGCTGGTGTTGAAGTATCTGACAGCTCGGAATCCGAATCTCCATCGCAAAATCTTCCAGAAAAAACTATGGGAAAAAGATTGACGATCCGCGATAAACAGGCTTTGAAAGAGAAGGAATAGAAGGAGGCAGCTAGCCTAGCCAATGAGGTAACTGATATGATCGAACAAATTGTTGGGCCAGTTTCCGAGGTAGTTAGCCAGACTATCACCGAGGTGGAGCAACAACTTCTTTCCGAGCCTCCCGTTCTTGACGCCGAAGCTAGAGAAGTAGTTTTGGCTCTTGTTTTGGTGGTCAGGCCTTCTAATTCAGCGATATCTCAGCATAATGAGGGCAAGAAGCTGACTTCCGGCAAACGTCCAACTTCTGAAGCCGACAAAGAAAAAGCTAAGGGAAAACAAGAGAAGAGAAAATACCATAAGCCTGCCGATCCAACTTCCACCGAGCTGGTACCAACGTCGTTTAGGCACAAAGGATCCGAGCCAATATGCAATGACCAGGCAGCCTCAATGACTCTCTTCTCACAGGTTTGTTGCTCAGGAGACAGATTGCTACCTCTCAACGTGCTGTCTCACATCAACCTCTACACCGATATGTCGCTCCGAGGCACCAAGGTACGTTTAGAGATTGAATATTTTGCTGAGTAAAAAGACTAAGTACTTACTATTTCTTCCTTTGATCAGTTCATCGTATCAATAAACAAGATCGCTGCCGCTTTCGAGCAAGACGTGCGAAAGGACATGCGTTAGATCGAAGATGCCCGCAAAGACGCGTCCTCCCTTAAGAAGAAGGTTGCCGAGCTGGAGAGCAAACATACTGATGAGCTGGCAACTACTTCAGCTCGGATCGAGGCTCTTGAGAAGGAGAAGGCATATCTCAAGGATGAGTGGAACAAGGCCGGCGACTTAGCTATGAGGTTGGATCGTTCAAAACAAAAGAAGGCTACCGAAATCGAATTGTTGAAGAGGCAGCTCGCTGCCGCTCATGCTTTGCACGAGGCGAATGTTAAGAAAGCACGCAAGCAGCGAGGCGAGAGATTTCGGAAAAGTTTCAGGAGCGGCTTGTCAAGATCGAGAAGAGCATCGAGGAGCTGAAGGCCGCAAAGGAGAAGGAGCTCGACTTAGCCCAGGTTGATAGTAACTTGCAGCTACTCGAGATTCTGTAGAAGGAGGACGCGCCTGCTTTTGACTCCGAGGCAATGAAGTTGGCGGGATGGAGAATCGAATTGGCCGATGCTAATGATGAATTTGAGAAGATTAAAGCCAAACTGAAGAAAGATCTGACTCTTTCGCCTGTTTCCTCATATTTTGTGGACTCTCTTTTTGGGACCGAGCCAACGAATACGCGGCGGCAACGGCCGGAGTTGCTGACTTCTCAGGCTCGAACGTTGGCACGCCTGGAATTGCTAATCTCGTCGAGGAGAAGGCTGCCGAGCTGGATCCTCTCAACTGACTAATGCTTCTTTAATTCTAATATTTTCCTTTGTATTTCGAACATAAATGCCGAGATGGCTTTATCCACTAAGTTTTTTTGTATCACTCTTAAGTTTCGTAATGGTTGCCGTTCGTTGGCATGACATATTTCATCCTTGTTGGATTTATCTGCTTATGTTCTTGTTTTTGTTTTTGCTGTATTGTGATATGTTACGAACCATCGTGTTTAGAAAATATATGGTTATCTTTGTATCGAGTGCTTTGTTGTCAGTTTACGGTTTGCGGTGTTCCGACTTACATTCCCGTTCTTTTGACAATGAAACATGTTTAAAATCTCATACTAACTGGTAGGTTTAGTATCATGTTTCGGAGATGTTTACGACCAGTGTACCAAGAAGTGTTTACTGGGTTTAAGAGTTTACTTTGAGTTTTAAGACTTGCGAGTTTTTGACTTACGGGTCCCTCTCGAAGATAAACTTGTAAGAGTATTGTTCAGGATATACCTTTCGGATATTAGACCAGGATATACCCAATCAGTATTTGTATAGCACGCTTTTATACCCATGAGAGGGTGTTTGAGAACCCTATCTCGTATAGAGATAGTGGTTTAAAATCCGTAAAGGATGTGGTAGTTCATCTGTTGTGCCCAGCAACAGACGAGGTGATAGGATATCCGTGAAGGATGTAAAGTTTGTGACTTGCGTAGGTCGAGTGACACAAGTTTGTGTTTTGAAATAGTTTGAAGTTAATCTCTTTGAGAAGTGTAATGCGAGGTATGGGAGTATACATGTATACGTACCCACTCCCCCCCCCCCCCCCCCCGCCCCCTTTTTTAAGGAGGGGGACAACTGAACCCATCCGAAGATGAGCTGCCTACGTACCCTTTTCAGGGATCAAGTTTTCCCGTAGTTCATGCGAAGTGACTTAGTGGTAATACCTCTTTAGGTGCATTGCTTCCAAGATCTTGGTATCGGAATGTCAGACGTGTTTGCGAGCTCGTACACTCCTGGTCGGACTGTTTTGGGGATTTTGTAGGGTCCTTCCCAGTTTGCTCCTAGTTTGCCAGCGTTTGTTTTGGCTGTGTTCTGAAAGACTTTACGGAGGACCAGATCACCGTCTTTGAACTTGCGACTTCTGACGTTGGTGTTGTAATACTGAGCCATTGCCTGCTGGTAATTTTGAATTCGAACCAACGCTTAGTCTCGTCGTTCGTTGATCAAGCCCAACTCATCGAGTAACATGAGGTGATTCAGTCCCTCCTGCCCTGAAAGAAGTCTGCGGCAGACTACAGAAAATTGGACTTCAGCTGGGATGACACATTCTGCACCATAGACAAGGGCGAAAGGTGTTTCTCCGGTTGCTCGTCGTGGAGTTGTCCTGTGTGAACATAGTACTCCTTCAAGTTCATCTTCCCAGTGTCCCTTCTTGGCGTCCAGGCGCTTCTTTAGACCATCAAGGATGGTCTTGTTTGCCGCCTCGGCTTGTCCGTTCCCTTGTGGATAGCGTGGCATAGACTTGCTGAGTCATATCTTCCATTTTTCACAGAAAACTTCAAACCTTGTAGAGATAAACTGTGAGCCGTTATCGGTGACAATTTCGTATGGAACTCCATGCTGGCATAAGATATTTTTCCAGACGAAGTGTTCGACTTGGGCGTCCTTTATGTTGGCGTAAGAGTCTGCCTCGATCCATTTGGAGAAGTAATCTGTCAAAACTAGCAGAAACCTCTTCTGTTTGGACCTATGTAGATGCCTGACAATATCCATTGACTAGCGCATGAAAGGGTAGGGCGCTGAGATTGACGACAGCAACTTTGTGGGTTGGTGAATCATTGGGGCATGTCGTTGGCATTTTTTGCACCTGGCGGAGAACTTCTCGCAGTCCTTCACCATAGTTGGCCAATAGTAACCATGACGTTTGATCTTGATTGCCAAAGCTCTTCCATCGGAGTGGTTGCCACACGAGCCGCTGTGGACCTCTGCCATGATTTTTCTAGCTTCGGCGCCTTCGACACAGGCCATCAATGGTCCTGAGAATCTCCACTTGAAGACATTTCTGTCTAATAGAACATATCGAGCAGCTTGAGCTCTGATTTTTTGAGCGGCCCACTTATCCGAGGGTACCTCGCCATCCATGATGTAAACGCTGATTACTCCCATCCACTCTTTGTCACATCCGTAGTCTATTTCCATTGGTTGTGGATCTTCCTCCATTTTGACTGCTTCACCTTCGTCCGGAGGAGCTGTTTTGGGCTCTTTCCCGAGTGTCCCGTCTTCTGCCGAAGATGACATGTTTTCGTCCTCCTCTACAGTGGTGGTACCAGCGTCCTCGGTTGTATCTTCGGCCTGGTTGGCTATTTGGGAGCGGGTGATCGCGTTCACAGAGTCAAAGAGGTTGATGCTTGGATGTTTGATGAATTCTACTAGGATTATTCTTTTCAGGTCTGGATCGGAGGTGGATGCGAGTGCTGCTAGCGCGTCTGCCGAAGTGTTTTCCCCGTGTGGTATCTGTGTCAATGTGAACTCTTCGAACTGTGCTGCCAGTTCTTTGACGATCTTCAGATAAGCTTCCATTTGATCGTCTCTGGCTGTGTATTCACCGCTGACTTGGTTGACCACCAGCTGCGAATCACAGTAGGCTTTGGACATGCGAAACCTTGAGTCCAAGGGCAAGTCTCATTATTGCAATCAAAGCTTCGTACTCTGCTTCGTTATTGGATGCGCAAAAACCCAAGCGGAATGACTATTCAAGGATTTCGCCTGTTGGAGAGGTTAACCGTGTTCCCACTCCAGATTCTTGTTTTGATGATGATCCATCTGCGTGGAGCTTCCAAATCGGGCTCGGGGCTGGCTCTTCTATTCCTTCTTCTGGGAGTTCTATTAGGAAATCTGCAAGGACTTGAGATTTTGCACAGGTTCGGCTCCGATACTCGATGTCGTATTCGTTCAGCTCTATTGCCCACTTTGCCAATCTCCCAGACTGTCTAGGACTATGCAGGATGGTTCGTAGGGGGAAGGAAGTTAAAACCACAATTGAATGTATGGTCGCAGCTTCCGGGGGGACATTATCACATACAGCACCAGCTTCTCCATCTGCGGATACTGGGTTTCAGCGTCGGTGAGAGTTTGGCTGACATAGAAGATAGGTTTTTGCTCACTGCGCTCTTCTCGGATGAGTACTCCACTTACTGCTGTTGCGGAAATGGCCATGTAAAGGAATAATGGTTCGCCTTCCACTGGTTTTGTAAGTACTGGAGGACTGGCTAGGTACTCTTTCAGCTTTTGAAAAGCATGTTCGCATTTCTCTGTCCATTCAAACTTCTTGTTCCCACGCAGTGTATCGTAGAAAGGCAAACACTTATCTGTTGATCGAGAGATGAACCGATTCAGTGCGGCGACCCTTACTGTCAGCCTCTGGACTTTGCGTTTTGTTTTTGGTGATGCCATTTGTATGAGCGCATCAATCTGCTTCGGGTTAGCTTCAATTCCACGGTGAGTGACCAGGTATTCAAGGAACACTCCGGATGTCACCGTAAATCTGCACTTGGTTGGGTTGAGCTTCATGTTATGCCGATTCAGTTGCTCGAAACATTCTTCTAAATGAGCTACACGGTCCTTTTCTTCCAAAGACTTCACCAGCATGTCATCTATGTAAACTTCCATCGTCTTTCCGAGTTGGTCGGCGAACATTCGGTTGACCAACCGCTGGTAAGTTGCTCCGGCATTTTTGAGCCCGAATGGCATCACTTTGTAGCAATATATTCCGCGGTCTGTGATGAATGATGTCTTCTCTTGATCGTCCGGGTTCATTAGGATCTGGTTGTATCAAAAAGCATCCATAAATGAAAGGAGTTGGTTGTCCGCTGTGGCTTCTACTAATCGATCGATATGTGGAAGCGGGAAGTTATCCTTTGGGTAGGCCTTGTTCAGGTCGGTGAAATCCACGCATACACGCCACTTTCCATTCTTCTTCTTAACCACTACAGGGTTGGCGAGCCAGTCTGGGTACTTTGCTTCGACTATTGATCCCATGCGTAGTAATCTTTCCACCTCGTCATTCACTGCATGTGCTCTTTCCGGCCCAAGTTTTTGTCTTTTCTGTTTGACTGGTTTGAAGGTCGGGTCCATGTTTAGCTTGTGGCATGTCACATTGATGCTGATGCCGGGCATGTCTTCTGCTTCCCATACGAAGGTGTTTACGTTCTTTTTAAGGAAAGAAATCAGTTCTCCCCTAATTGGATCTTTCAGCTCGGCCCCTATCTCTACCCAGCGCTCTCGGTGATTGCCATCAATGTTCACTGAAACAACGGGGTCACAAGTGGGTTTGCCCTTCCTCTCACGATCCTCCACAATCTGTAATTGCTATAAGAGTTTTGCCAACTCCTCTCGGGTTCCCTGTCAGTCTTCATCTTCTTTCTCTTGGTAGTGGTCTCTGTGACGGGGTTCTTGAGTTTGTGCTCGGCCAAGGTAGAGAGTGGTGAGTGTGGGAGTCGAAACTCGTACAACTAAATTTAGTAAGGGAAATTTAAGGATTCGACAAACTTCTATGAAAATAAACGCAAGAACCGAGATCCAAAGATGGTTTTTATTATCTAAGCTCTTTTGATAGCGGTTGCAGAGAATAACAAGTGTTTTGCTAGGTCAATTTTCGGATCCCCTTTTTCAAAGGGGTATATGTCTATTTATACCAAAATAGGTCGGCTATGCCTTTTTCTAAAGGATAAACGAAAACTTCCTTATTCTTCGGGATCTCCTTTCTTCCCGGTTTCTTCTAAGGCGGTGGAAATTCGAAGGCTTCTTTCTTTGCCTTGTTGTCTTGGCCCACTAATATCTTGTGGCTTGTTGCCTCATCCCATCAAGATATTGGGCTTGTTGCTTCATTGGGTCATCGGTGGGCTGGCTCGTCGCCTGCCTCTCCTTGATGCCGAGCCAGGGAGTTTGGCTTGTCACTTACTTCTCCTTGATGCCGAGCCAGGGAGCTGGCTTGTCAGTTCTTTGGCTCGTCATTGTTTGTTGGTCTGCCAACATGTTGGCTCGTCACCGTTTGCTGGTTCGCCAACATGTTGGCTCGTCACCGTTTGTTGTTTCGCCAACATGTTGGCTCGTCACCATATATTGGTCTACCAACATGTTGGCTCGTCACCGTTTGTTGGTCTGCCAACATGTTGGCTCGTCATTGTTTGTTGGTTCGCCAACATGTTGGCTCGTTACCGTTTGTTGGTTCGCCAATATGTTGGCTCGTCACCGCTTGTTGGTCTGCCAACACGTTTGGTACGCCACCAAGTGTTTGGTTCATCACCATTTCCTCATAACGCCGAGCCAGGGGTTGCGGCTTGTCGCTCTCTTCCTGATGCCGAGCCAAGTGTTTGCTCGTCACTGCTTGTTTCTGTCGCCGAGCCAGTGTTTGGCTCGTCTCGATCTTGCCTTTGTCACCGAGCCATGTTTGGCTCGTCTCCTCCTTGCCTCTGTCGCCGAGCCAGTGTTTGGCTCGTCTCCTCCTTGCCTCTGTCGCCGAGCCAGTGTTTAGCTTGTCTCCATTTGGCTACGCTTTCTCTCCATTTGGCTAGGTCTAACACCCATACTTAGCGCTTTTAACCGTTGATCTTGATGGGGTGAAAAACGACCCCAACAATGAGCTCCTCTATCATAAAGACAGGGCGCAGATCGTGGGCAATGATCGCAAGGTGTGATATCAGGGTGTGGAGCGCAAGACACGAAGCCATTACGATTCTGCAAGAAAGGAGAAAATTTGCTGATTCTTTTGAATTCGAAACATGTTGACTTTTGACCAAAAATATATCTGATCATCTTAGAGCCCAAGTGCTAAATATGAAGCCCACGAGCCGAGCGAGTGGCGGCGGTGCGCGCGTGTGGCTTATCCATCTCTCTTTCTAGGTGCACACTTTTCAACATAGTAGTGTGTTGCCTCTCTTATATATCGCATGATTTTTAATCATATATGCGATGTGAGACAATGTTATAAACTTACTTAAACTTACGAGTTTAAAATACTCTTAGGCCCAAGTAGTTTGTCATTAGTCTATTTCTCATTCACATTTTACCAATTTAATCTTATCAATTATTTGGCCCATGAAGCCTTAATTGATTTATGATTAAAAATTGGTCCATCAAAACCCTAGTTGTCCGAGTAAAATGAAGAAGAAGAGAATCGCAAAAGGGAGGAAAATAAAAAGAGAGATAAATAAGAATTGGGGAGAATTTTAATCGATTAAGTTAGGATATTAAGTATGTATCCGAATTTAGATGGGTGACCCAAATTATATTGGTTTGGGTAGGCGACCCGGATTTTAGTTCGGTTGGGTTGGTAAATTTCTAAATGTTTTAAGGATAATAAGGTAATACATCTTTTTTATTTTTTTTTTTAAAATGAAAAATAAAGTAGTTTTTATAACGAGGGTATTTAAGCTCTATTAGCCATCAAAGAGGGTATTTCAGCATTTGGTCTTGTGAGTTTGATGAGATGTACATCAATTTTTGATGTCTTCTCGTTGGAAGCCCATATCTTGTACACTGTAGTATGAATGTGGAAACCGAAACCCTCACAACTAAATTTGATTAAGACTCTTTTTAGGGGAAAAAAACTTCTAAGAGTGAACCGCAGAAACAGAGATCCAGAGATGCTCGGCTATCCATTTGTCTCCTTCGGCTCGACCCACACCTTCTTTGGTTTGGCCCATGTCTCTTTTGCATTGGCCCACATCTCCGTCTTCTTCGGCTAGGCCCATCATCTTCACCGCACCCAACTCTTTGGAATCCCACTGTGCGCCAAGCCGTTACTTAGCCATTACACATGTTGATCTTGACTAGGTAAAACATGACCCCAACAGTTAGCCCAACAGCTCGTCAGATTCAAGAAGTGATTGTGACGAGGTGAAAGTTTAAAATGTCGAGCCGTTAACAAGATCAACATGCCGAGCCAAAATCCGCGGTACATGATATATTCAATTCGTCTTAACACCTCGGGATTATTTTGAATTAAAGGTATTTCTGGGGAATCGGATAATCCTAACATCTGGCAATGATTATCTAGGGAACTCGAACTATTTTCATCGGTTCCCGAGTTGCGTTATGTCCATGCGCCTGTCTATATAAACCGATGCACCCCCCTTCTCTTCATAACTTCACTTTGCCTTAAAATTTTCGAAAAGGTAGCTCCCTTCTCTCTCTTTTCTCTCGTTTATTTATTAGGTCTCGGCTAGGTTTTTCTTTACTTTTCATCCTTCCGCCACTGCTACCTTGAATTTTCCAATCTTCCTTCAAATGACTCGCGGTGACCCTTTGAATTTTCCGATCCATCATCAAACGAACTCCGGCGACCCGTTGAGGTTTCCGATCCATCGTCAAATGAACTCTGGTGACCCATTGAAGTTTCAAATCCATCATCAAACGAGACTCGTCGACCCAAGATTACCCAAACTTTTCCTCCGACTTCCTGTCAAATCATCCCATCTTCACATGGCACTGCAAGATTTGGTCGCCTCGGCCTCGTCTACTTGGGAACTAGGTCACAAGATGATTCTTTCGCCTGATGAAAACAAGCCGATTGACCATTCTCTGATCCCGGCTTGGCTCGAATTGTTTCTAGAGAAAATCAAAGTTGAGCCTGAGGAACTTATTATTGATGAGGCTGAGGCGAGGCAGTTCGAGGCTATTTGCAAGCCAGGGAGCCGGCTCGTCAAAACAAACTACCTCGAAAAGACGAACAAAGGCACTAAAGAAATGAGCCGATCTTCCTAGCTCAACCTTATGAACCGCGGAAACCTTAGAAATATTAAGGCAACTGATACACAGAGTTTTAACCCTAAAATATCACTGCAAGTGCACAGCAAACGAAGTAGTATTTAGGGATCGAATCCACGAGAACCAAGTATCACACTACGAATCTATATGAATGAAACTAAGCTAAGATGACAATATGGTTGTTGTTATGATGCGAAACGAAATAGCAATATTAAAAACGATGTAAAATCAATTAAACACAAACGTTAGGTCAAGGGAAATTCGCAGGAATTCAGAGATCATGAACCAGACAATTATTCAGGGAACGATAAAGCACAGTCTTAAACTCAAACATGAATGTTTAACCAATCCACTGTCGTGGTATCAATTACTTTATGTAGTAACCTAAGAATCTAAACTGTCGTTTGATCTTAGAATTCTAAACAAGCAATAACGAGTAGGTTTGATATGTTCACAAATTGCCTGAACATCAGCTTTCGTTGGCTAAGGACAATTTGCTCACCTATGTCTATCAAGCAATCTATAACACTTTTGATGAATAGATTAAACCTAAAATCAGAGATTAAGTGATCAATTTAATCTAAGCAATGAGAACAACGATAGGTGAAGATAAGATGATAAAACCCTATCTATGTCGGATTCAATGATTCATAAATTCCCTTGAAACCCTAAACCTAACTATGAAACTACTCAGACATGGATGCAGAGAAACAAGAAGGAGATAAAGAGAAACTCATAATCAATTAAAATAGATATCCAAAAGGGTTCAGAAATCTTCTCCAAATTGTCAATAGAGTTCAGAGATCTTCTCCCAAAGCTTGTAAAGAGAATAAACTAAAAACTTGTGTAGAAAATAAAAGTGTGTAGAGAAAAAGTGTCGCCTCCAAAAGTGGCTTAAAATAAGTATATATAGGTCTAGGGTCGGATTTGGTGGAGTTTGGATGATTCTGGGGCTAAAAAGGAAAGTCAAAATTTGCCTTTTTCGTCTGGGAAGCAGATGGATCGATCCAGAATTGGATGGATCAATTTGGCTCGATCTGGCTCGATCTGGAAAATTATTGTGCGCCAGATATGTCTGGATGGATCGATCCAGGTTTGGATGGATCAATCTGGACTGGTCTGGAAAATTCAGGCGCGCCAGATTTGTCTGGATGGATCGATCCAGATTTGGATGGATCAATCTGGACTGGTCTGGAGAATTTATGCGCGCCAGATTTGTCTGGATGGATCGATCCAGATTTGGATGGATCGATCTTTCTCCTTCTGGTCTCATCTCCAGCACATACTTCTTCTGCTCGCCATATTGACATATCTTCGTTAAAAATGCCATAACTTTCTAACCATTCATCGGAATGACTTCAAACCACCTCCAAATGAAAGCTAACTCAAGTGGCTATCTTGTCTCCAAATTTCATCGCAATCCAATCAAGGAAAGCCTTTCAAATAACACCAGGTTTCTAAAGCTTCATCTTGATCCCACATCTTCATAAGTCCAGTTGCACCCGAAATTCCGTGTTTCCTCCAAAATAACTTAAAACCTGTAAAGACTAGATAAAAGAAATAAAATACTCTAAAACCACACTTTGACTCGATAAAACAACGGATATCATGGTTGAAAACCGGTGAAAACCATGATATATTAGCAACGGTTCGGGATCTCGGAGGAAGTTGAGTTAATTGTCTCCGCTTCGTCTGATCGACATAATAAACCCCACCGAACCATTTTACCTTTTACGAAAGTTTCTTCTACTCCAACCGTCTTTGGTTTCCGATTCCCAGGTTTATAGTACGATTCCTGAAGAAGCATGGGCTCGCTCTAAGTCAGATCATTTCTCGAGGAATGTGTCACCTGGTCGGCATTTTGTTGCTGAGTTACGAATGTGACGCCAAGGTCGGAGTTCATCATCTCCATAACCTCCTCGAATTTCAGAAGGTTCCAAACTCCGGCACATACTATATTTCTAATAATAAAAATAGGAAAATAATTGAGGGATCCAAGAGTAAAGACAATGACTGGGGGAGTCATTTCTTCTTCATCCCTATTAACAATGTAATGGTTGACGAAGATTGCCTCGGCCTTGTCAAGACGAGCTGGAGTTTAGTACTTAGTATTTTTCGCTTATCTTCTAATCTCATCCTTCTCCTCTTGCAGTTCGTCACATACTTCCAGCATTCCCGAAGACACGCTCATACTCAAAGAGAATCTTGCTGCCGGTAAAACTCATTGGGAAATTTTACCCTAGTAAGAGTTTAAAAGGCACGAGCTCGCTTTGCCGTAGTTGAGGTTTCCACTAGCTCATAATCATCAAGTTCACCTCGATTGCACATCACAGAAATGATGGGCAAAAGGATGAAATTCTGTGATAAACAAGCAATGAAAGAGAACGAGGCCAAGGAGGCAGCTCAGAGAAAATCCAAGGTGGCGAGGGAAAAATCTCAGAGATATGCTAAGATGACGAGAGAAACAGCTCGGAGTGACAATGAGCTTCCAATGCATGTCGAAAAATAAGTTGCTGCCGAGGCGATACAGAGGACTTTAAAAATAGGTTGTTGGAGATGATAATGCAGCTGCTAGTCGTTGATGATACGGCAAGGCAAGTTGTCTCGGTACTTCCTTATGCCATTAAACCCCCTGTCTCAAGTCGAAAGTGTCCCGTTTTAGAGGCCGATAAAGGCAAAGCCGTTGCAGTCGAAAATCCTGGGAAGAAAACAAAATGCACGGCTCCCGGCTCCGGTACGCATGCTGCCAAGCCGACGTCCATGTCGTTTAGGTATGATGGAGCCGAATCCATTTGCAATGACGCCTCTGCCTCGGGTGTCCTTTTTCAAAAATTTAAGGGTTTTGGCGATCGCATGCCGCCCCCTTGATACCCTTGCCGAGAGTGGTTTGAACGCACACATGTCTTTGCGCGACACCAAGGTATGTTTATGCAAAAGGCTTTAAATTTCCAAGTAACAGTTCGGGTGCTAACTCTAGTTCTTTTATCGCAGTTCGTGGCACCCATCAACAAGATGGTTGCTGCTTATGAATCGGGAGCTCGAAAGGATAAGCGACGTGTTAAGGATGCTAGAAGGATGCTGCCATTTTGAAGAGCAAACTAGACGAGCTGGAAAGTAGGCAGGCGGAGCAACTGGAGTCTGCCTCGGCTCGTGAGAATGAACAGAAAAACTTAAAGAGAAGCTCGACAAAACAGGGAAATTGGCCATCAGGTTAGAGGAGTTGAGGGCAAAGAGAGCATCCGAGGTGGCTTCACTGAAGAGGCAACTTGAAGCCAACAACGCCTTGCACGAGGCTAACGTGAAAAAGGTCCGGAAAGCAGCAAAGCGAGAGATGGCCAAGAAGTTTCAAGGGCAGCTCGGTAAGGTTGAGAAGAGCCTTGAAGGGTTGAAGGAAGTTAAGGAAAAAGAACTCGATCTCCCACATGTCGACAACAATCTCCAACTTCTTTATATCTTAAAGAGAGACAACGTGCCGACCCTAGATGCTGAAGTGACGAAGTTAAACGGATAGAGAGCCGAACTGGCAGGGGCTCATGAGGAGTTTGAGAAATATAAGTCCGAGCTGAAACTTTCTCCAGTTTCACCTGACTCCGTGGAATCGCTTCTCGCCTCCGAGCCACTAGAGAACACCGCGGCGACAGTTGGTATTATGAATTTCTCCGGCTCTAATGCGGGTACACCCGTTGTCGCCGACCCGCTGCTAAGAAGGCTGCCGATGCAAATCTCCCACAATAGTTTTTATCGTTTGTTGTTTTTTTTTTTTTTTTTTTTTGCTTTGGTGTTAAGACTTGATCTTTGTGATCCGTTTTCTTCTTCTTTGGCTTGGTTTTTTGTATGACCATGGTGCCTGGATGGCTTTATCCACCGATTTAGTTTGAATGATTTTGACTCGTCTGTATTGCCCACATTGTTTCGAACCGAAGTGTTTTAAGTATCTTTACTGCTTTCAGTGTTTAAGTACCAGCGTGCTGTGAAGCATTATACTTGGTTTTTGAGATGCTAAAGACCAGCATGTTAAGGAACAAAATTATTGTTGGATTTTGGTTGTTTACTTCAATTTTAGGACCTGCGATGTAGTCTCAACTTACATGCCCGTTTTGATAGTAAACCAAAATATCGTGCGAGGTGGACTCGGCTTTCATTTATATAGCGTGCTCAAATATGTAAGTCCGTAGAAGGCGTAGCAATTCATTGTTGTGGCCAGCAACAACGAGATGATGTATGTATGAAATGAACGTATTGATAATTAGCTTGGACTTCACAAAAGGTCAAAACATAAAAAATGGGAGTATAATGCCTACCCCCCCCCTTTTTAGGAGGGGGGCAGCTGAACCCATCATGAGATGGATTGCCTACGTACCCCTTGCGGGGATCAAGCCGCCCCGTACTTCAAATGATAGTGTGAATCAGCAGTAGTACTTCTTCAAATACATGGCATTCCAAGATCGAGGTACCGGAATGTTAGCCATGTTAGAGAGCTCATATACTCCTGGGTGGACAACTTTCGTGATCCGCTAAGGTCCGTCCAAATTAGCTCCGAGATTCCCTGCGTTTCTTTCTGCAGTATCCTAGAAGACTTTCCGGAGGACCAATTCTTCTTTTGCAAATATTCGGCTCCGAACATTGGGAGTTGTAATATATGGCGATTGTTTGCTGATAATTTTGTATGTGTATGAGTGGTTGATCACACCGTTCATTTACCAAGTCTAGTTCGTCAAGCAACATCAGATGATTTAGGCCTTCCTACCCGGGGGAGGAGCCTGCGACAGACTCTGAGAAATTCCACTTCGGGCGGAATCACGCATTCCATTTCGTTGACAAAGGCGAAAGGTGTTTCCCCCATTGCTCGTCGCGAAGTCGACCGATGGGACCTTAGGACTCCTTCAAGCTCGTCGGCCCAACGGCCTTTCTTTTCGTCTAGGCATTTCTTCAAGTCGTCAAGGATGGTCTTGTTTGCCGCTTCCGCCTGAACGTTACCCTGCGGAAAATGCGGTGTAGATTTGCTTAGTCGTATCTTCCATTTCTCGCAAAAAGCTTCGAATCAGGTGGAAAAGAATTGGGAACCGTTTTCTGTGACAATCTCGTATGGCAAACCGTGTCGACAAATGATGTTCTTCCACACAAACTGCTCTACCTGAGCATCCTTGATGATGTCGTACGACTCGACTTTAATCCGTTTTTAGAAGTAATCCGTTAAGACCAACAAGAACCTCTTCTGCTTAGACTTGTGTAGAGATCCGACGATATCCATCGGCCACCACATGAAGGAGTAAGGTGCTAATATTGATGAAAATAGCTCGGTTGGTTAATGAATTGTTGGTGCGTGTCGTTGACATTTCTAGCACTTTGTGGAATACTTCTCGCAATCTCTCACCATAGTGGGCCAGTAATAGCCGTGACATTTTATCTTGATTGCCAGAGCCCTTCCACTAGAATGGTTGCCGCAAGAACCGCTGTGAACTTCCTTCATTATTTTTCTAGCTTGTGCACCTTCGACACAAGCCATTAACGTCCCCAAAAACCACCATTTGAAAACTTCGCCATCCAACAAAATGTACCGAGCTGCCTGGGCCTTGAGTTTCCGGGCAACCCATTTGTCTGACGGTACCTCGCCATCCATGATGTACACGCAGATTGCTTCCATCCATTCTTTGTCGCAGCCTTATTCTCCCTCTGTCGGCTACCGATCTTCTTACATTTCGGTTACATCACCTTTGTCCAGAAGGTTATCTTCTCTGGGTTCTTCTTCCGGCAGACTTACTAAGCAAATAGTTTCGGTGCAATCGATGCTTGGTTGTTCAATGAACTCCACTGGAATGACTCTTTTCAGCCCCAGGTTGGAAGTCGAGGCCAAAGTTGCTAGTGCATCCGCTGGGCCATTTTCGCCACGGGGTATCCGGGTTAACTCAAACTCATCGAATTGTTTGGCTAGTCCTTGGACAACTTTCAGGTAGGCTTCCATTCTCTCGTATCTTGCTATGTATTCTCCATTGAACTGGTTTGCGACTAGCTGCGAATCGCAAAACGCATGGATGTTCTTGATTTTGATTATGTGAGCTAACTTTAAACCAGCAATCAGAGCCTTGTATTCTGCTTCGTTATTGGATGCATGGAAATTCAGCCGAAATGATTGTTCCAAAATTTCATCAGTCGGAGAAGTTAGTCGGATTTCGACTCCCGAACCCTGTTTATAGGATGCCCCATCGACGTGAAGTGTTCCACCGGAGTCGGGCGTCGGCTCGTCCGCTCCCTCTATCGGGAGCTCTATCAGGAAATCGGCTAACACTTGAGACTTTGCACAGTTTCTGTTTCGATACTCAATATCGTACTCACTGAGTTCCACCACCCATTTTGCCAATCTTCCTGACTGACTTGGGCTGTGCAGGATGGTTTGTAATGGGAAGGTGGTCAATACCACAATAGAGTGTGACTTAAAGTATGGCCTCAGCTTCCGAGCAGAGACGACTACGGCAAGCGCTAGCTTCTCCATCTGCGGGTACCGCGTCTCTGCACCGGTCAGAGTCTGGCTTACGTTAAAAATTGGTTTCTGCTCGTTGTGTTCCTCTCTGTTGGGCACTCCGTTGACCGCGGTGGCGGAGATGGCGGTATACAGAAACAGGGGCTCGCCTTCAACGGGTTTTTTAAGTACTGGGGAAGTGCCCAAGTAGCTCTTCAGCTGCTGGAATGCTTCCTTGTACTTTTCTAACCATTCGAACTTCTTGTTGCCTATTAAAACATCGTAAAAAGGGAGGCATTTATCTGTGGAGCGTGATATGAATCTGTTTAGTGTCGTGACATGCCCTGTGAGACGCTGAACCTCCCATGTTGTCTTTGGCTATGCCATTTGGATTAGGGCATTGATCTGCTTTGGGTTTGCCTCGATACCCCGATGGGTGATGAGGTATCCAAGGAATTCCCATGATGTAATCGCAAATTTACACTTGGTCGGGTTGAGCTTCATGTTGTGTAAGTTTTATGTCTTTAAACATTCTCTCAAAGGGCCATATGACCATTTTCTTTGAGAGACTTCACCAGCATATTGTCAATATACACCTCCATCATTTTCCCAAGTTGCACCGCGAACATCCTGTTGATCAATCGCTGATAGTTTGCTCCAACATTTTTTAGCCCAAAAAAGGCATCACCTTGTAGCAATATATTATGCGATCTGTTATAAACGCGGTCGTAGGGATTCATCAGGATTTGGTTGTACCCTGTGAAGGCATCCATGAATGAGAGAAGTTTGTTTCCCGATGTTGCTTCAACCAAACGATCAATGTGCGGAAATGGGAAATTGTCTTTCGGGCACGCCTTTTTCAGATCGGTGAAGTCGACACATACTCGCCATTTCATGTTCTTCTTCTTCACCATAACAAGGTTAGCGAGCCAATCGGGGTCTTTTACTTCGACGATTAATCCAACTTGCAGTAGTCGCTCGACTTCATCATTCACAGCATGGGCTCTTTCGGAGCCTTGCTTCCTTCTTTTCTGTTTCATCGGTTTAAACGTTGGATCGACGATTAGTTCGTGGCATGGGATATCCATGCTAATGTCGGGCATATCTTCTGCTGTCCAAGCGAAAGTGTGTACTTTATCCTTCAAGAGAGATATTAATTCTCCCTTGATAGCTTCGTCAAGCTTTGCTCCAATCTCCACACAATGCTCCGGGTGAACATCGTCAATACATATTGAGATGACGAGGTCACAGGTAGGCGCTCCTTCTTCTTCACGAGCCTCCGTGATCTGTAATTGCTATAATAGTTTGGCTGGTTCTTGGTCTATTTTGGCTTTGCTTTTGCACCAGGCTCAGTTACGGGATTTCTAAGCTTGTGTTCGGCCAAAAAAACAAATTCGGGATTCCTTCTGACTTCCCCAGATGGTCTTGATTCCGCTAAGGGTTGGGAATTTGATGCAGAGGTGGTACGTTGACGGAACAGCTCTCATGGAGTTTATCCATAGCTTTCCATGATTACGTTGTAGATTGCTGGATGGTCCAAAATTGAAAATTCTACGATTTTTCTTATTCCCTCGGCCCGGACTGGTAGCATGATTGTCCCGAAGGTCATTGTTGTCTCCCCCAAAAATCCGGTCAGAAGTTTCGGAGTTGTTGTGGCCTCCGACAAACTGATCTTTATACGCCTTAGAGTCTCCGGGAATATGATGTCCACGGAGCTTCCCGTATCTATCATTACCCTGGCAATTTCGTGATCTCCACGATAATGTCGATGATGAGGGGATTGTTTTGTGGTTGTTCGATGCCAGCTGCCTCATTTTGCTCGAAAGAAATTACGTCATTGGGCAGGTTTGCTAGCGTCGGCCAGGTTGTGGTGGTAATCGCTTTACGCTGGAAAGCCTTTATCAAGGACATTGTATCCATGCAGTAGCGGGATCCTCCCATTATCATATTTATTCTCCTTCAGAGACTCAAAGGTGGCGCCTCGTTGGTTTGCCTTCCTCTCTTGGAAGGGTCGTCAGTTCGGGTGGCCTGATTAAGCTGGCTAGCCTCGTCATCACGGTTGAAGTCTTTTAAGCTGATTGCATCCCCTAGTTCTCCTGCCACGAGTTTTGCGGCGAGTCTTGCACCGAGGCTCCGATAATTTATGGTCAGATGTCCGTACTGGCGTTGGTGTTCGCAATAGGCCTTTTCATCGTAAGTCTTGGTGCTTCTCTTCCATGTATTCCATGGCATTTTCCACATCCAGCACCTACTTGATAGTTATGGGGGTCGCCGAAATTGGGCCCTTCGTGATGAATAAATCTGCTGTTCGAAGGATTCTTCTTGAAGCTTGATGGGTTTGCGTTCAAAGTGTTACTTTTGCCCAATTGCTTTGTTAATCCGTACCTATGGGATAGAAACTTCATTTTCTCCTCGTTGACTATAAAGTATGAGGCTCGATGCAGCGCGTCTTGAATCGTCAATGGTTGATTCAGTGCGATCTCTTTCAAAAATGCGATTCATACCACAGTGACTTTCTCAATGCGGTAAGAGCAGCTTTGTCACTCACGCCATCCACTTTGGAAATTACAGCTTTGAAACGCTACATGAAGCTCCTTAACGATTCAGTTGGCCGTTGAGATAGGGTCCAGAGATCAGCATCGGAGGTTTCTCGATCAATAAACATGGAATAATATTTCAGGAAAGCGGTGGATAACTGATTTAAAACTATCTATGGAATTTTGATCAAGTCGTGAAAACCATTCGAGAGCTTCCCCATTAAGGTGCTCTACGAATATGAGACAGAAGCCAGCAGCCCTCTCACCGTCGTTGGGGTTGGCTAGTCCCATCGCTATGCGAAAAGCCGTTATGTGTGCCTTTGGGTTGGTTGTTCCTTCGTAGAATGGAATCCGAATCTTGCCAGGATTGGAGACCCTTGCTTCAGTTATCCGGGCTGTGAACAGAGTCTTCTATATTTTCTCCAATACGGTCTATCTCGGGTGCCGAGCTGATCGCCTTATGCATCTGGGATTCAAAGGCTTTAACTTTGGCAGCAGCCCGAGCCAGCAAAGTACGGATCTTGTTGAGTTCTCCATTCTAGTCTCGACTCGTTACCCTTCGTAGCTCATCATCATATTGCGCCCGCTGTGCCCAATAAATGTTCTCTTCGTGTTCTATTAAGTTCCCTATTTGGTCTGTATTGCCTCCTCTGGCTTGCGAACGTATCAATGTCGAAGTGAATTCATCATCGGTTAGGTCTCCTGCCCCTCGGCTTTCCTCGTCTATTATGATGGTCACGGCCGAGCCATCGGGGTATTTGCTCGAGCTGTTGGTTGTGAACTGGATGCATCTATCGTTGGTTTCTCTTGCGCCTCGGATCATCTCGGGCGGTTCGGTGATGGTTGACCTAGTGATCGCTGGGTTTACTCGCCTCGTTGAGGTGGCGGCGGAAATTCTCCTAACGTCCTCGATGCATCGTTGGGCATTCCATGAGGAGTGGAAAAATTGATGGCCGTTGGGCTGATACCGAAGAGTTGTCTTCCGAACCTCCTTGTCACCCAATCCCAAGTTCACGGCGCGTGAATTTCGGGCTCGCTGTTCCAAAGTCAGTGTGTCAAGTCTCTCGTTCAACAAGTTATTCACCTTGTCCTACTCGTCGACCTTCTTGAGCAGGGTAGCCAGCACGCTCTTCATCTCGGCTAGGGATGTGGGAATGGATTTTGTGTTCCCTGGGGGAGGATTTCTAGGATTCGTCTCTCTGCCTGAAAGATCGTCTCCAGAGTTGGTCGTGTCTTCGGTGTTTTGGTTTTCATCGGTAGTCATCTCCTCAGATCTCGGCGGTTCAAAGTAGTAAGAAAGTTCCTAAGTCCCCATAGACGACGCAGAATTGTGGGAGCCGAAACACTCATAACTAAATTTGGTTAAGACTTTTTTAGGGAAATAGAAACTTCTAAGAGTGAACCGCATAAACAGAGATCCAAAGATGATTTTTTATTAGTGTTTTGATAAGCGTTTCTATACAAGAATTGTTCAAGAAAAGTGTAAGTATTTTTCTATGTAAAGTTGCGGATCCTTATCTTCATGGTTTTGCCGACTTTACGCAAAATAACTTCTTTGACTCGGCCCATCTTGGTTCGGCACATGAGACTTTCCTCGGCCCACGATGCTCGTCCCATGTATCTTTTGCCTCGGCCCACGTCTCCATCTTCTTTGGCTAGACCCATCGTCTTCTTCGGTTAGGCCCATCATCTTCTTCGGCTAGGCCCATCGTCTTCTTCAGCTAGGAGTTCGCCGAGCCCAACTCTTCGGAAGCCCACTGTGCGCCTAGCCGTTACTTAGCCATTTTACATGTTGATCTTGACTAGGTGAAACCTGACCCCAACAATGGACATTGCTAACGTGTGGAGCATCATCGATGAAATAAACAACCACAAAACACTTCGATAAGAACTTGAAATCGGCTAGAACTTCTGTCGGAATCGTGACCTCGACAACGCCATTTTTAACTTCAAAATCAATGGAGAAGCAAACAATCGAAGGATTGGATTCACGGATGATGGAGGTCCACAAAGCGTTCTTCACTGGCAAAATACTTGGTGACTCGTTTTTTGGTGAGGGTGGAGGAGGATGATAGCCGTCTGATGTGCTAGATAAGTTTTATTCAAACCTAATAATTCCTAAACTGCAAGTGCACAGCAAATCAATTGTAGTATTTGAGGTATCGATCCCACAGAGATTTTGATTGCACAATAGAAATACGAATTAAGATTTAAGCTAAGTTGAAACAGATTTTTATGGGTTTTTGTGAGTAAGTAAATCAAAGCAATAAAATAGAACGATGTAAACAATATGGAGAAACGTTGGGCTTTCAGAGATTCACAGGGATTCGTAGTTCGAATTATTTAGGTGTTGATTCCTATAGGTAATTGATTCTAATCTTATTTTATCCTAGAACTCAAACACTATGATAAGGTTAACCATACTCTCGCAGCGCAAACAATTTATGAAAAATCTATGCTATCAATCAACTCTCGCAGTCAATAACATGAATAGCATGCAATTATTATCAAGTTCAATTGTTCATCTAACGCAATAACTCAATTTTCGCAGGTTTAAAGGGCTAGACTCATCAAACACCATGTTCAAAACAATAAATCAAGTGATGTTCAAGCAAATATAGTTCTAAGATCAGTTTCGAAGTGATCAAACAAGAAACATGTAATAAAATCAGATCTAGATGAAGGATTATTTGATTTATCAAAAGCGCCACTCTATTTATCAATCCTATCTATCGAACCATGAAATTCCCCTTGAATTACCCCTTAGAACCCAACAAAAGACTACTGAAACATAGACATGATAACCAAAGAAAAAGCAGTAGAAAACATGTATATATAAAGAGTAAGGATTCATAAAGCTTCTCCAATTGAGTACAAGAAGGTGAGATCTTCTTCCTTTATCGAACAAATAGAAGAAAACTAGAAGATTTTGGTGTGAAAAGAACAAAGATCAATCTCCAAGAGAATGATGAAGACTTGGTATTTTCGTGGCTACTGGAGGCTTTTTATAAGGTAGGGGTCGAGTTAGGGCTTTTTCTTTGGGTTTTTGGAGATAAGATTGAGAAGAAGAAAAAGAAATTTTCTTTTTTTTAGGAATGGCGATCGATCGATCCCTTGGGGCAGATCGATCGATCGCCTCACAAATTCTTTTCTACAGCCAAAGGTGCAGATGTTCGATCGATCGATCTCAGGAGGGTGATCGATCGATCAGGCTTCATCACTTGGGCTTGCTTCTCCTCGAACCTTCATCGACCAGTCTTTAGTAAATCGAGCATAAGTTGAGATCGCACCTTTGGATTTCCACGTTCTGATATCCAAATTGAAGATAACATCCCCATCTATCTTTTGGAAAAATATGAGCTTGATCCAGTGGTTGAAAGATCACCATCTGATGCAAAACATTCGACGCTTAGGATCTGTCATATCTTCAAATTGCTCGTTTTGCATCTTTTTTGTCCAAATTGCTCCATTTTCCTATAGAGACTCTAAGATCCACAAAAATATTAAAAGCAACCATAAAATGCCAAAACCAAGTAATTTCTTCGTTAAAAACTTATTAAAATGCGGTAAAATCTAAAGTATACCACTGTCGAGTTGAGGCGGAGGCCCCATCTTACCGAACTGGGTGATGCCTCGCGAAGGCAGACGCACGGCAGCAAGAGGGAAGGCAACCCGAGGGAAGGCGGCTAGGGTTCTCCACCTAAATTTTTACAAGAACCCTTTCGCTATTTTCTAATAATAGTTTTGACATTTATTATTACCTAATAAAATCTTCATTATGTTACTATTTAATTAAATCTTGAATCTAATGGAAGCAATTGCAAGTTGCGACGTACCATGTTTGTCTAGATATAGCAAAAAGACATCTATATATGAAATTCCATTTTTATGAGGAGATAAATTCACTAAACTTGAAAGAAATCATGGATATGGGAGCTCTTGTGATTGTAACGTTTATGAATTCAATCTCGATGGAAGTACACGTGTCCATAATAGCTGTAGTGACCCCACACAAAAAAAAAATCTTTAAAGTGGCCACCAAACCGAGAGCATAAATAGCGGGGGAGAAGCAAAGTGAGTTTCATCACATAAAAAGAGAAAAAAAATATATATCATTATTACTCTATCAAGATGATGATGATGAAGCACAAAGCCAACATGGCAATGGTTTTCGTACAGATTGTTTACGCAGGAATGGCATTGCTCTCAAAAGTGGCCATCTCTCAAGGAACCAATCCATTTGTCTTTGTTTTCTACAGACAAGCCTTTGCTACTCTTTCCTTGTGCCCTTTCGCATTTTTTCTTGAAAGGTATCGTCTCTATTATTACAATAATATAAAACTGCCCATATTCTTAACGTCATTTAACTTTGTAGCGCCAAGTCCTCCCCTCTATCGTTTTTCTTGCTCCTCAAAATATTCATGATCTCCTTATTCGGGTATGTATGTCTTGTCTTTCTATAAATTCAAAAATTCTGTTTCTTGGAATGAACACTAATTATTCAATCAAGTCATTGAGAAAACATGTATTGTGACACAATCCAGACTCACTTTGAGTCTTAACCTCTTCTACGTGGCCATCGACAACACGACGGCCACCTTCGCGGCAGCCACTACCAACGCCATCCCCTCCATCACCTTCGTCTTGGCTCTCCTTTTCAGGTACATTATTTACACAAAAGTCGCTATCTCTCTTCATTTATGCCCAGCTAGGTTGATCCAATTTTTTTGTTTTTTAATCGGAGTACTTTATTTAATTTTATATAATTTGTGATAAAAAGCTAAAGTATCAGCGTCAAATAAAAATTTTAAAATTACTTTATCTATTTTAGTATTTCTTTTCATATGCTTAAAGCAAAGATTCAAAAAAATAAAATATTATTTTTAGGGTGATTCTCAAAAATATCACACTTATAAGTTTTTGTTCCAAAAATACTACCACTAATATTAGATTTCCAATAATAGCACAAATTCAATATCAAAATGACTCAAACATCTTTCTAATGTGAGAAATCTAAACCCTAGATTAAAAAAAGGAATCCAAATTTATTTAGGGCAAAAAAATTTTCACATAATAATTTGTGTTATTATTGAAAATTTAAACTAGTGATTGTATTTTTAAAACAAAGACTTAAAATTGTGGTATTTTAGGGTATTTCTCAAAAATTAAAACTGTGCTATTTTAGGGTATTTCTTTTATTTTTATTTCATTATGTATTAAACTAAAAGGTGTGAATAAATAAACGTTATTTTATACATTGTACTATTGTTAAAATATTATTTAATATTTCTGTATTAAATATTGTTATAGATATGTATATTTTAAGTATGCCTGAAATTTATTAGTTATTTTACCAAATATAAATGTTTGTAGTTTTTAGAATAGTTTTCGGATTTTAGATTTTTTTTTATAGATTTTAGATGATTTTAATAATAATTGCAGCAAAAAAAATATTATAAATGAAAAATAAAAGTCTTGTTGAAACAAAACAAAACAAAAAGAGTATTTTTAGAAGAAATCAAAATATTATGGTTTTTGTTTTTTTCACTGAAAATGGGTGAAAACCTTAATTCCCTATTTTTTAGGCAAACTACTTTTTAAAAAATCTTGAATGGTTAAAAAACTGGATTTTTTCGAAAACTTAAACTAAAAACTAATCTAAAACACAAAAAATCAAGGCCTAGGTTTGGTTTTAAGTTTTAACTCAAATATTTATCTAAAGCAAGAACCAGGATATAAGAAAATTAGTAAAATGTAAAAGGAGCCGGGTAAACTTGGCAGAGAAGAACCAATTTATATATCTAGAATTCAGTTGACAATTTACTTCAAATATCTGAATCATATAAACTGACTTGAATTGACCCAATTAATTAAAAATAATAATAAAGATTAGAGACGGTGACATTGAAGAAGTCACACGGAGTGGCCAAAGTATTTGGTTCGATGGTTGGAATGTTGGGCGCACTAGTGTTCGCTTTTGTGAAAGGGCCAAGTTTGATCAATCATCTTAAGGGCAAGACCATCCCAAACGACGCCGTTCCATCCACCAAAGATTCTGTAAAAGGATCCATCACTATGCTCGCCGCCAATACCTGCTGGTGTTTGTGGATTGTCTTGCAGGTACGCCACTCACTTCACTAGTTGCTTCCTAATCCTCGCAATGTCTATTTGCTAATCATCACTTTTTAGTGTTCATCGTGAAGACAAGATTATGATATTGATTATATATATATTGAATAGTTACATTTCTCGTCTGCATATACACAGTCATATACATCACGGCCGGGCCAGTTTTTAACGTGTGCAACATATGGAGAACCTATAAAACATCCAAACTTTTTCCTCTTAATGTTTTTAAGGGTAATACCACTCAATGACCATGGTTTCGTTTTTTTTTTTTTTTGCAAACTCGACCGATGGAATTTTTCTAAATAAGTGGTTCATTTATCGCGCATGATTTTTCAAAATAGCGTATATTTTATATGTGATTTGATAATATATCATGCTATTTTATCAAATGACTTAAAAGAACAGGTGAAAATGCACTAACTATTTACGAAAATATCATGGTGTGCTTAACCCAAATGTTATTAGAATTTTTATTTTATTTTATTTGTGAGATTAGATGCTTTTACATTATTTAATTCAGTAAAATAAACAAAAGAATTCTTGTGTTCATCAATTTTTACGAATATAAAAAAATTTAAGCAATTTTTATAAGACCCATATAAATTTTGATTTGATTTATATTTTATAAAATAATTCATAAGAAATCAAATTTTCAAACTTTAACACTTAATCAATATGACAAAAGTCATTTGAATTTCATAGGATAGCGAGTCTCCATCCAAGTTATACCTTATTGGTCCTCCACCACGCGCGGTATGAAAAAAACAAGACTAGTTGTTTTCACTTTCATAATCATTGGTAGTGGACTAATGGAACAGTCAGGTTCGGTTTAGATATCATTATGAACCAGACCTCGTCTATGTTAGGGAAAACAAAATTTGAGTCAAAACACAAATTATTTATAAAACTAGCCTTTTCCACCAACTGCTAAATATGAAACAAGTTTAGTCCGTTGCACGGAGGCAGTGAAACCAAATTTCACGATATTTTCAAACGTGCCACGGTATAAAGCTAAATTATCTTTTTTTTGGTGAATGACCAGGAGACGTATCTCCCAAATTTTATTATAAAAAATAAACAAATTACATACGGATTCGTCTTGGGCGCGTAGCCCCCGTGACATCCTCTCTCATAATCGAATCAACAACATTCAGAACAGAATTAAAAGTATGAAATCCTAAAAAGACAAAGAAAACGCATAGTTTGCTAACCCGTCGGCTAGACGGTTAGCCTCCCTATACACATGAGAGATACAGACTATCCAGTTCCTTGAAAGAAAGCCATGGCACAACCGTACCAGGAAGGAAAGGGGGTGCGATTCACCTGTCCCTGTCTTAAGAAACCCAACCACTACAGCCGAGTCCACTTCCAGCACGAGACGTGTAACTCTCCGTTCCCAAGCTGTGTACAGCCCATAATAGACACCCCACAACTCCGCCAATGGTGCCGAACATCGCCCTATATTCAGTGCAAAGCCTCCACACCATTCACCTTCATTATTCCGTAGTACCCCACCTGCAGTAGCCAGTCCCGGATTACCGTGTGATGCTCCATCTGTATTAAGCTTAAACCAGCCCGTTTCCGGTACCTCCCACCCAATCATTCTCTCTACCCATGTCGCCGCTGGTACCCGCTCGGTACTCCTCGAGTTTGCCATACTCACTTTGTTAGACAAATCCTTGATAAAACGTACTCTGTCTCTACATTTCCTGTTCTCTCCAAACACGTTCCCGCACCTCCATTTCCAACCCCACCATACCGCCATAACAAAAGTTATAGGCCACGAACCATCCTCCGTTACTACCCCCTCATATAAGTTCTCATAGTTCCATTCGAGCAAAGAGCTAGCAAAACAAGCTTGTCTCTTCCGTATAGGTACTATTCGAATCCATATTCCCACCATAGCCGGGCAATCTCTAAGAACATGAATGATCGTCTCTACCCCTCCCTTGCACACTTGACAGATTTCTGACTCACAAAGATAATGTATATATCTTTCCGTGTTAGTCATAATTGCTTGATTCCCAACTAACCAAAGAAACACTTTTACCCGTTCTGGTGCAACCACTCTCCACACTCGGTCATAGAACTTCTTCATGCTTTGCCTAGGTAAGTTATCTCGTGTTAGCAAAGCGTAAGCAAATTTGACCGTAAATTTTCCATCATGACACTCTCCCCATGACAGTCTATCTTTCTCCCCCGTAACATTGTCCAGTACTACTGCCGCAAGTTCAAGTCTTTTATTTTCCGACACATACGGTACGATTCTAGCCAGATCCCAACCTGTTCCCTCTCTCCATAAATCCCGAGCCGTTAGCATCTCAAAACCTCCTGGGAGTTCTCCGTGTACCTCTTCTAAAAGCGGCTTTGTCGACAGCCACTTGTCAGTCCAGAATTTTATTCTCCTCCCATCACCCATAACCCAACCATGACCTTGATATACCACCTCACGTAACCCAGCTCCCACACTCCGCCAAGTTGAGGACCAGTTACTCTTAACAATAGTCCAATTTAGATCATGTATATCTCCAACTTTGTACTTACTCCTCACAACTCTTTCCCATAGGCTAGCCTGATCATGTAGTACTCTCCAACTGACTTTTACAATCAATACTTTATTCATATCCTTCACAGTTCGAATCCCTAATCCACCTTCCGATTTTGGTAAACACACTCTTTTCCAAGCCACTAAGTGTTGTTTTTTTTTTTCTGTAGTACTGCCCCATAGAAAAGTCCTTGACAGTCTATCCAACTTTTCGAGCGTAGATGTTGGCAATTTTATTGTACTCATCAAATGAACTAGAATGGAGGATAATACAGCTTTTGTGAGAGTAAGACGTCCCGCAAAGCTCAACATGCGCCCCTTCCAACCTGACAACCTCGAAGAGACTTTCTCAAGAACATCTCCAAAAGTCTCTTTATTAATCCTCTTCTGAAGAATCGGCATCCCCAAATATTTTCCCAGCTCCTGTGTCGACTGAATTCCACTCTCATCGCTTATTAATTTCCCCAAATCATGAGAGACATTACTTGAGAAGAAAATTTTAGATTTCTCGAGACTTACTTTCTGGCCCGAAGCAATGCAAAATCTCTCCAACACAGTTCGTATCACACGAATCTGAGCAACTGATGCTTCAGCAAGCAAGATTAAATCATCCACAAAGCAAATGTGTGATAGATTAGGGACTCCTCTTGATAAACTAACCGGCTTCCACTTCTTTTCCTCAATAGAGCCCTCTATCAAGTGACATAAACGCTCCATACACAGAACAAACAAATAGGGAGACAACGGATCTCCTTGTCTCAGTCCTCTAGATGGCGTGAATGCTTCTGTTCTCTCACCATTCCATAACAAACTCATTGATGGTCCCGAAACACACTGCATTATCCATTTGACCCATATATCCGAGAACCCTGCCAATTTAAGTGTATCTTCCAAAAAGTCCCATCAGATCCGATCATAGGCTTTTTCCAAGTCAAGCTTCAGAAGCATCCAGCCTTTTCTACCTTTTTTGCGTCTCATTGAGTGTACCGCTTCCTGTACCACCACTATGTTATCCGTACTTAACCTTCCTAGTATAAAACTTGCTTGTGCAGGGCCTATCAGCTTTGTCATAACTCCTTTAAGCCTTCCCACCAAAGTTTTTGTAATGGTTTTGAATAACACATTACATAAACTGATTTGTCTAAACTGAGTTATCCTCTCAGGTTTTGCCACTTTAGCTATAAGCACCACTAATGCATCATTCGTCCCTTGTGGTAAGTTCCCTGTCCTTAAAAACTCCAACACAAAATGTACCACTGATTTCCCAACAACCTCCCAGCAATGTTGGCAGAAAATTGGCTGAAAACCATGGGCCCCGGGGCTTTATACTTCCCCATACTGCGTATCGCTCGCTCTACCTCTAGACGAGAAAGACTGAATTAATGCACTATGATCCTCCCTTGATAAGCTGACAAACCCTATTCTCAGTAATAAATTAACAACTGGATCCACATCATCTAGTGAATAAAGCCGTTTATAGTACTCGATAGCTAACTTTTCGAGATCCCGAGCATTCGATATCCATTGCCCTTCATCATTCTTCAGCATATCAATCCCATTTCTTCTCCTTCTAATGATAGTAGAAGTATGGAAAAATTTTGTGTTCCTATCCCCCTCATCAATCCGCTTCTCTCTAGATTTCTGGAGCCAAATCATTTCTTCTTGCTCAAGTACCACATCAAACTCTTTAAGTAAGGCTTCTTCTTTATTCAGCAGGTCATCCGTTTGATTCTGCTCAAGAGAATCTTGGACAACCTCGATCTCACTCACCAGTTTCTCTTTACGTACTTGAACATCCCCAACTATCTCCATATTCCACCTTTTTAACGTGCTTTGTAATCCATTTAAAGCTTCTGGAGTGGTGATACTCCTGTTCCAAGATGTCGACAACAGCTCTTTAAACCCTGTATGATTCAACCAAGCTGCTTCAAATCAAAATGGTCTTCTACTTGGGTTACATCTCATCTCCGGAGAGAGCTGAACATACAGTGGAGCATGGTCTGAAGCCAAGAAGGGGAGGTGTGTCACCGTAGCTTCCTGCCTTGTTAGCCGAGTTTGAGCGCAACATAATACTCGATCTAACCGTTTTGCAACAAAAGATCGTTCTGCTCTCCCTCTCTTCCATGTGAATTTGTTTCCTCGAAATCCCATATCAATTAAAGATAAATCATTAATCCAATCTCAAAAAGCTAGGGAGTCCGGTGATAGACGACCATTCCCGCCGGTTCTTTCATCTAATCGAACAATGGTATTGAAATCTCCACCAATCACCATTGGCCCAACAACATCACGAATTACATCTCGTAATCGGTTCCATAAGCCACTTCTCCAACTAACCGTTGGGACAGCGTAGACAACTATCAAATTCAGAATTTCCATTCCGTTCACCACCTTCACATATATGAACTGGTCCGATGATTTCATTACCACCACATCTCCTATACCCGTCTTCCACAATAGCCACAAACCTCCACTCTGTCCTACCGCATCAACTCTAAAAGAATTCTCAAATCCCAGTCCTTGACATATGCGAGCCGCTCTATCTCCACCCGCATCGGTCTCAAAGATGGCTAACACATCTGTTTTGAATTTCTTCAGGATATAAAGAATCGATCTTCGAAAGTTGGGTTTATTCGCCCCCCAACAATTCCATAACAAATAATTCATCATTAAAATGCAAACTACTACCGGAAAAGCCGGGGTCAACTGTTATGCAGATAAGATTTCCGTCACGCTCTCCGTTGGATCCTTATGCATAACCATTGCCTTGTTTGTCGAGACCTCCCCCGTTCCCAACTGTTCATTCTCTTGCGGCGTTCTGCTTACTCTGTTCCAAACGCCTCTCGTCACTCCTTGCCTCACCGCCATTAGTAAAGAGACCTCCTGGCCTACCCAGATTGTCCTTCTCTACTCTCAACCTTTTCCCGTTTGCTGATAACTCGACCTCCCTTCTTGTTGGGCCAAACACTAACCCCTTCATGGGCCTAGCTGGTTTAGATTGTTAAGGCCTAGGCCTATCTTTATCCAGTCCTTTCTTCTTCCCAATATTATTCTCTTTGCCCCCATCCTTAGTACCGCCCCTACCTTTTCCTAAGACTGCCCCAAACACTACCGCTTTAGCTTGCGAGATACTCTTTCCCTTCTCCATGCGGTTGCTTATATTTTTATTTTCTTTATTATCTCCTGCCACACTAACTTCTTCCCTTATATCTAACAATACCATATCGTCCTCCCTTACCTCCGAAGTTTCCACATCCTCCTCTAAACTTCCAAATCTGTTAGAAATCATAATATTCTCGGTATCTTTATTCTTTGTGGATTTCTGAAGATTTCTTCCCATATCTCCTTTCCCACCTCCCGCCGCGGGACCAACCCTCCTCGTCGCGAGTTCCGACCTCCTCCCTGTTTGCCTCGCCGATTTAAAATCATCTTCCAACTGGTTAGCTATTCGCAGCCTCATATTCTCAGCTCCACTCGATGCCAACGGTACAACGACTTTCTCCTGCACTCCCCTCGGTCATGTGTGGACCATGTGACCATACATTCCACATTGCGAACCGATATTTCTTAGGCCCTCATACGATACAAAGTATCTCTCACCATTAATAATGACTGTTCCTTTGAGAGGCTTCTTAAATTTACTTTACACAAATTCTAGCAAATCTAGCCCTCTCAACATTCAACGTTGTTAAATCTACCTTTATCGGCTTCCCCAATCCTCTAGCAATCTCCATCAAAATTGACTTGCGGTAGAAGTTCACTAGGATGTTCGACAACCGAACCCAAACTGGTGTCGTGACAATTTCATCCCTTAGCGGGTCAAACTCCGGTGACCAAGCTTGTCCCATAAGGTGACTACCAAACGCCCTGCATGGTCCCTGTCGAAACCGCCAAGTACTCAAGCTAAATTATCTTATGGGTACGTAATTATATTATTTACAAAGATTTTGAATTTTTTAAAGAAATTGATATAGTATACAATTTCAATGTTGATGACACCCCACTCGAGTCCTTATTAAAATGGGTTAGAGAATCGACCCTTAAGTTTTGCTGCAAGGCCCATTTATATAATCATATTAATCCATTTACTTTACTTTTCTATCAGGTCCTTTCATTTTTAAGGCATCAAATATAGTAACTCAGACGAACTCTTTTATGTTCATTGTATTTTTTTTTTTACAAAAGAACAGAAAAACGTTCTTTAACAACTTTTATTGATTGTATTGTTATTTGTTAGAGTAAGATGATGAAGGAATACCCAGCAAAGCTGCGATTGGTAACACTTCAATGCATGTTCAGTTGTATCCAAACCGCAGTTTGGGCAATCGCAGTTAACAAAAGTCCATCAGTTTGGAAGATTGAATTTGGCTTACCTCTTCTCTCCATGGCTTATTGTGTATGCCTACCTAAACCCATCTCTGATCTCTAAATAATAATAATTTATATTCGTTAGAAAAATGAAAGACAAAAACACAATTAAACAGGGAATTGTGGTGACTGGGTTCACATATTGGTTGCAAGTATGGACGATAGAGAAGAAAGGGCCAGTATTCACTGCACTCTACACTCCTTTAGCTCTCATCATTACTTGCATCGTCTCAACTTTCCTTTTCAAGGAAACACTCTACCTTGGAAGGTTTGTTTTTGTTTTTTTTTTTGTTTTGATAAAGAACCTTGGAAGGTTTGTTGATTTAATAAATATGTATAATTTTCTACTATATCCATATATCTATATTTCTCTAATATTTGATGTTGTTAATGTGTGTGTCTGGACTGGAGCAGTGTGGGTGGGGCATTGTTGTTGGTGTGTGGACTATACAGTGGTCTGTGGGGTAAAACCAAAGAAGAGAAAATAGAAAAATATGAGGAAAAGCAAAGCCAACAAGAGATTAAAGAAGTTGTCATCGTCTTGGATTGCGCCTCGACGCATCACTAGTCAACTCACAACTTACTTTTACTTTAACCGTGGCTACACCCAAGTTCCACGTCTTTGTTCTATTATCTACTCACTTTGTCTCAACTACGACATTAATAGTTTTTTTTTTAATAAAGTTTTTCTACGACGACATTAATAATGTCCGCGATGTTATGCATTGCATGTAATGTAAATATCAAGGTTCAAAAAAATCAGTAGGCAGTAACTAGGCGTTTGGTAGGACATAGTGTCTAGAATGATTAGGCTCGACCTAGGTGTTAATGATTACTTAATTAACTAATGCAAAAAATGCAAGATCAATCTCCATTTAAAAAAAAAAAACTGCAAAATAAACTTTTATTTAAAAAAAAAACTTTCAATTCGACCTTCGGTTTTTGAGACGACATCATTTTAACCTACAAAAAATACTTTTATTAGGGTTC
The DNA here is from genome assembly GCA_900406555.1 of Pseudoturritis turrita. NCBI lineage: Eukaryota > Viridiplantae > Streptophyta > Magnoliopsida > Brassicales > Brassicaceae > Pseudoturritis > Pseudoturritis turrita. Next base: position 310,619 of record OVBL01000652.1, on the reverse strand, counting down.
GAAAAATCACATCCCTAATTTCTTTTCCAAAACTGGTCTGCATTATCAACTCCGCTACTAAACATTTTTAATATTATGCGGCAAAAATTAATTATATATTTTCTTGCATAATTACTAAATTAACATAACGAATAACGTGGACGTTGATCTCTATCTCCTAACCCCCTAACTGGCAATGCGAGCACATATTCCACCCCAATATGATCGCCTCCATTCTCTCGGTTCTCGTTTAAGCCGAATTTCGATCCATGCATGAATCTGTCCTCATCAACACATCTCTCGGAGAATTCATCCTGAAATGCTTTGATTTCTCCTGGGCTGAAGACGCTGGATCTAAAACCGGTGCCGCAGACCGACTTCAACACATGGTCGAATCCTTTAAGCCGGTCATGGCAACGCTCCTAGATCTCCCGATGATGACGATCTCTGCCTTGAACAGTCAGGCCACCGGCTTGGGAATTTGGGAAACACATATAACTATTTATGAATCCACACTATATAAAATATTCACGTCAGTGTTGGTAGTGCATGTCCTTTTTGGATAAAAAGTCATGGGTTCCATAGTTCCATTCTTTAAGTCCTAAAATAATGTATTTTTCTAAGTTAAACGATGTCTTATTGATTACCGTTAAAACTTTTAACAGTGTTAACTTTGGGGGTCAAATTGAATGTTTTTAATAAGATAAGAGTTTTACTTTATGGTTCTTTTGGATCGAAATTGATCTTCCATTTCTTGTTATTTGAAGGGTTTTTCGCATTTTTCCCTTTTAAATTTCATATGTCACCAATTACACATAGGATGAATTTGGTTAATAACTAAATTAGGAAATTAGCAATCTAACCAAAAGTGGCCTATGTGGAGTAATAATAGCCATAGGATCAAGGGTGAATTGGTTAGTTATTGAGTTATAATTTTTTTGTTGGTTATTGGTGCCAATTTTCCTTACATATTTCCACTCATATTGATACTAAAAGTGAAAAATAAACATAGTTAAATGAACAATAAATAAAACTAATAAAAAATAATACATGCAAAAACTAGAGGCCTTTGAGAGGCGATTTTTCCTCTACAGAAATCCTCCTCCTCCTCCCTTTCCGGAGTGCGGTGCCTCTCACCGCGCCGAAAAAAGGACCCCATCTGTCACCGCTCCTTCCTCGGCTACTTGTTACTCTGAGTTTCAAGTGCATTAAATATGGGTTTTTGGGTTCTGCTTTAGTCGTGGGTTCTCGCCGGTGGTCCCTCTGTGTCGACCGCTCGAATCGCCGGTTCCTGGGATGAGCACTTCCGTTGGGCCGCAAGGTTTTTGTAGCGGATGGGTTCTGATTAACTCTGCTCGAGGATGGCAAGGACTGATCTTGCCTTTTGCTCCTTATCCTCTCTGCTTCCTTGCTTTGTCCCGGTTTTAGAGTTCTTGTGCCTCGCCCCAGCAAAGCTCTCTCGCCTAGTCTTGAGCTCTTTCCTTTCCGGTTTCAGGTTTGTGTTTACCTCTGTTTATGCTTCTTCTGGGCTTGTCTTGGTAGATTCAGTTTCAAGCTCCTGGTGTTGGTTGTTGTTGCTCGTGGTCTTGGTTGTGACTCTAAGTCTCTTAGGTCCTTTCTTCTTTTCCTCTCCACATCTCTAGGGATTTTTTTTGTAGTAAGTGGTTTTTGGGGTCAAGAATCGGCAGCAATAGGCTCTCTCTTTATGTTTCCCAGTAATGATGCTCTGTTTCCTCCTGATATTTTGCTTCATTGGCCGTTGGTTCTCCGACTAGCCCTAGGTCCGGCTAGTCTCCTTTCAAGTCTTTGTTGGGTCTCGGTTAGTGAGGTTGCTTCCTGTTTGTTTTTCATCGTGGGGTACGTCACGGCTTTTGACTGGATCTTGTGCTCGGTTGACGTTTGGGCTACCTTGGTTTTGTGTTGTGGTCTCGTGCTATCTGATTCATTCGGAGGATTTGTGGAGACTCGGTTATTTCCTCCTGTTGGTCTCGTTCACTCTTCTCGGCAAATATGGGTTCTCGCGTCTAGCAGTGTGTTTGATTGGGCCTTCTCTTCCCTTTTGTTGTCGATGGTAGTCAGTTCCATTGAGCCTTACCGCTATCTTCTTGGGGTTTGACAACTCGTCATGGTCAAAGATTTGGTATAATATTCCTTTTTATTATCCTTTTCGCATTCATATAGTTTATCTTTTTCATTCCCTTAACCTCTAGAGTGTGGGAGTCAAAATCAACACAATTAGATTTGTCGAAGGTTTGTTAGGAGGGGTAAAATTTCTACGTATGAACCACGAAAGTGAAGATCCAAAGATGGTCTTTTATTAAGCTGTTTCGAAAAGCTTTTTGTACAAGAGTTTGAGAGCAAAAAGTCTAGGGTTTTGCTAAGTAAATTGCCGATCCCTTTTTCAAGAGATGTATATAGATATATATACTAGTTTTAGTCGGCCATGCCAATTCCAAAGAGATTAAGGAAAACTTTCTAAACTTTCGGCATTTCTGTTTAGCTAAGTCGGCTTGGCTTCATGGGCCTTTGTATTGACATCAGCCGAAGATGGGCTCGTTGACTTTGTATAGAAATTTCTTTGGCCAGACAGGTTCGTATAGAATTGACTTCGGCTAGACAACTTCGTATAGAAATGACTTCGGCCAGACAGCTTCGTATGGAAATGACTACGGCTAGACAGCTTCGTATGGAAATGACTTCGGCCAGACAGCTTCGTATGGAAATGACTTCGGCCACACAGCTTCGTTTCGAATTGACTTCGGCCAAACAGCTTCGTATAGAAATGACTTCGGCTTGATAGCTTTGTATAGAAATGACTTGCCAAAGTGGGCTTCTCCGTGCCGAAGTGGCCTTGCCGAAGTAGAGTTCATATCTTGCCTAGGTGGACTTCTCCGTGCCGAAGTGGCCTTACCGAAGTAGAGCTCGTATCGTGCCTAAGTGAACTTCTCCGTGCCGAAGTGGGCTTGCCGAAGTAGAGCTCGTATTATGCCTAAGTGAATTCGTATCACGGCCGAAGTGAGCTCGTATTGTGCCTAAGTGAATTTGTATCACGGCCGAAGTGAGCTCGTATCATGCCGAAGTGAACTCGTATCACGACCAAAGGGAGCTTGTATCGTGCCTAAGTGAATTCGTATCACGGCCGAAGTGAGCTCATATCGTGCCTAAGTGAATTCGTATAGAAGCGACTTAGGCCACGACTTCGGCCTTGTCCAATTCCTCGTATTTCCATACTTAGCCATTTTCCCATTGATCACAGCTGAGTGGATTTTGACCCCAACAGTTAGCCCCCCAGCTCGGTGGTTTCAGTTATGATAGTGCCGAGGTAAAGGAAGTCTAAGCTGGGATCAATGTGCTGTGCCATTTAGTACGAGCCGAACCGATGTGATGCCGAGTCCGTCATTCTTGATATTCTGCCAGGTTTTTTGTCTTCAGATCAATAATCTCATTTTCAGTAGAAATTTCTTCATGCAACTGTGGTTTGGCACGATCTCCAAGGCATGATGACATCACCTTTTTGCTTTAAGGGGCTATATATGCCTCCACTTCTCTTCATTTCTTCCTCACTTCTTCACTTCTCAAAAATCTCCAAGAAGGCAAGGTAACTTCTTTCCTCCCTTCTCTAGAAGTTTGGTTTTTTTTAGGTTGTTTGTTTTTGTTCCCCTTGCCATTGACCGCCGACGTGACTTTGGCCGAAGTGACTTTCTGCCGACGTGACTTTGGCCGAAGTGACTTTCTGCCGAAGTGAAGGCTGCGCCAAAATCTTGTAGTGCCGAGGTGAATCCACTTGTTGATGTGGAGCTGGGCCGAAGCCCTTTTCCACCGAAGTGGAGCTAGGCCAAAGTCACCTACTTGGCGAAGTGGAGCTTGGCCGAAGCCCCTTTTCCGCCGAAGTGGAGCTAGGCCGAAGTCACCTACTTGCCGAAGTGGAGCTTGGCCGAAGCCCTTTTCCGCAGAAGTAATTTCCTTTGATGGACAAAATGGAGAATCCTTTCAACGTAAAAATCAAAATAGAGAATTGGAGCTTCGACTGTGCTAGGATGAAGCAAGACGCTAGTCTCCAAGCGTGCTCTTCAAAGCGACAAGCTTCTAAGAGTGGATCCAAGCGTAAGGTACCCAATCCGCCAGGGTCTATTCTTTCCACTACTGAATCTTTGGAGAGTCTTAGGCATCGGTTCAACATCTCTGAAGAGATTGAGCTTATTCTTTTGTCACCACTACATGTGCTTTCTCTGGTTTCCAATACCAAGGGTCCTCCTTGAGTATCTATGGAAGCATAGGCTGGCCTTGGCACAAATAGCTCCCCAGGGAATTCGGCACTTGGTTGGAATTGTGGTTCGTAGCTTCGAGTGCGGCGAGGAAGTTACCATGGACCACTTGTTGAACTTGCTATCCTTTCGGACATTTTGTTCCAAGGACTCGCTTCTTTACTCTATCTCGAACAAGGTCCATCGCAAAATTATCGGAGGATTTCCAAGTAAAGACAAATATTGAGAGGATTATTTCTTCTTCGTGCCCATTTCCGAAGCTTCGGTTGGTCCTGATTGGGTTAAAAAAATTAGAACCAGATGGAGAGAAATCGGTAGCCGATCTGCAGCCTTACGAATTTTTCTGCTTTGTTGAATATATCGTGACCTTCTACTTTGTTTGTTGGTTTTGCAGTTCCTAACCCGATCCCAACGTGTCCTCCAGACGTAGTTACACTTTGCGAGACTCTAGCTTCCGGGGAGTGTGATTGGCAAAGAGACCTTACTCTTCAAAGAGTAGAGAAAGCACGAGCTCGACATTTCGGTTATTATTCTCCAAGCTCAACTGCTTCGTCTTCCCCCACCAGTATGAGGAGACCCATGGGAAAGCGATTATCGGTTCGTGAAAGGATGGAAGCCGAAACCCGAGCCATGATGGATCAAGCGGAGATTGGTCGAACTGAAGTCTCCGCTGAGCAGCTAAGTGCTGCCCTTGCTTTTCCCTCGGGGGACTCGTCCGTAGAGCCGTCTGCGTTGGCTCCATCCATCCCCAATGCGAGAGAGAGATTGTGTTGGGTCTTAGGCGATTGGATTTGCCTCCGATTCACCGCTTGATGAGATCATGGCAAGCTCAGAGCATGGAGGTTCGGGACAAGAAGATGTAGGACAAAGGACTAAGGACAAGCTCGTAGCCGAGGAGCAGCTCGTAGCCGCGGAGGACCTTTTCGAGGCTACGTCTTTGAACATTCCGGTTGGGCCAATGACAAGGTCGAGGACGAGACAACTTAACCAATCCATCAACTCTCTACTTCACTATATTAAGAGCGACCTTGAGCCAAGCACTTGTCCGATCACATTGGTCGTGATTCAAGTGGCTTAAGGGTCGGTGATGAGAGGTGTGTGATGCGCACTCTTTTTCCCTTCGCTCGGTTTTGTCCCAATGGGTTTTCCGGCAAGGTTTTTAATGAGGCGAGGTTCACACACTTAATCATAATCCTCATCATCGGCAACGCTAGAATACTCGGAGGTCTTGGGTTCGATTCTCACCAAGCGAGCCTTCTCCATTTTTATCCCTTTATTTTCGTTTTTGTCTTTCAAACTTCTTGGTCAAATGTCTTTCATGTTTGTCATTTTTCATGTGTGATAATGACCTTGGACGTGGCCAAGGTCCTACATAAACCCTCTTTCTCTTCAATAAAAATCATCAAAATTTTCTTTTAAAAATCTCTCTAAATTGTTTGATCAAAAACGAGATTCATTTCTCAACTTGTTCTTGTCTTAGTGCGTATATCTAAGATAGGATCCAGCCTCATAGTCTAAAAGATTTACATCTCTCTTGGAAGTACAAATCGATCCATCACTCATTCGTTCATCTTCAAAGTCCGTTCATCTTCCGCATCATTTCCGCATCCTTTGAACCGATCATCATCCGTTCGAGTCACAACCACACAAAGGGAATTTTGGGGCATAGATCCTTACGAGGAGTCTATCAAGTGGTATCAGAGCCACTTCGTGTAAAGGTTGTGTTGTTCCTTGCTAAAAATCTCGTGTTCTTCATTTTCTGGATTTTTATCGTATTTCTTCATTTTTCTGTGATTTTGCAAACTTTATCATAAATAATTGGCTCATCGTAAAATTGTGATTTCACATGAATCTGAACCTAGATTGAGTCTAGTATTTTTAAAAAGTGTTTCTGGAATTGTTTAATCCGATTTGATAATTTTTCGTGACTGTTCATCCATTCGTGTCAAAACTGTTCATCTTCTTGTGTTTAACTAGTTTCAACTTTCAAAAGGACTTCTTACTTGTTAGATCCTTTTCTTTTTTTTCAGGTACCATGTCGAGCTCTTTAGCAGAGTCATCCAATTCAAAAGTGGGCAAGAAGAAGATGTTGGAATCAATTGAAGCAACCGTGGCTAGAATCATCGAAGAGAAGCTTGGGGCATTGCAATTGAACCGGGTTGCTCCGGGTCCTGTTCTAAATCAGCCACAAGAAAGGGCACCAAGGGAACAACAGAGTGATGGTGCAGCAGCAGTACATTAATACTCTAGTCATGCTTCTAACAGTAGCCAAAGGAGGCGAAGGCAAACGCGAGAGAGACCGCCACCGCGAGATGCTTTTGGTGGGTTGAAAATCAATATCCCTCCATTCCATGGAACCAATAATCCGGAAGCATACTTGGATTGGGAGACAAAGATCGAGCTAGTGTTCATATGCCGAGAATGCACCGAGGACACCAAAGTTAGAATCGCCGCAACTGAATTTTATGATTACGCTTTGAGTTGGTGGGATCAACTTGTGACCACTAGGAGACGTGTCGGTGATTATCCCATCGAGACTTGGAACCAAATGAAAGCCATCATGCGAAGGAGATTTGTGCCGAGCCACTACCAACAAGAGCTACACAAACGGTTACGAGACTTGGTTCAAGGCAGTAGGTCCGTAGAAGAATACTTCAAAGAAATGGAAACCTTGATGTTGAGAACCGATGTCCGTGAAGAGGGTGAAGCTATTATGTCTCGGTTCATGGGAGGTCTCAACCGCGACATCCAAGACCGATTGGAAACGCAACATTATGTGGAGCTTGAGGAGATGCTTCACAAAGCTGTGATGTTTGAGACACAAATAAAGAGGAGAAGCTTTAAGACAAGTTACGGTTCAGGCAATACCGGGTTTAATTCGGGCCGATCTAGTTATCACAAAGAAGAGAAGACTGTTTTCCAAAAGGATTCAAAACCCTTTACCAAGTCGAAACCGGTGGAACACGACTTCAAAGGAAAGGCCAAGGAAGTATTGAGGGCTAGAGATATCTGATGTTACAAGTGCCAAGGACTTGGGCACTATGCTAGCGAGTGTTCAAACAAACGGGTTATGATCCTTAGGAATAATGGAGAGGTTGAGTCCGAAGAGGAGAAATCAGTAGGTGATACTTCAGCCGATGAGGGTATAGAGACTGCGGCTCAAGGGGAGTTACTCGTAGCAAGACGATCGTTAAGTGTCTTGACCGTAACCGAGGAACAAGCACAATGAGAGAATCTTTTTCATTCACGAAGCTTGGTTAAAGGCAAGGTTTGTAGCTTGATCATAGATGGTGGGAGCTGTACTAACGTGGCTAGTATGACCATGGTGGAGAAGATCGGTTTGGAAACACTTAAGCATCCGAAGCCGTATTTGCTTCAATGGCTCAACGATTCCGGTGAAATGACCGTCAACGAGCAAGTTAAGGTCCCATTTTCGATCGGCAAGTACGAGGATGAGGTTTTGTGTAATGTCCTACCAATGAGTGCGAGTCACCTTCTACTTGGTCGACCTTGGCAATCAGACCGAAAGGTAGTCCATGACGGGTTCACTAACCGCCATACTTTTGAGCATTTGGGCCGAAAAACTATCTTAGCTCCTATGACTCCGCATGAAGTGTACCTAGATCAGCTGAGTATGAAAAAGAACTCCACCAAATCAACCGATCCAACCGTTCCCAAGAAAAAGGGAAGTTCTTCGAACAGTTTACTATTTGTTTTTAAAGAAACACTTACTTGTTCAACTAACCCCGAACTGGCGCTGCCAAGTATTATCAAGTCTCTTTTACAGGATTATCAAGATGTTTTTCCAGAAAACAGCCCTATAGGTTTGCCACCAATCCGAGGGATCGAGCACCAAATTGATTTTGTGCCCGGGGCCGCTCTTCCTAATCGGCCAGCCTATCGAACCAATCCGGTGGAAACAAAGGAACTTGAGAAGCAAGTGAACGAGCTTATGGACAAGGGACACATCCGTGAGAGCATGAGTCCATGTGCTGTTCCGGTGTTACTTGTGCCGAAAAAGGATGGAAGTTGGCGCATGTGCGTTGATTGCCGTGCCATCAACAACATTACGGTTAAGTATCGCCATCCTATCCCTAGACTTGATGATATGCTTGATGAGTTGCATGGTTCTAGCATATTCTCTAAGATAGATCTTAAGAGTGGTTATCACCAAATCCGGATGAAGGAAGGTGATGAATGGAAAACGGCATTTAAAACGAAACAAGGTTTATATGAATGGTTAGTCATGCCGTTTGGATTAACGAATGCACCTAGTACTTTCATGAGGTTAATGAATCATATTCTTAGGAAGCATATAGGAGTATTCGTTGTGGTTTATTTTGATGACATTTTGATTTACTCTAAGAATCTAGATGATCATGTCATGCATCTTAAAACGGTTCTAGACTTGCTTAGGAAGGAAAAGCTTTATGCCAACCGTAAGAAACGCACATTTTGCACGGATAATCTTGTTTTTCTAGGCTTTGTTGTAAGCACAGATGGCATTAAGGTTGACGAGGAGAAGGTCAAAGCGATTCGAGATTGGCCAAGTCCGAAGAATGTAAGTGAAGTTAGGAGCTTTCACCTAGCGGGTTTTTACCGACGGTTTGTCAAGGACTTTAGCACCATTGCTGCCCCGCTTACGGAAGTAATCAAAAAGGACGTTGGTTTCAAATGGGAAGCCGCACAAGAAGAGGCATTCCAAGCCTTGAAAGAGAAGCTCACTAACTCTCCCGTTTTAATACTTCCTGATTTTATGAAAACTTTTGAGATTGAGTGTGATGCCTCTGGCCTAGGTATTGGTGCTGTTTTGATGCAGGATCACAAGCCAATTGCTTTCTTTAGCGAGAAGCTAGGTGGAGCTACGCTTAACTACCCGACATACGACAAAGAGTTATACGCCTTGGTGAGAGCTTTGCAAACTTGGCAACATTATCTATGGCCTAAGGAGTTCGTGATCCACACCGATCATGAGTCATTAAAACATCTCAAAGGCCAACAAAAGCTCAACAAGCGTCATGCCTGATGGGTCAAGTTCATCGAAACCTTTCCATACGTGATCAAGTACAAAAAGGTAAAGATAATGTTGTAGCCGACGCATTATCTCGAAGGTATGTCTTACTTAACTCTTTAGATGCAAGATTGTTGGGATTTGAACAAATCAAAGATCTTTATGCCAACGACTCCGATTTTGGTAAGATATTTCAATCTTGTGAGAAATTTGCCTTCGGAAAATACTATCGCTTTGATGGATATTTGTTTTATGAAAATAGACTTTGTGTACCTCACTCTTCTTTAAGAAGTTTATTTCTAAGGGAAGCTCACGGAGGAGGCTTGATGGGACACTTTGGCGTGGCTAAAACCCTTAAGGTGATGCAAGATCACTTTCATTGGCCACATATGAAAAGAGATGTTGAGAGACTTTGCGAACGATGTGCTACTTGTAAAAAGGCTAAGTCTAAGGTCCAACCGAACGGTTGTATACTCCTTTACCCATTCCTTTGCATCCGTGGATTGACATTTCTATGGACTTTGTTATAGGATTGCCTAGGACTAGAAATGGTAGAGATTCAGTGTTTGTGGTTGTTGATAGATTCTCTAAGATGGCACATTTCATTCCATGTCATAAAACTGATGATGCATCTCATATAGCCGATTTGTTCTTTAAGGAAATCGTTCGTTTGCATGGCATGCCTAGGACCATAGTTTCGGATAGAGACACTAAATTCCTAAGTTATTTTTGGAAAACTTTGTGGTCAAAACTAGGAACTAAGTTGCTTTTCTCTACTACCTGTCATCCGCAAACCGATGGTCAAACTGAAGTTGTTAATCGAACATTGTCTACATTATTAAGAGTCTTGATTAAAAAGAATCTTAGAACTTGGGAGGATTGCTTGCCGCATGTAGAATTTGCATATAATCATTCGATGCATTCCGCTACTAAGTTCTCTCCTTTTGAAATTGTTTACGGTTTTAATCCTATTTCGCCTTTGGATCTAATGCCTTTGCCTTTGAGTGAAAGAACAAGTCTAGACGGCAAAAAGAAAGCCGATTTGGTTAAACAGGTCCACAAGAAGGCTAGAGAAAACATAGAGGCCCGGATGAAACTTTACGAGAAGTATGCAAACAAGGGCCGAAAGAAAGTTGTCTTTGACGAAGGAGCGTTTGACCAAGTTTGGGTCCACCTTAGAAAGGAGCGTTTTCCAGAGGAAAGAAAGTCTAAGTTGATGCCGCGAATTGACGGGCCATTCAAAGTTCTCAAACGGATCAACAACAACACCTACCAACTCGATCTCCAAGGTAAGTATAAGGTTAGCGAAAGCTTCAATGTTTCTGATCTTATTCCTTTTTGTGCAGATGAAGCGGATTTGAGGTCAAATCCTTTTCAAGTGGGAGAGGATGATGAGATCATGGCAAGCTCAGAGCATGGAGGTTTGGGACAAGAAGACGTAGGACAAAGGACTAAGGACAAGCTCGTAGCCGAGGAGCAGCTCGTAGCCGCGGAGGACCTTTTCGAGGCTATGTCTTTGAACATTCCGGTTGGGCCAATGACAAGGTCGAGGACGAGACAACTTAACCAATCCATCAACTCTCTACTTCACCATATTAAGAGCGACCTTGAGCCAAGCACTTGTCCGATCACATTGGTCGTGATTCAAGTGGCTTAAGGGTCGGTGATGAGAGGTGTGTGATGCGCACTCTTTTTCCCTTCGCTCGGTTTTGTCCCAATGGGTTTTCCGGCAAGGTTTTTAATGAGGCGAGGTTCACACACTTAATCATAATCCTCATCATCGGCAACGCTAGAATACTCGGAGGTCATCGGCAAGCGAGCCTTCTCCATTTTTATCCCTTTATTTTCGTTTTTGTCTTTCAAACTTCTTGTCAAATGTCTTTAATGTTTGTCATTTTTCATGTGTGATAATGACCTTGGACGTGGCCAAGGTCCTACATAAACCCTCTTTCTCTTCAATAAAAATCATCAAACTTTTCTTTTAAAAATCTCTCTAAATTGTTTGATCAAAAACGAGATTCATTTCTCAACTTGTTCTTGTCTTAGTGCGTATATCTAAGATAGGATCCAGCCTCGTAGTCTAAGAGATTTACATCTCTCTTGGAAGTACAAATCGATCCATCACTCATTCGTTCATCTTCAAAGTCCGTTCATCTTCCGCATCATTTCCGCATCCTTTGAACCGATCATCATCCGTTCAAGTCACAACCACACGAAGGGCATTTTGGGGCATAGATCCTTACGAGGAGTCTATCACCGCTGAAAGGGTAAGGCTGTGGCCACAAGTGAGGACGCCGACCAGGTGAAGCCAGCTCGGAGGGAAAGATCTTCATAAGGATGATGCTCCTAGACAAAAAAGACGTAATGCTCCAGTTCACGATGCACCGAGCACGAACTGCCTTCGGAGCCCATATCTCTGCCGTTTGCTTTTGAAATGGTTTGTGATGACGCGTCAGCATTGGCTACTCTTTTCTCCAAAATTGTTTCTAAGGGGGATTGCTTCCCTCCTCCCGATACTCTATCTCGGAGCAAACCATATGCCGACATGTCTCATCGTGGTACTAGGGTAATTCTTGTCGACCTTCCTTTCTCCTACTTTGTTGAAAATGCGATGTCTAACCTTTTCTTTCCGTTCAGTTTCTGGCCTCCATTAACAAAATGATGTTCGGCTACGAGGCGGATGCCCGAAAGAACGCGAGGAGAGTTGAGCGTGCACGAAAAGTGGCCGAAGAGCTTTGAACCAAGCATGACGAAGCTGCGCGAGCGTGATGCTGCAATGGAGAGAGCATCGAAATAAAAAGAAGACTTGGAGGCTGAGGTGGAACTCCACAAGGAGAGGCGCGGCCGAGCCGATGATAGGATTCTTTACCTAGAGTCTTCTCGGGTTCGACAGGAGGCTCAGGTTGCCGAGCTTCAACGAATGTTAAGTTCAGAGAAGGTTGAACGAGCTAAGAAGGTGGCGATGCGCAGAATGGCCAAGAAATTTCAAGCTAAAGTCGATCGAGCCAAGGAGAAGTTTAAGAACTTGGGCGGGTCATCGAAAAATAACGTGGTTGACCTTGCCCAAGTTGACGGCAACCTTGAACTCCTTGCACTGCTTCGTGGTGATGAACCACCTTCGTTGGATGCCAAAATCGAGAAGCTTCAGGGATGGAGAGCTAGGTACGCTGGCGCCGATGATGAGTTTGATAGGTTGGTTGCCGCATTGGGCAACGACTTAGTGGTTTCGCCGATCTCTGAACATTCCACTGACATTATGCTTGGTAACGAGTCTGTCGAAGAGTTAGCGGCGGATATCGGCGTTCGCATTTTCTCTGAATCAAACAGGGGTATTCCCGGTTTGTCTTCGCTTGGTTTGAAGAGGGCTTCCGAATCCAGGACGACGACAGAATCCTCCTCTAGCGATGATGATGTGTCTTCGAAGGGTAATGTTGCCGATGACGGGGATCACCGAACCCATCATTGAGGATATGCCGAAGACTATGGCATGGTTTTCCCCATTCTATGATGTCATGCTTGACTTTTTTGAATATGGTGCCTGTACGGCTTTATCTGTATCAACTTGTTATGTTTGCCTTGCGACTTTTGCTTTTTGTTGTGTTGTTTCTTTATTCTCGAACCTTGTTGCCGAATGCTTTTTTATCCAGGGCCGATTTGTTTTGCCATATCTTGCTTTAGTGTTAATGTGATCATTCCGATTCACGGATATGTTAATGTAAACATTTTTGCTTCGATAATGAGCATAGGTGTTTTGACCAAGGATTTGTTTGTTAGGTTTTCAGATGAATATTTTGGTTTACGGCTACGCTACCGTAAGCATATTTGCTCCGACAATGGACACGTAGTACTGTTGCGACCAATGATTCGTTTGTTGGGTTTTTGATGAACATTTTGGTTTACGGACGAGTTGCCACCAACAAGTCCGCTCCAACAATGAACATGTAGTACTTGTTAAGACCAACGATTTGTTTGTTGGGTTTAAGATGAACATTTTGGTTTACGAATACGCTACCGTAAGCATATCAGCTCCAACAATGGACATAGACATTTATATAGCGCGCGCTTTTAATCCGCTAAGATATAATAGTTAGATCCATAAAGGATGTAGTAGTTCGTTGCTGCTGGCCACAACAACGAGAGTGAGATAAGATGTCTTTTTAGTTAAGACTTCGAGTAATTCGTAAAGGATGCGAATGAGATGCCTGTTTTTGTTAAGGCTTTAGTAATTCGTAAAGGATGTGATATGATGACCTTAGCTTCAAAAAGCTTGCATTAGGTAGACGTAGAGCCTATTACAAAGGTGGGAGTATACGAGTATACGTACCCACTCCCCCCCTTTTTAAAGAGGGGGCAACTGAACCCATCCGAAGCTGAGCTGCCTACGTATCCTTTGTAGGGATCAAGCCGCCTCGTAGTTCATGTAAAGTACCTTATGGAAAGTATTTCTTAAGATGCATTGCGTTCCACGATCTTGGTATTGGAACGTTAGACATGTTGGCAAGTTTGTATACTCCGGGTCGGACCACTTTCGTGATTTTGCAAGGTCCTTCCTAGTTTGCTCCGAGTTTGCCGGCGTTCCGCTCTGCTGTATTCTGGAAAACCTTCCGTAGGACTAAGTCTCCTTCGTACAACTGTCGATTTCGTACGTGAGAGTTGTAGTATTTTGCCGCTGCGTTCTGATAATTCTGAATTTGGAGCAAAACTTGATCCCTCCTTTCGTTGATCAGGTCCAACTCATCGAGCATCAATAAGTGATTGAGCCCCTCTTGTTCTGGGAGAAGTCTTCGGCGGACTCCTGGAAAATGTATCTCTGGTAGAATGACGCATTCTGTCCCATAGACGAGAGCGAACGGAGTTTTGTTGGTTGCTCGCCGCGGTGTTGTCCTAAGGGACCACAACACCCCTTCCGATTCGTCAGCCCACCGTCCTTTCTTTTCGTCAAGACGCTTTTTTAGACCGTCGAGAATTGTCTTGTTTACTGCTTCTGCCTGGCCGTTTCCTTGTGGATATCTTGGGGTAGACTTGTTTAGTCAGATTTTCCACTTTTCGTAGAAAGCCTCGAACCTTGTGGAGATGAACTGCGAACCATTATCGGTGACGATTTCGTACGGTACTCCATGTCGGCATATGATATTTTTCCATAGGAAAAATTTGACTTGTGCATCCTTGATACTGGCTTAAGAATCTACCTCCACCCACTTCGAAAAATAGTCCGTCAAGAGTAGTAGGAATTGTTTCTGCTTCGAAGGATGTAAAGGTCCAACAATATCCATGGACCATCGCATGAACGGATTAGGTGACGATATTGAGGAAAACATCTCGGTTGGCTGATGAATAATTGGTGTGTGACGCTAACACTTCTCACATCTAGCGGAAAACTTCTCGCAATCATGTATCATAGTTGGACAATAATAACCGTGTCGTTTAATTTTTATTGCCAAAGCTCGCCCTCCTGAGTGGTTACCACATGAGCCGCTATGGACTTCCTCCATGATTGCTCTTGCCTCATTTTCTTCGATGCAGGCGAGTAATGGCCCTAAGAATCGCCATTTGAAAACATTCCCGTCGAGCAAGATGTAACGAGCCGCTTGTGGCCGAAGCTTACGAGCTGCCCATTTGTCAGAAGGTAAGATACCATCGCAGATGTATCCTCGGATGTCATCAAGCCACCCTCTGTCGCAGCTGTATTTAATTTCTTGTGATGTTTCGTCCGTCTCGACTGTTTCATTTTCGTGCAGGGGGGTTGATGTCGGTAGATAGGGGAATGGAATCCTCGTCCATGGCTGTCGCCTCGCTGTCAACATTTTTGAGGTTTTCGTCCTCGTTGACAACGTCTATTTCCATTTGAGATTCGGGTCCTTTATCTGCCACGTATGTCTCGTCCTGGACCATTGAGTCGTTGGTTATGGCTTCTTGTTCTTTGGCGTCGTCCTCAGCGACGTCCGATGCACAGACTTTTTCCCTCGCTTTCCTGGTGACTTGAGAACGCGTAACTACACTCACTGTTTCTGAAAGAGTGATACTCGGGTGTTTGATGAATTCCACTGGGATAATTTGCTTCAAGTCTGGATCAGAAGTGGATGCGAGAGCGGCCAATGCATCAGCCGAAGTGTTTTTGCCTCGTGAAATACGTGTGAGCGTGAATTCTTTGAACTTCTCAGCCAGGTCTTTGACGACTTTTAGATATGCTTCCATACGATCATCTTTAGCTGCGTATTCCCCGCTGAATTGGTTCGCGACTAACTGTGAATCGAAAAAGTGTGAATGCAATCAATCTTGAGTCCTTGTGCGAGCTTTATTCTGGCAATGAGGGCTTCATTGTTGGAGGCACGAAAGCCTAGGCCAAAAGATTGTTCAAGTATCTCGCCCATTGGTGATGTCTGACGTATCCCAACTCCTGAGCCATTTTTGGATGACGAGCCGTCAACGTGGAGTTGCCAAGTCGAACTCGTGTTTCCTTTAACGAGGCTCTCCTCTGGAAGTTCGATCAAAAAGTCGGCTAGCACCTACGATTTCGCGCAAGTCTGTCTGCGATACTCGATATCGTACTCACTGAGCTCGATTGCCCACTTGGCCAATCTCCCGGATTGAATTGGGCTGTGAAAAATGGACCGTAGAGGGAAAGTGCTAAGGACCACAATGGAGTGTGATTGGGAGTACAACCTCATTTTTCTGGCGGATATGACAACCGATAAAGCCAACTTCACCATTTACGGGTATCTTGTCTCTGCATCGGTGAGACTCTTGCTGACGTAAAAAATTGGTTTTTTCTCTCCCATTCGTCTCGAATGAGCACTCCACTTACTACTGTGGTAGAGATTACGGTGTATAGGAAGAGTGGCTCTCCCTCGACTGGCTTTGCAAGCCCTGGCGGACTAGCAAGGTATTTCTTCAACAGCTGGAAGGTTTCTCTGCATTTATCCGTCCATTCGAACTTCTTGTTTCCTCGTAGAGTGTCATAAAAAGGTAAGCATTTATCGGTGGATAGCAAAATAAATCTGTTGAGTGCAGCTACCCTCCTAGTCAGTCTTTGCACTTCACGTTTTGTCTTTGGTGAAGCCATCTGTATAAGCGCGTCAATCTGCTTGGGGTTTGCTTCGATACCTTGATGAGTAGCCAAGTAACCAAGAAACTCTCCGGACGTGACTGCGAATCTACACTTTATCGGGTTTAGCTTCATGTCATGCGAGTTGAGACGTAGAGCCTATTATAAAGGTGGTTGCCCTTTCTGTTGTTTGGTGGGTTCGGAGCAGAGGGAGGATAGTTCGTAGACTTCGCCTTTCTATGCTTCTGGGCTAGGATCTTCACTTTTTCTTTGCTGGAGGCGAAGTCCATTGGTCGGTGCAATGCATCCTGGATCGTCGTTGGAGCATTTAGCGCAATCTCCTTCCGAAAATTTGAGTCGAACCACAGGGCTTTCTTCAATGCTTGCAACGTGGCTTCGTCACTTATCCCTTCAACCTTCGATAGTACCGACTTGAACCGTTCGATGAAAGTTCGTAACGTCTCGTTTTTTCCTTTCCCCATGGTCCATAGATCTACATCGGATGTTCGGCGTTCCATGAATATAGCATAATGTTTGAGGAATGCTGATGAGAACTGATTGAAGTTGTCGATCGAGTTTCTTCCCAGCCTAGAGAACCATTGGAGAGCTGGTCCTTTAAGGTGCTCGGCGAACAAAAGACATTGACCAGCTTCTTCTTTGCCTTCTCTAAAGTTTGCTCGTCCCATTGCTATCGTGAAGGCTGTCAAATGTTCCTTTGGATCGGCCTTTCCTTTGTAAACTGGTATCTTCATCTTCCCCGGGTCGGACACCTTCGTCTTCGTAATTTGAGTTGTGAACGGGGTGTTCTGTGCTTCTTCAAGCACTCGGTCAAGTTCAGGAGCCTTGCTGGTAGCCCTATGCATATGAGATCGAACAAATCTCATCTCAGCGGCAGCTCGCTCCATACCGGCTCGAATTTCGACCATCTCTTCCTTCTGGGCTCGGATTACTGCTTTTTGTTCTTCTTCGATCTGGGCTCATTGGGCCTAGAGGATGCTCTCCTCTTCCTCGGTAAGGTCTTTATCATGGCCTAGGTTGGTACCGGTTCATTCGACTCGAGTTTGGGCTGCTCCTGCGAGTTCAGCTTCGTGGTGGGTTTCCAGGTCGTGTTCACCCTCTGGGTTATCCTCCAGGTCGATCATCGGATTCGTTCCATCCACAGTCTGGGTGTTTGTTCCTTACGCAGCCGCATTCAGTTCGGCGGTTGCGGTTGGTTCGTTTGGAGGAGGTAATCTGCCATGGGTTCTCGGTGCATGGTGAGGAGTTGAGAAATTGAGGGCCATTGGATTGAGACGTTGAAGGGGGCGCCTCATTAGGTCAATTCCTGAGCCCCTACCTCGGGCTCGGCTCACCGTCGTAAGGACTTCCAGCTTGTCGGTCACCATTGTGTTTAGCTTGTCCTGCTCCTCCGCCTTCTTGAGCAGCGTCTCTGGCATCATCTTTATCTGTGCCAGGGCCTCCGACCTTGTCTCCAAAGCTGCAAGCACTGGTGCATCTTTCACTATGGATCCATCGACCTCGATGTCCTGCGGGTCATCAGTTCTTCTATCTCTGTCGACGGTCATCTTCTTCGGATCGTTCGTATGGTGGTTCCTTGGAGTAAGAAAGTTTCGATTCCCCCTCCTTCTAGCGCCAAATTGTGGGGGTCAAAATCAACACAATTAGATTTGTCGAAGGTTTGTTAAGAGGGGTGAAATTTCTGCATATGAACCACGAAAGCGAAGATCCAAATATGGTTTTTTATTAAGCTGTTTCGAAAAGCTTTTCGTACAAGAGTTTGAGAGAAAAAATTCTAGGGTTTTGCTAAGTAAATTGCCGATCCCTTTTTCAAGAATTTGTACATAGATATATATACTAGTTTTAGTCGGCCATGCCAATTCCAAAGAGATTAAGGAAAACTTCCTAAACTTTCGGGATTTCTGTTAAGCTAAGTCGGCTTGGCTTCATGGGCCTTTGTATTGACATCGGCCGAAGATAGGCTCGTTGACTTCGTATAGAAATGACTTTGGCCAGACAGCTTCGTATAGAATTGACTTCGGCCAGATAGCTTTATATAGAAATGATTTCGGCATGACAGCTTCGTATAGAAATGACTTCGGCCAGACAGCTTTGTATGGAAATGACTTCGACCAGACAGCTTCGTATGGAAATGACTTCGACTAGATAGCTTCGTATAAAAATGACTTATGCCAGACAGCTTCGTATGGAAATGACTTCGGCCAGACAACTTCGTATAGAAATGAATTCGGCCAAACAGATTCGTATGGAATGACTTCGGCCAGACAGCTTCGTATAGAAATGACTTCGGCCAGACAGCTTCGTATGGAAATGACTTCGGCCAGACACCTTCGTATAGAAATGACTTCGGCCAGACAGCTTCGTATGGAATTGACTTCGGCCAGACAGCTTCGTATAGAATTAACTTCGGCCAAACTGCCCATTGCCGAAGTGTCCTTTGGCTGAAGTGGAGCTTGTTGGCCAAAGTGAAGCTTGTTGGCCGAAGTGCTTTGTTGGCCGAAGTGGCCTTTGGCCAAAATAAAGCTTGTTGGCCGAAGTGCCTTGTCTACCGAAGTACTTTGTTGGCCGAAGTGGCCTTTGGCCGAAGTAAAGCTTGTTGGCCAAAGTGCCTTGTCGGCCGAAGTGCTTTGTTGGCCGAAGTGGCCTTTGGCCGAAGCCGTTGGCCGAAGTGGCCATTGGCCGAAGTAAAGCTTGTTGGCCGAAGTGCCTTGTCGGCCGAAGTGCTTTGTTGGCCGAAGTGGTGCTTGTTGGCCGAAGTAGGCTTCTCCGTGTCGAAGTGGCCTTGCCGAAGTGGACTTCTCCGTGCTGAAGTGGCCTTGCCGAAGTAGAGCTCGTATCATGCCTAAGTGGAATTCTCCGTGCCGAAGTAGCCTTGCCGAAGTAGAGCTCGTATCGTGCCTAAGTGGACTTCTCCGTCCTGAAGTAAAGCTCGTATCGTGCCTAAGTGGACTTCTCTGTGCCGAAGTGGCCTTGCCGAAGTAGAGCTCGTATCGTGCGTAAGTGAATTTGTATCACAGCCGAAGTGAGCTCGAATTGTGCCTAAGTGAATTCGTATCACGGCCGAAGTGAGCGCGTATCATGCCGAAGTGAACTCGTATCACGGCCAAAGTGAGCTCGTATCGTGCCTAAGTGAATTCGTATCACGGCCGAAGTGAGCTCGTATCGTGCCTAAGTGAATTCGTATAGAAATGACTTAGGCCACGACTTCGGCCTTGTCCGATTCCTCGTATTTCCATACTTAGCCATTTTCCCATTGATCACAACTGAGTGGATTTTGACCCCAACATAGAGTAGTTCTTATTATGTATTTTCCCATGTCGTAATCATCCATATGCTTGTAATAGAATGCCGTTTTATAAAAAAAAACAAAAACAAAAAAAAACTTACGAGACTAGAACCCAAAATAGAGCTAGAAACATAGTAGAAATTAAAAACAGAGCAAAAAACATAAAATAAAACAAAGAATAACAAAGATTATAAAGAACTAGATTAGGATCCTCGCGATGCGGGGATTATTTGATTTATAGTAAATAGTTAGGTTTAAAGAATATTTTGGAAAAAAATAGACCATTTCATATTTCAAACCCGAACTTAGATAATGTAGTAATTAAGGTGATGTATTGCATTTTTAACGCATTCTAACCCAAGTTCTCAATGGTTTTTCGAATCTTTTCTATGATTTTAGTGTCGTTTCAGAGTCGGAAAGTTTTTGGATAGAATCTAAGGCATAAGGAGCAAAGAATGGAGCAAAGGAGAAGAAAATGACTCAGATCAATCGATCTAAACATGGATCAATCGATCCAAGTCTCAAGCCAAAGCTCAGTAACTTTTTGGATCGATCAAGGAAGAGTAGATCGATCGATCTAGGCTGGATCGATCGATCCACAGCCAGATCGATCGATCCAATATGCCGTAACTTTTTGGATCGACCAAATTTATCCCAGATCGATCGTGCCATCATCAGATCAATCGATCCAAGCTCTTCCGACCAGAAAAAAGAAATTTGCAATTTCCTATTTTCACAAGGTTTTGCCATATCTTTTCATCCAGAATGTTTTTAATATATATATATATATGAGTTTGAGCCATTGTTTAGGCTACACTGACATACGCTTTACATACTCTTTTACATCTATTCGGACTTTTTGGCTTTCTGCAATCTGTAAGCTGTGGGAGACGAATCTCTGAATCTACATTGTTGAGAAGATTTATGAACCCCTTTTGATTTAATTATTTGATTATGAGTTTTTCTTCATCTTCTTCTGCTTTGATTGCTTCCATGTCTGAGTAGTTTCATAGTTAGGTTTAGGGTTTCAAGGGAATTTATGAATCATTAAATGAGATATAGATAGGGATTTATCTCTTGTCTTTACCTATTGTTGTTCTTATTGCTTAGATTGAATTGATCACTTAAAATCTGATTTAGGATTTTATCTATTCATCAAAAGTTATATAGATTTCCTGATAGAACATAGGTGAGAGAATTGTCCTTAGCCAACGAAAGTTGATGTTAAGGCAATTTGTGAACATACAAACATGCTCGTTAATGCTTGTTGGGGTCAATATCTCCCCTTTTGAAGTTAACAGCAAACGGATCGTGGGTTACAACCCACGGTAAAGATGCTGGGTCGTGTACCCCAATCCATGGTGCAGCAAACGGATCGGGTGTCACGACCCATGGTAAAGAAGTGGGTCGTGTACCCCGATCCACGATGCAGCAAACGGATCGGGTGTCACGACCCACAGTGAAGAAGTTGGGTCATGTACCCCGATCCGTGGGACAGCGAACGGATCGGGTGTCACGACCCACTGCAAAGAAGTTGGGTCGTGTACCCCGATCCATGGAATAGCGAATGGATCGGGTGTCACGACCCACTGCAAAGAAGTTGGGTCGTGTACCCCGATCCATGGAACAACAAATGGATCGGGGTCACAACCCACAGTGAAGAAGCTGGGTCGTGTACCCTGATCCATGGTGCATCAAATAGATCGGGTGTCACGACCCACGATGAAGAAGTGGGTCGTGTACCCCGATCCACGGTGCAACAAACGGATCGGGTGTCATGACCCACAGTGACGAAGTTGGGTCATGTACCCCAATCCGTGGGATAGCGAACGGATTGTGTGTCATGACCCACGGCAAAGAAGTTGGGCCGTGTACCCCGATCCATGGTGCAACAAACAGATCGGGTGTCCCCCTAACCGTGTATAAGAAGAAATGGATCGGGTGTCCCCTAACCGTGCATAAGAAGAAATGGATCGGGTATCCCCCTAACCGTGCATAAGAAGAAACGGATCGGGTGTCCCCCTAATCGTGCATAAGAAGAAACGGATCGGGTGTTCCCCTAACTGTGCATAAGAAGAAACAGATAGGGTGTTCCCCTAACTATGCATTAGAAGAAACGGATCTGGTGTCCCCCTAACCGTGCGTAGAAGAATTGGATCGGGTGTCCCCTAACCGTGCATTGATGATTTGGTTCGGGTACCGTGACCTTAGTCAAATATAAGATTGATCGGGGTTAAAGAGAAAGACATAACCATTGGTGCTCGAACGGTTTGAATAATGAACCGTGAACCACGACGCCACCCGAGCCATGAACCAAGGCGTCACCCAAGCCGTGAACCATGGTGTCACCCGAGCCGTGAACTATGGTGTCACTTAAGCCAAGGTTCAACGATAGGAGGTTTGCCGAGACAACGAGCCCACGGATTCAAGCCCACAAAAGATATATGACAAGGTTAAAGCCCATGAATCAAAGTCCATGGCTGTGGCAGGCTTTGCTAAAAGGAAATCCCGAGGAATTAGGAAATCTTCCTTATCTCTTTAAACATTAACTTACCCGACTTAAACTTGTATATATACTCATGTATTCCCTCGGAAAAAGGGATCTGCAATTTAACCTAGCAAAACTCTGTACTTTTGCTCTCATACAAAAAGCTTTCTAAGCAGCTTAATAAAAGACCATATTTGGATCTCTATTTGTGTTTTTAGTTGTTTCTGCTCAGAAATTTCATCACTCTTAGCAAACCTTCGACAAATTCAATTGGTGTGGATTCACGCTCCCACAATTTGGCGCTAGAAGGAGGGGGAGAAAATTTTTCTTACTCAAGAAAGCCACCGCAAAACCGATCTGAAGAACGATGACCAAGACGGAGAGCAAGACGCTACTGATGTGAGGAACACTGGCATGGAGGATCAGACGAACCATAAGCCACTTCTCCGACTAACCGTTGGGGCAGCATAGACAACTATCAAATTCAGAATTTCCATTCCGTTCACCACCTTCACATATATGAACTGGTCCGATGATTTCATTACCACAACATCTCCTATTCCCGTCTTCCACAATAGCCACAAACCTCCACTTTGTCCTACCGCATCAACTCTAAAAGAATTCTCAAATCCCAGTCCTTGACATATGCGAGCCACTCTATCTCCACCCGCGTGGGTCTCAAAGATGGCTAACAAATCTGTTTTGAATTTCTTCAGGATATAACGAATCAATCTTCGAAAGTTGGGTTTATTTGCCCCCCAATAATTCCATAACAAATAATTCATCATTAAAATGCAAACTACTACCGGAAAAGCTGGGGTCAACTGTTATGCAGATAATATTTCCGTCACGCTCTCCGACAGATCCTTATGCATAACCATTGCCTTGTTCGTTGAGACCTCCCCCGATCCCAACTGTTCATTCTCTTGCGGTGTTCTGCCTACTCTGTTCCATACGCCTCTCGTCACTCCTTGCCTCACCGCCATTAGTAAAGAGACCTCCTGGCCTACCCAGATTGTCCTTCTCTACTCTCAACCTTTTCCCATTTGCTGATAACTCGACCTCCCCTCTTGTTGGCCAAACACTAACCCCCTCATGGGCCTAGCTGGGTTAGATTTTTTAGGCCTAGGCCTATCTTTATCCAGCCCTTTCTTCTTCCCAATACCATTCTCTTTGCCCCCATCCTTAGTACCGCCCCTACCTTTTTCTAAGACTGCCCCAAACACTACCACTTTAGCTTGCGAGATACTCTTTCCCTTCTCCATGCGATTGCTTATATTTTCATTTTCCTTATTATCTCCTGCCACACTAACTTCTTCCCTTATATCTAACAATACCATATCGTCCTCCCTTACCTCAGAAGTTTCCATATCCTCCTCTAAACTTCCAAATCTGTTAGAAATTATAATATTCTTGGTATCTTTACTCTTTGTGGATTTCTGAAGATTTCTTTCCATATCTCCTTTCCCGCCTCCCGCCGCGGGACCAACCCTCCTCGTCGCGAGTTCCGACCTCCTCCCTGATGTAAAACCATCTTCCAACTGGTTAGCTATTCGCAGCCTCATATTCTCAGCTCCACTCGGTGCCAACGGTACAACGACTTCTCCTGCACTCCCCTCGGACATGTGTGGACCATGTGACCATACATTCCACATTGCGAACAGATATTTGTTAGGCCATCAAACGATACAAAGTATCTCTCACCATTAATCATGATTGTTCCTTTGAGAGACTTCTTTAAAGTTACTTCGACACAAATTCTAGCAAATCTAGCCCTCTCAACATTCAACGTTGTTAAATCTATCTTTATCGGCTTCCCCAATCCTCTAGCAATCCCCATCAAAATTGACTTGTGGTAGAAGTTCACTGGGATGTTCAACAACCGAACCCAAACTGGTGTCGTGACAATTTCATCCCTTAGCGGGTCAAACTCCGGTGACCAAGCTTATCCCATAAGGTGACTACCAAACGCCCTGTATGGTCCCTGTCAAAACCGCCAAGTACGCAAGCTAAATTATCTTATGGGTACGCAATTATATTATTTACAAAGATTTTGATTTTTTTTAAGAAATTGATATAGTATACAATTTCAATGTTGATGACACCCCCACTCGAATACTTATTAAGATGGGTTAGAGAATCGACCCTTAAATTTTGCTGCAAGGCCCATTTATATAATCATATTAATCCATTTACTTTACTTTTCTATCAGGTCCTTTCATTTTGAAGGCATCAAATATAGTAACTCAGACGAACTCTTTTATGTTCATTGTATTTTTTTTTTACAAAAGAACAGAAAAACGTTCTTTAACAACTTTTATTGATTCTATTGTTATTTGTTAGAGTAAGATGATGAAGGAATACCCAGCAAAGCTGCGATTGGTAACACTTCAATGCATGTTCAGTTGCATCCAAACCGCAGTTTGGGCAATCGCAGTTAACAAAAGTCCATCAGTTTGGAAGATTGAATTTGCCTTACCTCTTCTCTCCATGGCTTATTGTGTATGCCTACCTAAACCCATCCCTGATCTCTAAATAATAATAATTTATATTCGTTAGAAAAATGAAAGACAAAAACACAATTAAACAGGGAATTGTGGTGACTGGGTTCACATATTGGTTGCAAGTATGGACGATAGAGAAGAAAGGGCCAGTATTCACTGCACTCTACACTCCTTTAGCTCTCATCATTACTTGCATCGTCTCAACTTTCCTTTTCAAGGAAACACTCTACCTTGGAAGGTTTGTTTTTGTTTTTTTGTTTTGATAAAGAACCTTGGAAGGTTTGTTGATTTAATAAATATGTATAATTTTCTACTATATCCATATATCTATATTTCTCTAATATTTGATGTTGTTAATGTGTGTGTCTGGACTGGAGCAGTGTGGGTGGGGCATTGTTGTTGGTGTGTGGACTATATATAGTGGTCTGTGGGGTAAAACCAAAGAAGAGAAAATAGAAAAATATGAGGAAAAGCAAAGCCAACAAGAGATTAAAGAAGTTGTCATCGTCTTGGATTGCGCCTCCACGCATCACTAGTCAACTCACAACTTACTTTTACTTTAACCGTGGCTACACCCAAGTTCCACGTCTTTGTTCTATTATCTACTCACTTTGTCTCAACTACGACATTAATAGTTTTTTTTTTAATAAAGTTTTTCTACGACGACATTAATAATGTCCGCGACGTTATGCATTGCATGTAATGTAAATATCAAGGTTCAAAAAAATCAGTAGGCAGTAACTAGGCGTTTGGTAGGACATAGTGTCCAGAATGATTAGGCTCGACCTAGGTGTTAATGATTACTTAATTAACTAATGCAAAAAATGCAAGATCAATCTCCATTTTAAAAAAAAACTGCAAAATAAACTTTTTTTTTTTTTTAAAAACCTTCAATTCGTCCTTCGGTTTTTGAGACGACATCATTTTAACCTACAAAAAATACTTTTATTAGGGTTCGAAAAATCACATCCCTAATTTCTTGTCCAAAACTGGTCTACATTATCAACTCCGCTACTAAATATTTTTAATATTATGCGGCAAAAATTAATTAGATATTTTCTTGCATAATTACTAAATTAACATAACGAATAACGTGGACGTTCATCTCTACCTCCTAACCCCTAAACTGGCAATGCGAGAGCATATTCCACCCCAATATGATCGCCTCCATTCTCTCGGTTCTCGTTTAAGCCAAATTTCGATCCATGCATGAATTTGTCCTCATCAACACATCTCTCGGAGAATTCATCCTGAAATGCTTTGATTTCTCCTGGGCTGAAGACGTTGGATCTAAAACCGGTGCCGCAGACCGACTTCAACACATGGTCGAATCCTTCAAGCCGGTCATGGCAACGCTCCTAGATCTCCCGATGATGACGATCTATGCCTTGAACAGCCAGGCCACCGGTTTGGGAATTTGGGAAACACATATAACTATTTATGAATCCACACTATATAAAATATTCACGTCAGTGTTGGTAGTGCATGTCCTTTTTGGATAAAAAGTCATGGGTTCCATAGTTCCATTCTTTAAGTCCTATAATAATGTATTTTTCTAAGTTCCATTCTTTAAGTCCTAAAATAATGTATTTTTCTAAGTTAAACGATGTCTTATTGATTACCGTTAAAACCTTTAACAGTGTTAACTTTGGGGGTCAAATTGAATGTTTTTAATAAGATAAGAGTTTTACTTTATGGTTTTTTTGGATCGAAATTGATCTTCCATTTCTTGTTATTTGAGGGGTTTTTCGCATTTTTCCCTTTTAAATTTCATATGTCACCAATTACACATAGGGTGAATTTGGTTAATAACTAAATTAGAAAATTAGCAATCTAACCAAAAGTGGCTTATGTGGAGCAATAATAGCCATAGGATCAAGAGTGAATTAGTTAGTTATTGAGTTATAATTTTGTTGTTGGTTATTGGTGCCAATTTTCCTTACATATTTCCACTCATATTGATACTAAAAGTGAAAAATAAACATAGTTAAAATGAACAATAAATAAAACTAATAAAAAATAATACATGCAAAAACCAGAGGCCTTTGAGAGGCGATTTTTCCTCTACTGAAATCCTCCTCCGATCTCCCTTTCCGGAGTGCGGTGCCTCTCACCGCTGCCGGAAAAAGGACCCCATCTGTCACCGCTCCTTCCTCGGCTACTTGTTACTCTGAGGTTCAAGTGCCTCAAATATGGGTTTTTGGGTTCTGCTTTAGTCGTGGGTTCTCGCCGGTGGTCCCTCTGTACCCACCGCTCGAATCGCCGGTTCCTGCGATGTGCACTTCCGTTGCGCTGCAAGGTTTTTGTAGCGGATGGATTATGATTAACTCTGTTCAGGGATGGCAAGGACTGATCTTGCCTTTTGCTCCTTATCCTATCTGCTTCCTTGCTTTGTCCGGGTCTTAGAGTTCTTGTGCCTCACCGTAGCAAAGCTCTCTCCTCTCCGGTTTCAGGATTGTGTTTACCTCTGTTTATGGTTCTTCTGGGCTTGTCTTGGTAGATTCAGTTTCAGGCTCCTGGTGTTGGTTGTTGTTGCTCGTGGTCTTGGTTGTGGCTCCAAGTCCCTTAGGTGCTTTCTCCTTTTCCTCTCCACATCTCTAGGGATTTTTTGTTGTAGTAAGTGGTTTTTGGGGTCAAGGATCGGCAGCAATAGGCTCTCTCTTTCTGTTTCCTAATAATGATGCTCTGTTTCCTCCTGATATTTTGCTTCCTTGGCCATTGGTTCTCCGACTAGCCCTAGGTCCGGCTAGTCTCCTTT
Source organism: Pseudoturritis turrita (assembly GCA_900406555.1). Lineage (NCBI taxonomy): Eukaryota > Viridiplantae > Streptophyta > Magnoliopsida > Brassicales > Brassicaceae > Pseudoturritis > Pseudoturritis turrita. The sequence continues at coordinate 283,265 of OVBL01000652.1, read as the reverse complement.
CAAGTCTTTGTTGGGTCTCGGTTAGTGAGGTTGCTTCCTACTTGTTTTGTATCTTGGGTTATGTCACGGCTTTTGACTGGTTCTTGTGCTCGGTTGAAGTTTGGGCTACCTTGGTTTTGTGTTGTGGTCTCGTGCTATCTGATTCGTTCGGAGGATTTGTGTAGACTCGGTTATTTCCTCCTGTTGGTCTCGTCACTCTTCTCAGCAAATATGGGTTCTCGCGTCTAGCAGTGTGTTTGATTGGGCCTTCTCTTCCCTTTTGTTGTTGATGGTAGTCAGGTCCATTGAGCCTTACCGCTATCTTCGACAACTCGTCATGGTCAAAGATTTGGTATAATATTCCTTTTTATTATCCTTTTCGCATTCATATAGTTTATCTTTTTCATTCCCTTAACCTCTAGAGTGCGGGAGTCGAAATTAACACAATTAGATTTGTCGAAGGTTTGTTAAGAGGGGTGAAATTTCTACGTATGAACCACGAAAGTGAAGATCCAAAGATGGTCTTTTATTAAGCTATTTCGAAAAGCTTTTCATACAAGAGTTTGAGAGCAAAAACTCTAGGGTTTTGCTAAGTAAATTGCCGATCCCTTTTTCAAGAGATGTACATAGATATATATACTAGTTTTAGTCGGCCATGCCAATTCCAAAGAGATTAAGGAAAACTTCATAAACTTTCGGGATTTCTGTTTAGCTAAGTCGGCTTGGCTTCATGGGCCTTTGTATTGACATCAGCCGAAGATGGGCTCGTTGACTTTGTATAGAAATGACTTTGGCGAGACAGCTTTGTATAGAATTGACTTCGGCCAGACAACTCCGTATAGAAATAACTTCGGCCAGACAGCTTCGTATCAAAATGACTTCGGCCAGAGAACTTCGTATGGAAATGACTTCGGCTAGACAGCTTCGTATGGAAATAACTTCGGCCAGACAGCTTCGTATAGAATTGACTTCGACCAAACAGCTTCGTATAGAAATGACTTCGGCCTGATAGCTTCGTATAGAAATGACTTGCCGAAGTGGGCTTCTCCGTGCCGAAGTGGCCTTGCCAAAGTAGAGCTCCTATCATGCCTAAGTGGACTTCTCCATACCAAAGTGGCCTTACCGAAGTAGAGCTCGTATCGTGCCTAAGTGGAATTCTCCGTGTCGAAGTGGCCTTGCCGAAGTAGAGCTCGTATCGTGCCTAAGTGAATTCATATCACTGCCGAAGTGAGCTCGTATTGTGCCTAAGTGAATTCGTATCACGGCCGAAGTGAGCTCGTATCATGCCGAAGTGAACTCGTATCACGGCCGAAGTGAGCTTATATCGTGCCTAAGTGAATTCGTATCACGGCCGAAGTGAGCTCGTATCGTGCCTAAGTGAATTCGTATAGAAACGACTTAGGCCATGACTTCGACCTTGTCCAATTCCTCGTATTTCCATACTTAGCCATTTTCCCATTGATCACAGCTGAGTGGATTTTGACCCCAACAGTTAGCCCCCAGCTTGGTAGTTTCAGTTATGATAGTGCCGAGGTAAAGGAAGTCTAAGCTGGGATCAATGTGCTGTGCCAATTAGTACGAGCCGAACCAATGTGATGCTGAGTCCGTCATTCTTGATATTCTGCCAGGTTCTTTGTCTTCAAATCAATAATCTCATTTCCAGTAGAAATTTCTTCATGCAACTGTGTTTTGGCACGATCTCCAAGGCATGATGACATCACCTTTTTGCTTTAAGGGGCTATATATGCCTCCACTTCTCTTCATTTCTTCCTCACTTCTTCACTTCTCAAAAATCTCCAAGAAGGCAAGGTAACTTCTTTCCTCCCTTCTCTAGAAGTTTGTTTTTTTTAGGTTGTTTGTTTTTGTTCCCCTTGCCATTGACCGCCGAAGCTTGGCCGAAGCCCCTTTTCCGCCAAAGTGGAGCTAGGCAGAAGTCACCTACTTGCCGAAGTGGAGCTTGGTCGAAGCCCTTTTCCGCAGAAGTGATTTCCTTTGATGGACGAAATGGAGAATCCTTTCAACGTAAAAATCGAAATGGAGAATTGGAGCTCCAACTGTGCTAGGATAAAGCAAGACGCTAGTCTCCAAGCGTGCTCTTCACAGCGTCAAGCTTCTAAGAGTGGATCCAAGCATAAGGTACCCAATCCGCCAGGGTCTACTCTTTCCACTGCTGAATCTTTGGAGAGTCTTAGGCATCGGTTCAACATCTCTGAAGAGATTGAGCTTATCCTTCCGTCACCATTAGATCGAGCCGATGAACCTCCAAAAGGATGTTTTACCTTATACAAGAGCTGCTTCTACATGTGCTTTCTCTGGTTTCCAATACCAAGGGTCCTTCTTGCGTATCTATGGAAGCATAGGTTGGCCTTGGCACAAATAGCTCCCCAGGGAATTCGGCACTTGGTTGGAATTGTACTTCGTAGCTTTGAGTGCGGCGAGGAAGTTACCGTGGACCACTTTTTGAACTTGCTATCCTTTCGGACATTTTTTCCAAGGACTCGCTTCTTTACTCTATCTCGAACAAGGTCCATCGCAAAATTATCGGAGGATTTCCAAGTAAAGACAGATATTGGGAGGATTATTTCTTCTTCGTGCCCATTTCCGAAGCTTCGGTTGGTCCTGATTGGGTTAACAAAATTAGGACCAGATGGAGAGAAATCGGTAGCCGATCTGCAGCTTTACGAATTTTTCTGCTTTATTGAATATATCGTGACCTTCTGCTTTGTTTGTTGGTTTTGCACTTTCTAACCCAATCCCAACGTGTCCTCCAGACGTAGTTACACTTTGCGAGACTCTAGCTTCCGGTGAGTGTGATTGGCAAAGAGACTTTACTCTTCAAAGAGTAGAGGAAGCACGAGCTCGACATTTTGATTATTATTCTCCAAGCTCAACTTCTTCGTCTTCCCCCACCAGTATGAGGAGACCCATGGGAAAGTGATTATCGGTTCGTGAGAGGATGGAAGCCAAAACCCGAGCCATGATGGAGCAAGCGGAGATTGGTCGAACTGAAGTTTCCGCTGAGCAGCTAAGTGCTGACCTTGCTTTTCCCTCGGGGGACTCGTCCATAGAGCCGTCCACGTTGGATCCGTCCATCCCCAACACGAGAGAGATTGTGCTGGGTCTTAGGCGATTGGATTTGCCTCCGGTTCACCGCAGAATGGGTAAGGCTGTGGCCACAAGTGAGGACGCCGACCAGGTGAAGTCAGCTCGGAGGAGTGCTGCAACTAAGGCTGATAAAGGGAAAGATCTTCATAAGGATGATGCTCCTAGACGAAAAAGACGTAATGCTCCAGTTCGTGATGCCGCCGAGCACGAACTACCTTCAGAGCCCGTATCTCTACCGTTTGCTTCTGAAATGGTTTGCGATGACGCGTCATCATTGGCTACTCTTTTCTCCAAAATTGTTTCTAAGGGGGATTGCTTCCCTCCTCCCGATACTCTATCTCGGAGCAAACCATATGCCGACATGTCTCATCGTGGTACTAGGGTAATTCTTGTCGACCTTCCTTTCTCCTACTTTGTTGAAAATGCGATGTCTAACCTTTTCTTTCCGTTCAGTTTCTGGCCTCCATTAACAAAATGACGTTCGGCTACGAGGCGGATGCCCGAAAGAACGTGAGGAGAGTTGAGCGTGCACGAAAAGTGGCCGAAGAGCTTTGAACCAAGCTTGACGAAGCTGAGCGCGAGCGTGATGCTACAATGGAGAGAGCATCGAAACAAAAAGAAGACTTGGAGGCTGAGGTGGAACTCCACAAGGAGAGGCGCGGCCGAGCTGATGATAGGATTCTTTACATAGAGTCTTCTCAGGTTTGGCAAGAGGCTCAGGTTGCCGAGCTTCAACGAATGTTAAGCTCTGAGAAGGCCATGACCAACAAGAAGGTTGAACGAGCTGAGAAGGTGGCGATGCGCAGAATGGCCAAGAAATTTCAAGCTAAAGTCGATCGAGCCAAGGAGAAGGTTAAGAGCTTGGGCAGGTCGTCAAAAAATAACATGGTTGACCTTGCCCAAGTTGACGGCAACCTTGAACTCCTTGCACTGCTTCGTGGTGATGAACCACCTTCGTTGGATGCCGAAATCGAGAAGCTTTAGGGATGGAGAGATAGGTACGCTGGCACCGATGATGAGTTTGATAGGTTGGTTGCCGCATTGGGAAATGACTTAGTGGTCCGATGTTACGCTTGGTAACGAGTCTGTCGAAGCATTAGCGGCGGATGTCGGCATTCGCATTTTCTCTTGATCAAACAGGGGTATTCCCAGTTTGTCTTCGCTTGGTTTGAAGAGGGCTTCTGAATCCAGGACGACGACAGAATCCTCCTATGATGATGATGATGTGTCTTCGAAGGGTAATGTTGCCGATGACGGGGATCAGCGAACCCATCATTGAGGATATGCCGAAGACTATGGCTTGGTTTTCCCCATTCTATGATGTTGTGCTTGACTTTGTTTGAATATGGTGCCTGGACGGCTTTATCTGTATCAACTTGTTATGTTTGCCTTGCGACTTTTGCTTTTTGTTGTGTTGTTTCTTTATTCCCGAACCTTGTTGCCGAATACTTTTTTATCCAGGGACGATTTGTTTTGCCATATATTGCTTTAGTGTTAATGTGATCATTCTGATTCACGGATATGTTAATGTAAACATTTTTGCTCCGATAATGAGCATAGGTGTTTTGACCAAGGATTTGTTTGTTGGGTTTTCAGATGAACATTTCGGTTTATGGATACACTACAGTAAGCATATTTGCTCTGACAATGGACACGTAGTACTATTGCGACCAACGATTCGTTTGTTGGGGTTTTGATGATCATTTTGGTTTACGGACAAGTTGCCACCAACAAGTCCGCTCCAACAATGAACATGTAGTACTTGTTAAGACCAACGATTTGTTTGTTGGGTTTAAGATGAACATTTTGGTTTACGAATACGCTACCGTAAGCATATCAGCTCCGACAATGGACATAGACATTTATATAGCGCGCGCTTTTAATCTGCTAAGATATAATAGTTAGATCCGTAAAGGATGTAGTAGTTCGTTGTTGTGGCCAGTAGCAACGAGAGTGAGATAAGATGTCTTTTTAGTTAAGACTTCGAGTAATCCGTAAAGGATGCGAATGAGATGCCTGTTTTTGTTAAGGCTTTAGTAATCCGTAAAGGATGTCATATGATGACCTTAGCTTCAAAAAGCTTGCATTAAGTAGACTTAGACCCTATTATAAAGGTGGGAGTATAGGAGTATACGTACCCACTCCCCCTCTTTTTGAAAGAGGGGGGCAGCTGAACCCATCCAAAGATGAGCTGCCTACGTACCCTTTGTAGGGATCAAGCCGCCCCGTAGTTCATGTAAAGTACCTTATGGATAGTATTTCTTAAGATGCATTGCGTTCCACGATCTTGGTATTGGAACGTTAGACATGTTGGCGAGTTTGTATACTCCGGGTCGGACCACTTTCGTGATTTTGCAAGTTCCTTCCCAGTTTGCACCGAGTTTGCCGGCTTTCCGCTCTGCTGTATTCTGGAAAACCTTCCATAGGACTAAGTCTCATTCGTAGAACTGTTGATTTTGTACGTGAGAGTTGTAGTATTTTGCCGCTGCGTTCTGGTAATTCTGAATTCAGATCAAAGCTTGATCCCTCTTTTCATTGATCAGGTCCAACTCATCGAGCATCAATAAGTGATTGAGCCCCTCTTGTTCTAGGAGAAGTCTTCGGCGGACTCTTGGAAAATGTATCTCTGGTGGAATGACGCATTCTGACCCATAGACAAGAGCGAATGGAGTTTCGTTGGTTGCTCGCCGTGGTGTTGTCCTATGAGACCACAACACCTCTTCCAATTTGTCAGCCCACCGTCCTTTCTTTTCGTCAAGACGCTTTTTTAGACCGTTGAGAATTGTCTTGTTTGCTGCTTCTGCCTGGCCATTTTCTTGTGGATATCTCGGGGTAGACTTGCTTAGTCGGATTTTCCACTTTTCGCAGAAAGCCTCGAACCTTGTGGAGATGAACTGCGAACCATTATCGGTGATGATTTCGTACGGTACTCCATGTCGGCATATGATATTTTTCCATACGAAACTTTTGACTTGTGCATCCTTGATACTGGCGTAAGAATTTGCCTCCACCCACTTCGAAAAATAGTCTATCAAGACTAGTAGGTATCGTTTCTGCTTCGAAGGTTGTAAAGGTCCAACAATATCCATGGACCATCGCATGAACGGATAAGGTGACGATATTGAGGAAAGCATCTCGGTTGGCTGATGAATCATTGGTGCGTGACGCTAACACTTCTCACATCTAGCGAAAAACTTCTCGCAATCATGTATCATAGTTGGCCAATAATAATCGTGTCGTTAATTTTTATTGCCAAAGCTCGCCCTCTTGAGTGGTTACCACATGAGCCGCTATGGACTTCCTCCATGATTGCTCTTGCCTCATTTTCTTCGACGCAGGCGAGTAATGGCCCTGAGAATCACCATTTGAAAACATTCCCATCGAGCAAGATGTAATGAGCCGCTTGTGCCCGAAGCTTACGAGCTACCCATTTGTCAGAAGGTAAGATACCATCACAAATGTATCCTCGGATGTCATCAAGCCACCCTCTGTCGCAGCCGTATTTAATTTCCTGTGATGTTTTGTCCATCTCGACTGTTTCATTTTCGTGCAGGGGGTTGATGTCGGTAGATAGGGGAATGGAATCCTCGTCGATGGCTGTCGCCTCGCTGTTAATGTTTTCGAGGTTTTTGTCCTCGTTGACCGCGTCTATTTCCATTTGAGATTCGGGTCCTTTATCTGTCGCGTATGTCTCGTCCTGGACCATTGAGTCATTGGTTATGGCTTCTTGTTCTTTGGCGTCGTCCTCAGCGACGTCCGATGCATAGACTTTCTCCCTCGCTTTCCTGGCGACTTGAGAACGTGTAACTACACTCACTGTTTCTGAAAGAGTGATACTCGGGTGTTCGATGAATTCCACCGGGATAATTTGCTTCAAGTCTAGATCAGAAGTGGATGACGAGCCGTCAACGTGGAGTTGCCAAGTCGAACTCGGGTTTCCTTTAGTGAGGCTCTCCTCTGGAAGTTCGATCAAAAAGTCGGCTAGCACCTACGATTTCGAGCAAGTCCATCCGCGATACTCTATATCGTACTCACTGAGCTCGATTGCCCACTTGGCCTATCTCCCGGATTGACTTGGGCTGTGCAAAATGGACCGTAGAGGGAAAGTGCTAAGGACCACAATGGAGTGTGATTGGGAGTACAACCTCAGTTTTCTGGCAGACACTCTCCGGACGTGACTGCGAATCTACACTTTGTCGGGTTCAGCTTCATGTTATGCAAGTTGAGACGTAGAGCCTATTATAAAGGTGGTTGCCCTTTCTGTTGTTTGGTGGATTTGGAGCAGAGGGAGGATAATTCGTAGACTTTGCCTTTCTGTGCTTCTGAGCTAGGATCTTCACTTCTTCTTCGTTGGAGGCGAAGTCCGTTGGTCGGTGCAATGCATCATGGATCGTCGTTGGAGCATTTAGCCAAATCTCCTTCCGAAAATTTGAGTCAAACCACAGGGCTTTCTTCAATGCTTGCAACGTGGCTTCGTCACTTATCCCTTACCGACTCGAACCATTTGATGAAAGTTCATAATGTCTCGTTTTTTCCTTTCCCCATGGTCCATAGATCTGCATCGGATGTTCGGTGTTCCATGAATATAGCATAATGTTTGAGGAACGCTGATGAGAGCTGATTGAAGTTGTCAATCGAGTTTTATTCCCAGACTAGAGAACCATTGGAGAGCTGGTCCTTTAAGATGTTCCACGAACAAAAGATATTGACCAGTGTCTTCTTCGCCTTTTCTAAAGTTTGCTCATCCCATTGCTATCATGAAGGCTGTCAAATGTTCCTTTGGATCGGCCTTTCCTTCGTAAACTAGTATCTTCATCTTCCCCGGGTCGGACACCTTCATCTTCGTAATTCGAGTTGTGAACAGGGTGTTCGGTGCTTCTTCAAGCACTCGGTCAAGTTTGGGAGCCTTGCTGGTAGCCCTATGCATATGAGATCGAACAAATCTCATCTCAGCGGTAGCTCGCTCCATACCGGCTGGAATTTCGGCCATCTCTTCCTTCTGGGCTTGGATTACTGCTTTTCGTTTTTCTTCGATCTGGGCTTGTTGGGCCCAGAGGATGTTCTCCTCTTCCTCGGTAAGGTCTTTGTCATGGCCTAGGTTGGTACCACTTCATTCAACTCGAGTTTGGGCTGCTCCTGCGAGTTCAGCTTCGCGGTGGGTTTCCAGGTCGTGTTCACCCTATGGGTTGTCCTCCAGGTCGATCACCGGATTTATTCCATCCACAGTCTGCGTGTTTGTTCCTTGCGCTGTCGCATTCAGTTCGACGGTTGCGGTTGGTTGGTTCGGAGGAGGTAATCCGCCTTGGGTTATCAGCACATGGTGAGGAGTTGAGAAATCGAGGGTCGTTGGATTGAGACGTCGAAGGGGTCGCCTCATTAGGTCAACTCCTGAGCCCCTACCTCGGGCTCGGCTCACCGTCGCAAGGACTTCCAGCTTGTCGGTCACCATTGTGTTTAGCTTGTCCTGCTCCTCCGCCTTCTTGAGCAGCATCTCTAGCATCGTCTTTATCTGTGCCAGAGCCTCCGGGCTTGTCTCCAAAGATGCAACCACTGGTGCATCTTTTGCTGTGGATCAATCGACCCCGATGTCTTGCGAGTCATCAGTTCATCTTTCTCCGTCGACGGTCATCTTCTTCGGATCGTTCGTATGGTTGTTCCTTGGAGTAAGAAAGTTTCGATTCCCCCTCCTTCTAGTGCCAAATTGTGGGGGTCATAATCAACACAATTAGATTTGTCGAAGGTTTTTTAAGAGGGGTGAAATTTCTGCGTATGAACCACGAAAGCGAAGATCCAAATATTGTCTTTTATTAAGCTGTTTCGAAAAGCTTTTCGTACAAGAGTTTGAGAGAAAAAAGTCTAGGGTTTTGCTAAGTAAATTGTCGATCCCTTTTTCAAGAAATTTACATAGATATATATACTAGTTTTAGTCGGCCATGCCAATTCCAAAGAGATTAAGGAAAACTTCCCAAAAATTCGGGATTTCTGTTAAGCTAAGTCGGCTTGGCTTCATGGGCCTTTGTATTGACTGTGGGAGTCAAAATCAACACAATTAGATTTGTCGGAGGTTTGTTTAAGGGGGATGAAATTTCTACGGATGAACCAAGCAAGCGAAGATCCAAAGATGGTTTTTATTAAGCTGTTTTCGAAAAGCTTTTGCGTACAAGAGTTTGAGAGCAAAAAGTCTAGGGTTTTGACTAAGTAAATTCCGGATCCCTTTTTCAAAAGATGTACATAGATATATATACTAGTCTGATTCGGCTAGGTCAATCCTAAAGAGATAAGGAAAACTTCCTAATCCTTTGGGATTTCTTTTTTAGCTAAGTCGGCTTGACTTCGTGGGCCTCTGTATCGTTGTAGGCCGAAGATGGGCTTGTTGTCTTTGTATAGAAATGACTTCAGCCGCATCGTCTTCTAGCTTCATGTAGAACTAACCTTGGTAAGGCAGCTCCGTATAGAAACAATTTCGGCCAGGCAGTCTCGTATGGATTTGGCCAGCAGCTTTGTATGACTTCGGCCAGGCAGTCTCGTATGACTTCGGCCAGGCAGTTTCGTATGACTTTGGCCAGGCAGTCTCGTATGACTTCGGCCAGGCAGTTTCGTATGACTTCGGCCAGGCAGTCTCGTATGACTTCGGCCAGGCAGTCCCGTATGACTTTGCCCAGGCAGTCTCGTATGACTTCGGCCAAGCAGTCTTATGACTTCGGCCAGGCAGTCTCGTATGACTTCGGCCAGGCAATTTCGTATGACTTCAGCCAGCAGTCTCGTATGACTTCGGCCAAGCAGTTTCGTATGACTTCGGCTAGGCAGTCTCGTATGGCTTCGGCCAGGCAGTCTCGTATGACTTCGGCCAGGCAGTTTCGTATGGATATGACTTTGGCCAGACAGTTTCGTATGGAAATGACTTCGGCCAGACAGTTTTGTATGGAATTGACTTCGGCCAGACAGTTTTGTATCACGGCCGAAGTGAGCTCGTATCGCGCCTAAGTGAATTCGTATCACGGCCGAAGTGAGCTCGTATCGTGTCTAAGTGGTCTGTGCCGAAGTGAAGGCTTGCCGAAGTGAGGGTTTGCTGAAGTCGCCTCGCTTGCCCAAATAGGTCATTGCCGATGTGGCCTGGCTTGGCCGAAGTGGGTCATTGCCGATGTGGCCTGGTTTGGTCGAAGTGGGTCATTGCCGATGTGGCCTGGCTTGGTCGAAGTGGATCATTGCCGATGTGGGTCGTTGCCGATGTGGAGGTTCGCCGAAACCATGGCTGTGCTGAAGCCGTGGCCTTGTCGAAGTGGATTCGTATCATGGCGAAGTGAGCTCGTATCATGCCTAAGTGAGCTCGTATCTCAGCCAAAGTGAGCTTGTATCATGCCTAAGTGAGCTCGTATCATGGCAAAGTGAGCTCGTATCATGACGAAGTGAGCTCGTATCTCGGCCGAAGTGAGCTCGTATCATGCCTAAGTGAGCTCGTATCATGGCGAAGTGAGCTCGTATCATGACGAAGTGAGCTCGTATCTCGGCCGAAGTGAACTCGTATCTTGCCTAAGTGGATTCGTACAGAAACGACTTAGGCACAAAGTCTGGTTGAAGTTGTGTCGAAGTGGGCCTCCTTGCTGATGTGGGCTTGCCGAAGTGGAGCCTCCTTGTCGATGTAATCCCTCTTGGCCGAAGCGGAATTTCCGATGGCTCCCTTTTTGCCGAAGTAGCCTCTTCGACCATAGTGGAAGCATTGGCCTAGGTCTCCGTTGGCTGAAGTGGCCTTGCCGATGTCTCCTCCTTTGCCGAAGTCTCACTTTCCCGAAGTGGGGCTTCCTTGGCCGAAATGAGCCCATCCCGTGCCTAGGTGGATTCGTACAGAAACGACTTAGGCACAATGTCCGGCTGAAGTCACCTCATGTTGTGCCTAAGTGGGTTCGTATAAAAATGACTTAGTCACAATTTCGGCCTTGTCCGATTCTTCATATAGAAATGACTTAGGCACAATACGAAGTGGCTATGTTGCCGATGTGGAGCTCAGCCTTTCCGAAGTGGAGACAAGGCTTGCCTAAGCGGAGACAAGGCTTGCCTAAGTGGAGAAAAGGCTTGCCTAAGTGGAGACAAGGCTTGCCTAAGTGGAGACAAGGCTTGCCGAAGTGGAGACAAGGCTTGCCGAAGTGGAGACAAGGCTTGCCGAAGTGAGCACTTCGGCCAAAGTCTCCGTGCTTGGCTGAAGTCTCTCCCTTCTCTGTCGAAGTGACGAAGCGGGGAAGTGGTGCCATTGCCGAAGTCCTCCTTTGCCGAAGTGGAGTTTTGTTGGCCGAAATGGTCCATCTTTTGCCTAAGCGGATTCGTACATAAATGACTTAGGCACAATTTTGGCCTTGTCCGATTCTTCATATTTTCATACTTAGCCATTTTCCCATTGATTACAGCTGGGTGGGTTTTGACCCCAACAGTTAGCTCCCCAGCTCGGTAGTTTCAGTGATGATAGTGCCGAGGTAGAGGAAGTCCAAGCTGGGATCAATGTGCCGTGTTGATTGGTACGAGCTGAGCCGATGTGACACTGAGTCCGTTGTCTTTGATATCTGCCAGGTTCTCTGTCTTCAGATCAGTAATCTCTTTTCCAGTAGAAATTCCTTCATGCAACTGTGTTTTGGAACCGTTTTCAAGGCATGATGACATCACCTTTTGCTTTATGGGATTATATATACCCCCACTTCTCCTCATTTCTTCTTCACTTCTTCATTTCTCAAAAACCTCAAGGTAATCTCTCTCCTCCTCTTGAAGATTTTTATTTCAGTTTTGTTGTTTTTTTTTTGTCCCTCTGAAATTGTATTTGGGCCGACGTTTCTCCTCGGCGAAGTGACGCCCGTGCCGAAGTGAAGCTCTTCTCGGCCGAAGTACTTGGTTGCCGAAGTGATCTCCCCTTATTGCCGAAGTGATTCACTTCGATGGACGAAATGGAGAATCCTTTCGACATAAAAACCGAAATGGAGAATTGGAGCTCCGATTGTGCTAGGATAAGGCAAGACGCGAGTCTTCGGGCGTGTTCTTCAAATCGGCGGGCTTCTAAGGGCGGATACAAGCATGAGGAACCTGATCCACCAGGATCTACTCTCTCCACTGCCGAGTCTTTGGAGACCCTTAGGTATCGGTTCAACATCTCTAAAGAGATCGAGCTTATCCTTCCATCACCGTCGGATCGAGCTGACGATCCTCCAAAGGGATGTTTTACCTTGTACGAGAGATGCTTTTATATGTGCTTTCTGTGGTTTCCAATACCAAGGGTCATCCTTGAGTATCTATGGAAGCATAGATTGGCCTTGACGCAAATGACTCTGCGAGGAATTCGGCACTTGGTTGGAATTGTGGTCCATAGCTTCAAGTGTGGCGAGGACGTTACTGTGGACCACTTGCTGAACCTGCTATCCTTTAGGATATTTCATTCTAAGCACTCACTTCTTTACTCCCTCTCGAACAAAGCCCATCGCAAAATTATCGGAGGATTCCCGAGTAAAGATAGATATTGGGAGGATTATTGTTGGGGTCAGATTCCACCTCTTGAGAATCAACAGTTAAAAATGGCTAAGTGTGGAGAAACACTAGCAATGGTACCCCGATCTGTGAAGGGAGAGTTGGATCGGGTACCCCGATCCGTGAAGGAAGAGAGAGTTGGATCGGGTACCCGATCCGTGAAGGAAGAGTTGAATGAGAATCCCTAACCGTGAAGGAGTTGGATCGGGATCCCTAACCATGAAGGAAGAATTGGATCGAGATCCCTAACCGTGAAGGATTTGGATCGGGATCCCTAACCGTGAAGGAGTTGGATCGGGATCCCTAACCATGAAGGAAGAATTGGATCGAGATCCCTAACCGTGAAGGAGTTGGATCGGGATCCCTAATCGTGAAAGGAGAGTTGGATCGGGTATCCCTATCCGTGAAGGGACAGTTGGATCGGGTACCCCGAACCGCGAAGGGAGAGTTGGATCGGGCGACCCCTAACTGCGATGGGGTAAGCTGGTTCGGGTGTCTCCTAACTATGGCAGGAGAAGTTTGCGCGAGAACCCCAAACCATGGACGATTGGTTCGGGTACCATGACCTCAATCAAAGACAAGACGGATCGGGGTAAAAGAAAACCATCGACACCCGAGCCATGAACCATAGTATCACCCAAGCCAAGGTTCGACAACAGGAGATTGGGCCGAGACAACGAGCCTATAGATTCAAGCCCACACTCCACGGCGAGCCGGCGGGCTCGGCAACTCCACAGCGGGCTCGGCAACTCGACGGGAGTTAAGAAAATGACTGTATCTAAACTGGGCGAGCCGGCAAGCTCAACAATACAGGCAAGTCGGATAGCTTAACAAAGGCGGTGAGTCGACGAGCTCGGCAAGCAGGCGAGCTTAACAAAGGCGGCGAGCCTGCGAGCTCGGCAAGCAGGTGAGCTCGACAACATAGCGGCAAGGTCGGTAAGCCTAGCAAAAACGGCGAGCTCGGCAAACCTAGCAAAAACGGCAAGCTCGACAAGCCTAGCTAAGACGGTGAGCCAACGAGCTCGGCAAGCCTAGGAAAAACGGCGAGCTCGGCAAGCCTAGCAGAGATGGTGAGCCAGCGAGCTCGTCAACGAAACTAACCGGCGAGCCTGGCAACGAAGCAAACATCTGAGCAATCTTGGGCTTAGCCCTAGCTTACAACAATGAATGGGCCGAGCCCAAAAGTTACGAAGAAGGCCGAGCTCGCCACAAATAAACCTTGGTGGGCCGAGCTCAAAAGAAGTCTTGTTGGAAGCTGAGCCCAGATGTAAAGCCCAAGATGTTGCAACCGACCTGCAAAAAGGAAAATCCCGAAGAATTAGGAAGTTTCCCTTATCACTTAGGAGTTGGGCTAGCCGACTTAAACTAATATATATATCAATGTACATCTCTTGAAAAAGGGATCCGCAATAGACTGAGCAAAACCCTGTACTTTGCTCTAACACAGAAAGCTTTCTAAGCAGCTTAATAAAATACCATTTTTGGATCTCTGCTCGTGTTTTTGGTGGTTTTTACTTAGAAGTTTCGGATCTCTCTGAATGACTCAACAAATTCGATTGGCGTGGATTTATACTCCCACAATTTAGCGCTAGAAGGAGGGGGTTTGAAATTTTCTTACTCAAGATACCCACCACCGAGCCGATCCAAAGATGATGGCCAATGATGGAGACGATAGCATCAGGAACACCGGCGTGGAGGATGAGATGAACCATCCTAAGGACATCGGGGAGACTTCAGCAACACTCACGGAGATGAAGATCATGCTGGAAATGCTGCTCAAGAAGGCGTAGGAGCAAGACAAACTCAATAGCATGATGACGGGCGAGCTGAAGGCCCTGGCAACGGCAAGTCAAACCCGAGGCGTGGGATCAGGTCTGGATCTGGCAAGACGAATCGGAAGGCGCCTCAACCCAATGGCCCTGGATTTCTCAACCCCACTCAACCAGCCAAGGACTCGTGGAAGATTGCCACCATTCCAACAAAGCTCAACAAACCTGACCTCTGGAGTCCAAGGAGCAGGCGACGCACCAACGGAGGACGAACCAGCCCCTATCATCAATCTGGAGGAGGAGAATCTAATAGAGCAAAATACAGAGAGCCATGATAATCTCGAACCCTTAACAGCTGGCCGGGCCCAAACTGAAAGACGTGAAGCCATCCTGGAAGGAGATCAAGAGCTAGAGAACATACTCTAGGCTGAGCAAGCATGGATTAACGAAGAGCGCCGAGCAGGAGTCCGAGCCCAGAAAGAAGAGATGGCTATGATACGAGTAGATATGGATCGAGTAGCTGCCGACATAAAAGCTGTCCGATCCATGATGCACAAAGCAACTAGCAAGGTGCCAGAAATAGATCCTGTACTGGAGGAAGCATAGAACACCCCATTCACAGCACGGATTACTAGCACAAGAATTCCAGACCCTGGAAAGATGAAGGTCTCAATCTATGAAGGAAAAACTGATCCAAAGGAGCATCTGACGGCTTTCGCTATAGCCATGGGACGCTCGAATTTAAAGGAAAACGAGAGAGACGCCGGACAGTGCCTTCTCTTCGTGGAGCATCTCAAAGGACCGGTGCTCTAGTAGTTCTCGAGACTCGAGCGGAACTCCATCAACAGCTATAACCAACTGTCTGTGGCATTCTTGAAACATTATTCCATATTCATGGATCCCAGAATGTCTGATGCCGACCTGTGGACCCTAGCTCAAGGGCAGAACGAAACACTCCGGAGTTTCATTAGAAGGTTCAAAGCTGTTATGTCAAAAGTGGAAGGCCTGAGCGACAAAGCAGCCCTACTAGCCCTGAAGCGAGCACTCTGGTTCAACTCTGATTTTCGCAAAGAAATCGCGCTGAACACCCCCACGACGATACAGGATGTAGCCAAAGACTTCATCACCGAAGAAGAAGAGATGAAAATCCTAACCGAGAAGTACGGACATGCCAAGACAACGAACCATTCTCCCCAAGTTTCAGCCCCTTCCAACGCTAGGAAGAACAACCAAGGCTCCGGCTATATCCAGCACGAGGGAGGCTTTCGAGGAGCTCATAAATATCAAATTGACGCTCCTGGATTCGGTCGAGGAAGAGGCCGAGGCCGTGGAAGAAGCTCATGGAGCACATGGACCAAAAGCGATAGTTCCTATGACGAGACGACTTACTGCGAACACCACCACATCTACGGACATTCTACCGCGAACTGTTGAATTCAATGCTTGAAGCTTGCTAAAAAATTAGCAACCGGCGAGCTTGGAGGAAACATCAGCCTCAAGGATTTCGAGATGGACGCAAACACATACAAACCCGACCTGAAAAAAGAAGATCGCACAAAGCGCAATAGAAGGGATGACGAAGCGCCCCCCTCTGGATCAAGAAGAAGGATAAGCATGATAATGGGAGGATCCCACTATTGCTCAGATACCGTCTCGTCAATCAAAGCATTCAAGCAAAGGGCAGACATCAGCATCAACTGGTCTAAACCATCTAAGTTTCCAAATGACGTGATATCATTCGAGGAAAAAGAAACGATCGGAATCGACAGACCGCATGATGACCCTCTCGTGATCGAGTTAATCATCAACGACTGCGACGTAGCATGCGTACTGGTGGACACTGGGAGCACCGTGGACGTAATCTTCCTCGAGACTCTCAGAAGAATGAATGTGGATCTGTCTGAAGTGATATCTACTCCCAAACCCTTGACAGGATTCTCTGGAGAAACCACCATGACTACCAAGACAATCAAACTGCCTGTCCAAGCTGGCGAGGTGACGAAGATAGTCGAATTCTCTGTAGCTGACCATCCGGCCATCTACAATGTCATCATGGGGACCCCCTAGTTAAATTCAATGCGAGCAGCCGTTTTAACCTACCATCTCTGCCTCAAGTTCCCTACACCAAATGGCGTGAAAATGATTCGAAGAAATTGAAAAGAGTCTCGTGTCTGCTTTCTCACCGCACAAAAGCTCAGAAACCCAGTGACTGATCTGACGGCAAGTTCAAAGTGCAAGAAGATAAAGACCGACAGAGAACCGGTGAAAGAGCTTTCGAAACTGTTATATTAGTTACAAATCGCAGTGGATCGCGAAGAAGAAGTGTCTAAACCAACTTGCGACCCCGTCATATCAGTTTGCATCGACAACAAACATCCAGAGCGATGCGTAGAAATTGGAGCAATGTTAGATGGAAAGATCAAAGAAGAACTCGTGGCATTCTTGAAGAAAAATATCAACACCTTCGCATGGGAAGCAGAAGATATGCCCGGCATCGATATCAGCATAACAAGCCATGAATTGAACGTTGACCCAACTTTCAAACCAATAAAGCAGAAAAGAAGAAAACTTGGGCCAGACAGAGCTAAAGCGGTCAATGACGAGGTAGAGAGACTACTGCGCGTTGGATCGATAACTGAGGTGAAGTACCCGGATTGGCTAGCTAACCTAGTGGTGGTCAAGAATAAGAACGGCAAATGGCGTGTGTTCATGGATTTCACCGATCTGAACAAATCCTGTCCAAAAGACAGCTTCCCCCTTCCACACATCGATCGCTTAGTCGAAGCAACGGCAGGGTACGCACTCCTATCTTTCATGGATGCCTTCTCAGGTTACAACCAGATCTTGATGAATCCCGACGATCGTGAGAAGACCGCTTTCATAACGGATCGTGGAATTTACTGCTACAAGATGTTCGCTGATCAACTCGGAAAGACAATGGAGGTTTACATAGATGACATGCTGGTGAAATCGCTGAAAGAACAGTATCATGTCACTCATCTCAAGGAATGCTTCTCGCAGCTGAATCTTCACAACATGAAGTTAAACCCGACCAAGTGCAGATTCGCAGTCACCTCCAAGGAATTCCTTGGTTACCTAGTAACTCACCGCGGCATTGAGGCCAATCCTAAGAAAATCGACGCACTCATCAATATGACTTCACCAAAGACAAAAAGGGAAGTGCAACGACTTACCGGGAGGGTAGCTGCACTTAACCGATTCATCTCACGATCTACCGACAAATGCTTACCTTTCTACGATACCTTACGAGGGAACAAGAAGTTCGAGTGGACGGCAAAGTGCGAGGAAGCTTTTCAGCAACTAAAGAGCTACCTGGCTACCCCTCCGGTTCTCACAAAACCAGAAGCAGGAGAACCACTTTTTCTATACACCGCAGTTTCCGCCACAACGGTTAGCGGCGTGTTGTTTCGAGATGAGCGTGGGGAGCAGAAGCCAATTTTTTGCGTCAGCAAAACCCTTACAGATGCTGAAACAAGGTACTCGCAGATGGAGAAATTGGCGCTATCCATAGTCATGTCGACAAGAAAGCTAAGGCCATACTTCCAGTCGCACTTAATCGTCGTCCTAAGGACCTTCCCGATAAGGTCTGTTCTGCATAGCCCAAGTCAGTCAGGGAGGTTAACAAACTGGGCAATTGAACTGAGCGAGTATGACATTGAATATCGCGGACGAACGTGTGCCAAATCGCAAGTCCTGGCTGATTTTCTTATCGAACTCCCCGAAGAAGGCATTGACGACGAAACACAAGGCCAGCTCTGGAAACTCCACGTTGATGGCTCATCTTCCAAAAACGGTTCAGGAGTCGGGATACGACTAACATCTCCAACTGGCAAACTACTGGAACAATCATTTCGCCTTGGCTTTCATGCATCCAACAACGAAGCAGAATACGAAGCCTTGATTGCCGGGATGAAACTTGCTAATGGCCTAAAGATCAAGCAACTCCATGCATTTTACGATTCCCAACTAGTCGCAAATCAGTTCAGCGGTGAATATGCAGCAAAAGACGATCGAATGGAGGCTTACTTGATAATTGTCAAAGAATTGGCTGCACAGTTCAAACAATTCATCCTAACACGCATTCCACGAGGGGAGAACACCCCAGCCGACGCACTTGCAGCCCTTGCATCAACTTCCAATCCAGACCTAAAGAGAGTAATCCCGGTAGAATTCATCCAGCACCCGAGCATTAGTCTTGGCGATTCAGTGAATGCCATAACTCGTTCACAAGTGGCTAGACAAGCAACATATGTCACAACCGGGCAAGAGGTGATGGATGAAATGCAGGAAGAATTGGCCAAACAATAAGAGCCAGATATTGCCCCAATGGAAGAAGACATCTTTGCAGAATCACCAACCATGAAAAGCAGCAACGACCCTGTCGTCGAACCCAACGAAGAAGCAAACAAGGTCAACTACGATGCAGAATATGGCTGCGACAAGGAATGGCTTGGCGCAATCAGAGGATACATATGCGACGGCGTCCTACCAACAGAAAAATGGGCAGCTCGCAAGCTTCGAGCCCAGGCAGCACGTTACGTGTTACTCGATGGAAACATCTTCAAGTGGAGATTCTCAGGACCGTTGCTAAACTGCGTGGAAGGAAAGGACGCCAGGAAGATTATGGAGGAAATTCACAACGGTTCATGTGGAAATCACTCTGGAGGGAGAGCACTAGCCATAAAAGTCAAACGTCACGGCTACTATTGGCCAATGATGATCAAAGATTGCAAGGTGTTTTCAGCCAATTGCGATAAATGCCAACGCCATGCGCCGATGATTCACCAACCAACAGAAGTACTTTCATCAATCTCGTCGCCATATCCATTCATGCAATGGTCTATGGACATCGTCGGGCCACTTCATCCATCAAAACAGAAACGTTTCCTTCTGGTTTTGACAGACTATTTCTCAAAATGGGTCGAAGCCAACTCCTATGCTAACATTAAGGATGCGCAAGTGGAGGCCTTTGTCTGGAAAAATATCATATGCCGACATGGAGTACCATACGAGATCGTGACAGATAATGGCTCGCAGTTCATCTCAAATCGTTTCGAAGGTTTCTGCGAGAAATGGAAAATCAGACTCAGCAAGTCTACTCCAAGATACCCACAAGGGAACGGACAGGCCGAAGCAATCAACAAAACAATCCTCGATGGCCTGAAGAAGCGCCTTGATGAGAAAAAGGACGTTGGGATGAAGAACTGGAGGGAGTACTTTGGTCTCACCGCACCACCCCAAGATGAGCAACAGGGGAAACCCCATTCGCCCTCGTATACGGAACAGAGTGTGTCATCCCACCGAAGATACATTTCCCAGGAATTCGCCGGAGACTATTACCAGAACAAGAAGGGCTCAATCACCTATTGATGCTTGATGAACTGGACTTGATCAACGAAAGAAAGGACCAAGCCTTGATCAGAATCCAGAACTATCAGAACGCGGCCGCAAAATACTACAATTCCAATGTTCGAGAACGAAGATTCTGCGAAGGAAATTTAGTTTTGCGAAAGGTTTTTCAGAACACCGCGGAAACAAATGCCGGCAAACTAGGAACAAATTGGGAAGGACCCTACAGGATCACCGAAGTAGTCAAACCTGGAGTTTACAAACTTGCCAACATGACTGACGTTCTAGTACCGAGATCATGGAATGCAATGCATTTCAAAAAGTAGTATCACTAAGCTACTTTACATGAACTACGGGGCGACTTGATCCCTACAAAAGGTACGTAGGCAGCTCGTCTTCGGACGGGTTCAGTTGCCCCCCTCCTTTCAAAAGGGGGGGGAGTGGGTACGTATACGTATACCCGTATACTCTCATCTTTGTAATCGACTCTACGATCTATCAAAGCAAAGCTTTACTTAAACATCTTTCAAGAATCATGAAGTCTTAACGAAAACAGACATGCTCATACAAATCAAAGCTACAATGGGCATTACGCCACATCTCCACTATCACATCCGTCTCAGGATTAAAAGCGCGCTATACAAATATTCGTTCATTGTCGGAGCGGATACGTTTATGGTAACGCATCCGTAAATCGAAATGTCCATCCTAAACTATACCAAGCATATTTCCATTATCGGAGCGAAAGCGTTCGAGGCAACGCATCCGTAAACCGAAATGTTCAAACTAAGCTATGCAAACTAATGCTCGTTATTGGAACATATAAGTTTATGGTAACCTATCTATAAACCGTAATGATCATCTCGAGACTGATCATCCCACAACTATGCAAGCTTGTATCAGTTCATCAAAACAATGGCTTCTCAATACAGATAACGAAAGCAAAGCATTGGCGAATCTATCCTATGAAAATACTGCACTTAAAAGATTGTCGAACAAAAAAGACATGTACTCATCAACAGCAACCAAGCACTAACGATAGGTTCTTAAACAACTTGGATAAAGCCGTCCAGGCATTCGACAAAGAATAAGAGTTTTGAACTAAACAAGAGTTTTAAACTAATGAAGAATTTTTAAACTAAACAAAGAAAAGAGGATCGTAATCCTCCGCTATATCAGGACTCATAACTGCCCTCTGCTCCGACTCCACCATCCGCTCAGGCACCTTGTCTCCCTCAAGTGCTGTCCCAGCAAGCTCTATGATGGTCTCTTCCAAAGCTGCCTCGCTGGGTTTCTCAGAGGTTGGTTCGGGGACTGTTTCCTCAGCAATCTCCTTTAAACTAAGCCCAGCTAAACCTGGCGTTCCCTGATTAGAGCCAGAGAAATCCTGGATGCCAATGCCTGCAGCGACAGTTTCCATCGGCTCGCCATCGTTAAGTTCTTTTAGTATGTCGAAACGAATTGGAGACAATCTCAGGACTCCTCTCGTCTCTGCCACGAGCTGAGCAAACGCCTCGTGAGCTCCCACCAAATCCTCTTTTTGCTCAGCTAGGCTCTTTGTCTCGGCATCAAGAGAAGGCGGTTAGTCGCCTTGGAGCAGCTCGATAAATTGGAGATTGCCTTCGATCTGAGCAAGGTCAAGCATGTTCTCCTTTGGCTCACCGTTAATCTGACTGAGAAGCTTTTCTGCTCGGGAAACTTTACCCTCGAACATCATCATGGTCTCGTGCTTGGCTTGAAGAATGGCTTGCTCGACCTTACTCTCATGAAGCTCGTTTGCTGCTTCTAGCTGCCTTGTCAAGCTAGCTATGTGAGCATCACATCTCACCTTGCCAGACTCCAGCCGCATGATCCGCTCGTCGGCCTCTTTAATGCGCGTTCTACACCCTTCTTTGGCGGCTTCAAGGTCTTTGATCCTCTTGGCAGCTTTTTCCTGTTCAGCAGCTTGGATCGCCTCGGCTTCTTTGAGCTTCCCATCCAGCTCGATGGCTTTTCGCCGAGCATCTTCAACCCTCATGCGGTCCTTACGGGGATCAGATTCGTACCCCATCACCATCCTGTTAAGATGGGATATGAACTGCACGACAACAGGAATACTGTTAAAATAAGCTTCAGTGGATCGGCTAACGAAAATGAAACAAACAAACATCGTATACCTTGACGCTCCGAAGCGACATCTCTCTGTAAGACTTGTCCCTAAGCAGAGTATCAGATGGCAGAAAACGGTCACCTGGACAGGTGATCTTCGAGAAGACAGCTGCAGATGCAGAGGCATCATTGTAAGCCCCTTCAGAGTTTGTCGGAGCGGCGGAAGAAGGGATTTCTTCCGGGATAGCCCGAGACGGTTCGGAACGTCGCAGTCACTTCGACGCTTCTTCTCCTTTTTCATCCACTGACAACCGGCGTTTTTTGTTTGGGACTTTCTTTTCCTTTGCCTTCCCCTTGCCCTTATCTTTATGCGGCAATAGTTGAGAATCGGCCAGATGAAGTCCTAAGATGATTCCTTGAGGAACCGAGGAGAGAGTCGGTTCGGGATGAGTATCAGCGGAAGTTGGTTCGGGGATGAGAGCGGTGGCAGGCTGGGGGATCGGTGGACGAGATTGACTCAATGCCTGCGCTTGCTTTGCTTTCTCCTTGGCTTTTGCCTCTGCCTTGGCTTTCGCGGCAGCCCGATCTCTGAAAGTAGGTCTTCCCATGGTATCTTGCGAAGAATGAGAAGGGGATGATTGCTCAACTGATTGTCCTTCTGAAAGGGCTCGGGCTCTCTCCACTCGACGAAGATTGAAATCCCTTGACCAGTTACACTTGTGAGCTGAAAGCGCTTCGTGAACCTCAGACAGATCGGGAGGCAATGAAAGGCGGAGATAACGAACTGCAAAACAAAAAGATTTAGGGGTTAGGAAACCCTAAAAAAGAAAATCGTTAAACAATGAAAACCCGAGCCATGGCCCAAGTCGAGCAACGGATCGGCTACCAATTTCCCCCCAGCTAGTCTTGACAGATCGAAGACACGTCGAACCCACCGATGCTTCTGTGATAGGAACAAAAAAGAAAAACTCTTCCCAATTGTCGTCTTTGGACGGGAAACCCCTTATTATGTTCCTCCTGGCTTTGCCCGACCCGTAATATTTCAGTTCTCTCTGATTACGGCGTCTGAATTCGAGCAAGTGCATCAGATGTTCGACGCTAACTTCCACATCGCATTCAAAACTCCTAGTCAGAATGCCAACCATGTGCCTGATTCCCCGAGCATTGATTTGAGAAATAGCCAAGTTATACTTCCAAAGAAACTGTAAGATAACTTCAGGGATCGGGAACCATAGTAGGCAATGGTAGAAGAAGCCTTCATAGAGAGTAAAATGATGAGGGGGAGGATGATTGGCTCGGTCTGATGGTGAAGGAAGAACAAGCTCGACTTCTTCCAAAATACCGAATCTATGCCTAAGTGCCATCAGTGAATCCGAGGTTCAGAGGGTTGAACAAGGTGGATCGGGTCGCTTTTTCTTCTTTTTCTTTGGAGCCTGACTTTTAGAACCCATGAAAGGCTTAAATTCCTCCCTAGCCACGGCTGGGTCAAAAAACCAGTCTTCTGGTTCGATTTTTAGCAGATCGGGATCTGCTACATCAGTAAAAGGATTCACAGCCTCGTCAAAAGGAGAATCGTGAAGCTGAGGCACTTCAAACCTTAAAGGATTCTCCGAATTTCTGCGGCTCTCGAGGATTCAGAGAGCACCATTTTCCTACCAAGGAGAGAGGGTCCTATCCCCGAACCACTTGGATCATCCAGATCCTCCGAAGTGTGCGCACCAGAAGAATCTTCCCGGCTACAGTTTTGGGCAGGAAGCGGAGCGGAAGAAGGAGTTGGTTCGGGAAGCAGAGACTCCATTGAGAAGCCAAACAAGCGGGTATACGGATCGGGGGATGCAGAAACAGATGATCGAGACATCCTTTTTGAATTGAAAAATGGATCGGGATCTCTGGAAGAAAATAGATAGGGATCCCTAACAGCTCGCGAAAGGAAATCTAGGTTTCTAGGATTCAGAGGATGGATCGGGGTTCTCAGCAGCCTATCAGAACAGATAAAAGCCTTTAGAAAACTGAAGAACAAGTCGTGATCCTTCAGAAAAATTGAGAGTCAGATCCAAGTCTTCAAACGAACTGCCGGGAAACTCGAAGATAGCGGCGGAGCCAGTCAAGTATGGATCGGGAAATTCGAATGGATAGGCGGCAGAGGAAGAACAACGGAGGTTCTACTTGAAAATAACTTAAGCAAAAATTAGAAAGAGAAAGAAGAGAGAGGTTACCTGATAGGAAGAAATTTTCGGAGAAGTGTAGTGAAGAAGTGAGAAGAATCACGGATTATATAAGCAAGATGCTACCGATGTGAGGAACACTAGCATGGAGGATCATACGAACCAATCTGGGAACGCTGGGGAGACTTCAACAACACTCGCGGAGATGAAGATCATGCTGGAGACACTGGTCAAGAAGGCGGAGGAGCAAGACAAACTCAACAACACGATGACGGGCGAGCTGAAAGCCTTGGCGATGGCGAGTCGAACCCATGGTGTGGGATCAGGTCTCGACCCAGCGAGATGGATCGAAAGGCGCTTCAACTTGATGGCCCTAGATTTCACAACCCTGCTCAACCCACCGAGAACCCGTGGCAGATTACCATGACTCTATACAAACTCAGCAGACCTAGCTTCCGGAACGCATGGAGTTGGCGGCACACCAACGGAGGAGGAGCCGGCCCCAATCATCAATCTAGAGGAGGAGAACTGAGTGGAGCGTAACATGGAGAGCCTTGATGATCCCGAACCCCTAGCAGCTGGCCAGACCCGAAGTGAAAGATGCGAGGCCATCCTAGAAGGAGATCAAGAGCTAACCGAGGAGGAGGAGAACATACTATGGGCCGAGCAAGCACGGGTGTTGGGGTCAAAACCCACCCAGCTGTGTTCAATGGTAAAATGGCTAAGTGTGGAAATGCGAAGAATCGGACAAGGCTAAAATTGTGCCTAGTTCGTTTCTGTACGAGTCCGCTTGAGCACGAGATAGGCCATTCCAACCAAGCTTTGCTCCACTTCGGCAAAGAGGAGACATCGGCAAGCTTTGGCTCACCTCGGCGTGGAGACTTCGGCGGAGAAAGGAAAGACTTAGGCAATCTTTGTCTCCACTTAGGCAAGCTTTGTCTCCGCTTAGGCAAGCCTTGTCTCCACTTAGGCAAGCTTTGTCTCCGCTTAGGCAAGCCTTGTCTCCACTTAGGCAAGCCTTGGCTCCACTTAGGCAGGCCTTGTCTCTACTCAGACAAGCCTCGTCTCTGCTTAGGCAAGCCTTGTCTCCACTTAGGCAAGCTTTGTCTCCGCCTAGGCAAGCCTTGTCTCCACTTAGGCAAGCTTTGTCTCCGCTTAGGCAAGCTTTGTCTCCACTTAGGCAAGCCTTGGCTCCACTTAGGCAGGCATTGTCTCTACTCAGACAAGCCTCGTCTCTACTTAGGCAAGCCTTGTCTCCACTTAGGCAAGCTTTGTCTCCGCTTAGGCAAGCCTTGTCTCCACTTAGGCAAGCTTTGTCTCCGCCTAGGCAAGCCTTGTCTCCACTTAGGCAAGCTTTGGCTCACATCGGCAAAGCTCTGCTCCACTTAGGCAAACATGGAGACTTAGGCAAACACGGAGACTTCAGTAAGCTTGGAGACTTAGGCAAACACGGAGACTTCGGCAAGCTTGGAGACTTAGGCAAACACAGAGACTTCGGCAAGCTTGGAGACTTAGGTAAACACGGAGACTTCGGCAAACTTGGAGACTTCGGCAAACACGGAGACTTCGGCAAGCTTGGAGACTTAGGCAAACACGGAGACTTCGGCAAGCTTGGTCGTCACTTCGGAAAGCTTTGTCTTCACTTCGGCTAAGCGTGGAGACTTCGGTAAAAGATGGAGACTTCGGCAAGCATGGCCACATCGGCAAGCTTGGTCTTCACTTTGGCTAAGCATGGAGACATCAGCAGGCATGGCCACATCGGCAGGCAGGGCCACATCGGCAAGCATGGCCACGTCGGCAAGCGTGGCCAAATCGGCAAGCGTGGTCACTTCGGCAAGCATGGTCACTTCGGCTAACAGGGTGACATCGGCAAGAATGGAGACTTCTGCAATACGGAACACGCAGCTCACTTCGGCAGCCCACTTCGGTAGCCTCACTTTGGCAGCCCACTTCGGCAGCCTCACTTCGGCAGCCCACTTCGGCAGCTTTACTTCGACAGCTTCACTTCGGCAGATCACTTAGGCAGCTCCACTTCGCCAGTTCACTTCGGCAGCTCAGTTCGGCAGCTCCGCTTCGGCAGCTCCACTTCAGCAGATCACTTCGGCAGCTCCACTTCGCCAGTTCACTTCGGTAGCTCCACTTCGCCAGCTCACTTCGGCAGCTCCACTTCGGCAAAACTTCACTTCGGCACGGCCTTCACTGCGGCAAACGCCTCCACTTCGCCCAGCAAGCACTTAGGCCAAGCTGTCCACTTCGGTCACGCAGTCAACTTCGGCCAAATTGTCCACTTCGGCCAAGCTGTCCACTTCGGCCAAGCTGTCCACTTCGGCCAAGCTGTCCACTTCGGTCAAGCAGTCCACTTCGGCCAAGCAGTCCACTTCGGCCAAGCAGTCCACTTTGGCCAAGCAGGCCACTTCGGCCAAGCAACCCACTTCGGCCAAGCAGTCCACTTTGGCCAAGCAGTCCATTTCGGCCAAGCAGTACACTTTGGCCAAGCAGTCCACTTCGGCCAAGCAGTCCACTTCGGCCAAGCAACCCACTTCGGCCAAACTGCCTTACCGAAGTGAAAACCATACTAAACTGTCTTGCCGAAGTCAAAACCATACGAAACTTTCTGGCCGAAGTCAAAACCATGCGAAACTGTCTTGCCGAAGTCAAATCTATACGAAGTTGCCTGGCCGAAGTCATTTTTATACGAAACTGTCTTACCGAAGTGAAATCTATACGAAGTTGCCTGGCCGAAGTCAAGTCTATACGAAGCCAGAAGACGACGTGGCCGAAGTCATTTCTATACGAAGTTGCCTGGCCGAAGTCATTTTTATACGAAGCTATCTGGCCGAAGTCAAGTCTATACGAAGCCAGAAGACGACGTGGCCGAAGTCAAATATATACGAAGTTGCCTGGCCGAAGTCATTTTTATACGAAGCTATCTGGCCGAAGTCAAAGCTGCCAAAGACAATCCTGGCCGAAGCCAATTTCATACGAAACTGTCTGGCCGAAGTCAAGTCTATACGAAGCCAGAAGACGACGCGGCCGAAGTCATTTCTATACTAAGACAACAAGCCCTTCTTCGGCCAACCTGTCCACTTCGGCCAAGCAGGCCACTTCGGCCAAGCAGGCCACTTCGGCCAAGCAGGCCACTTCGGCCAAGCAGTACACTTCGGCCAAGCAGTACACTTCGGCCAAGCAGTCCACTTCGGCCAAGCAACCCACTTCGGCCAAACTGCCTTGCCGAAGTGAAAACCATACAAAACTGTCTGGCCGAAGTCAAAACCATACGAAACTGTCTGGCCGAAGTCAAAACCATGCGAAACTGTCTTGCCGAAGTCAAGTCTATACGAAGCCAGAAGACGACATGGCCGAAGTCATTTTTATACGAAGCTATCTGGCCGAAGTCAAGTCTATACGAAGCCAGAAGACGACGTGGCCGAAGTCAAATATATACGAAGTTGCCTGGCCGAAGTCATTTTTATACGAAGCTATCTGGCCGAAGTCAAAGCTGCCAAAGACAATCCTGGCCGAAGCCAATTTCATACGAAACTGTCTGGCCGAAGTCAAGTCTATACGAATCCAGAAGACGACGCGGCCGAAGTCATTTCTATACTAAGACAACAAGCCCATCTTCGGCCTACAACGATGCAAAGGCCCATGAAGTCAAGCCGACTTACTAAAACGAAAATCCCAAAGGATTAGGAAGTTTTCCTGATCTCTTTAGGATTGACCTGGCCGACTAAAACTAATATATATATACATGTACATCTCTTGAAAAAGGGGATCCGCAATTTACTTAGAAAAAAACCCTAGACTTTTTGCTCTCAAACTCTTGTACGAAAGCTTTTCGACACAGCTTAATAAAAAAACCATCTTTCGATCTCTCCGTTCGTGGTTCATCCGCAAAAATTTCATCCCCGTTAACAAACCTCCGACAAATTCTAATTGTGTTGATTTTGACTCCCACAATTTGGCCCTAGAAGGAGGGGGATTTGAAATTTTCTTACTCCAAGGAACCACCACACGAACGATTCGAAGAAGATGACTAGCGACGGACGAACCAACGACCCGCAGGACACAGGGATCGATGGGTCTGGAGCAACAGATGCACCAACGCCTGCAGTCTTGGAGATGAGCCCAGAGGCCTTATCACTAATCAAGACGATGCTGGAGATGCTGCTCAAGAAGGCGGAGGAGCAGGACAAGCTAAACACAACGATGACCGATAAGCTCGAAGTCCTTGCAACAGCGAGCCAAGCCCGTGGTAGAGGCTCAGGAGTTGACCTAATGAGGCGCCCTCTTCGACGTCTCAACCCAACGGCCCTCGATTTCTCAACACCCCACCATACGACGAGAACCCAGGGCGGATTGCTACCTACAAACCAACCAATCACGACCGCAGAACTGAATGCGACACTGCAGGAGGCAAACACGCAGACTATGGCGGAATGAATCCAATGATCAACCTGGAGGATAACCCAGAGGGTGAACACGACTCGGAACACCACCGCGAATTTGAACTCACAGGTGCGACCCAAACTCGAAACGAACGAAGCAACACCAACCTTGGCCATGATTAGGACCTCACCGAAGAGGAGGAGAACATCCTCTGGGCCCAATGAGCCCAGATCGAGGAAGAGCGCAAAGCGATAATCCGAGTCCAAAAGGAGGACATGGCCGAAATCCAGGCAGGCATGGAGCGAGCTGCCGCCGAGATGAAATTCGTTCGATCTCAGATGCATAGGGCTACTAGCAAGGCTCCCGAAGTCGACCGAGTGCTTGAAGAAGCACAGAACACCCCATTCACGACTCGAATCACTAAGGCAAGGGTTTCTGATCCGGGGAAGATGAAGATACCAGTCTACGAAGGTAAAACTGATCCAAAGGAGCACCTAACCGCCTTCGCAATAGCAATGGGACGTGCAAACTTTAGAGAAGGAGAAGAAGACGTTGGTCAGTGTCTCTTGTTCGTTGAGCACCTTAAAGGAGCAGTTCTCCAATGGTTCTCCAGGCTGGGAAGAAAGTCGGTCGACAATTTCAACCAGCTGTCGTCGGCATTCCTCAGACATTATGCTATATTCATAGAACGCCGAACATCCGATGCGGATCTGTGGACCATAGGGCAAGGGCGGAACAATACATTGCGCACCTTCATCGAACGGTTTAAGTCAGTACTGTCGAAGGTAGAAGGGATAAGTGACAAAGCCGCGCTGCAAGCATTGAAGAAGGCCCTGTTGTTCGACTCAGATTTTCGGAAGGAGATTGCGCTGAACGCACCAACAACGATCCATGATGCATTGCATCGAGCAACGGATTTTGCTTCCAACGAAGAAGAAGTGAAGATCCTAGCCCAGAAGCACGGAAAGGCGAAGTCTACGAACTATCCTCCCTTTGCTCCGAAACCACCAAACAACAAAAAGGACAACCATGATTCTGAATATGTCCAGCACGGAGGAGGTTTCAAAGGAGCCCATAATTAACAAGTTGACTCGTCAGGATACGGTCATTGACGAGGCCAAGGCCAAGGAACAGGTACATGGAGTAGCATGTGGACCAGGGGCCAAGGAACTTACGATGAAATAGCTTATTGCGAACATCACCATATCTTTGGACATTCGACTGCAAATTGCCGTATTCTGGGCTTAAAACTCGCTGCAAAGTTGGCAGCTGGCAAACTCAAAGGTGATATTAGCCTCAAGGATTTTGACATGGATACCAACGCGAACCTCTCCGAGCAGGTGAATGAAGACCTTCCTAAGCGAGGGAGGCAAGATGACGACGCCCCGCAAGCTGGGACAAGAAGAAGAATAAATATGATAACTGGTCTGCACCTTCCAAGTTTCCAGACGACTTAATCACATTTGAAGAAAGGGAGACTACCGGAATCGACAAACCTCACGATGACCCTCTCGTAATCGAGCTTATTATCAAGGATTGCGATGTGGCCAGAGTGTTGGTAGACACGGGAAGCACGGTGGACATAATCTTCAAAGAGACTCTCAGAAGAATGAACGTTGACCTATCTGAAGTAACGGGAACTCCAAAACCATTGACTGGATTCTCCGGAGAAATGACAATGACAATCGGAACAATCAAGCTGCCTGTTCGGGCTGGAGAGATAACCAAAATCGTGGAGTTTTCGGTGGCCGATCACCCAGCAATCTACAACGTTATTATGGGAACCCCTTGGTTAAATACGATGCGCACCGTGGCCTCAACATACCACATGTGCATAAAGTTCTCAACGCCTAATGGAATCCAAACCATTCGTGGAAATCAGAAGGAGTCCCGAATTTGTGTTATGGCCGAGCATAAGCTCAGAAATCTCGTAGCAGAACTCAACACGAAGACAAAGGAAAAGAGAGCCAAGCTGGATCAGCAACCTAAGTCAAAACAAAGTTTTACGGATCACTGAGTCACTTCACATGAACTACGGGGCGGCTTGATCCCTGCAAAGGGTACGTAGGCAGCTCGTCTTTGGATGGGTTCAGGTACCCCCCTCTTTAAAAAAAAGGGGGGGGGAGTGGGTACGTATCCTCGTATACTCTCACCTTCATAATAGGCGTTAAGTCTACTTAATACAAGCTTTTCGAAGCTAAGATCATCATACCACATCCTTCACGGGTTACTAAAGTCTTAACAAAAACAGGCATCCCATTCGCATCCTTCACGGATTACTCAAAGTCCTAACTAAACAGGCACCTCATCACACTCTCATTGCTGCTGGCCACAACAACAAACTACTACATCCTTTACGGATAAACTATTACATCCTAGCAGATTAAAAGCGCGCGCTATATAAATGTATATGTCCATTGTCGGAGCGGATATGCTTACGGTAGCATATCCGTAAACCAAAATGTTCATCTTAAACCCAACAAACGAATCGTTGGTTGCAACAGTACTAGATGTCCATTGTCGGAGCGGACATGTTTATGGTAACATATCGGTAAACCGAAATGCTCATCAAAAACCCAACAAACGAATCGTTGGTCGCAACAGTACTACATGTCCATTGTCGGAGCGGATATGCTTACGGTAGCGTATCCGTAAACTGAAATGTTCATCTTAAACCCAACAAACAAATCGTTGGTCACAACAGTACTACGTGTCCATTGTCAGAGCGGATATCCTTACGGTAGCGTATCCGTAAACCTAAATGTTCATCTGAAAACCCAACAAACAAATCGTTGGTCGAAACACCTATGCTCATTATCGGAGCAGATATGTTTACATTAACATATCCGTGAATCGGAATGATCATCTTAAACCCAACAAACGAATCATTGGCATTAACGTTAACACAAGGTACAGTGAAACAGATCGATCCCCCTTGGATAAAGAGCATTCAGCAATGAGTTTCGGAAACAAAGAAACAACACAACAAAAAGCAAAAGCCGCAAGGCAAACATAACAAGTTGATACGGATAAAGCCATCCAGGCACCATGTCTAAATAAAGTCAAGCACAACGACATAAAACGAGATAAGTCAAGCTGTAGTCTTCGGCACCTCCTCAGTAACGGGTTCGGCATCGGAGGATTCAGTCATCGTCCTGGATTCGGAAGCCCTCTTCAAACCAAGCGAGGCCAAACCAGGAGTACCCTTGTTGGATCCGTGAAAGCGCGAACCCCGACACTCGCCGCTAATGCTTCGACGGACTCGTTACCCAGCATAACATTGGCCGAATCCCCAGAAATCGGTGAAACCACCAAGTCGCTCTTCAACTCGGTAACCAACTTGTCGAACTCGTCGTAGCACCATCATACCTAGCTTTCCACCCTTGGAGTTTCTCAACTCTGGCCTCTAACGAGGGGGGTTCGTCGCCACGAAGCAACGCAATCAGTTCAAGGTTACCATCGACTTGGACGAGATCGACCATGCTATCTTTCGACAACCCGCTTAAGCTTTGAATCTTCTCCTCGGCTCGATCAACCTTTGCCTGAAATTTCTTTGCCACTTCTGCGCCGAGCCGGAGACGAATTTGGTTGCCTAAGACCCAACACACAGCTCCTTCAGCGAGAATTTTTCTGCGGAAGAGTTTTCGAAAAAAACCAATTCGGCGAGAATTTTTCGGCGGATCGGCAAAAAATCACTTCGGCGAGAATTTTTCGGTGGTAAATTTTTCGGCAAAATCACTTCGGCGAGAATTTTTCGGTGGTAAAGTTTTCGGCAAAATAACTTCGGCGAGAATTTTTTCGGCGGAAAAATCTTCGGCAAAAAAGGACTTTTCAACAAAACACGAAGCTTCAGATCGGCAATAGGGAACCTGGCTCAGCAAATTCAACGTAATCAAGTATGGCAGAATATCAAGAACGACGGACTCGGTGTCATGTCAACTAAGCTCGTACCAATCAACACGGCGCATTGATCCCAGCTTGGACTTCCTCTACCTCGGCACTATCATCACTGAAACTACCGAGCTAGGGGGCTAACTGTTGGGGTCAAAACCCACTCAATTGAAAAATGGCTAAGTGTGGAAATGCGAAGAATCGGACAAGGCTGAAATTGTGCCTAGGTCGTTTCTGTACGAGTCCGCTTGAGCACGAGATAGGCCATTCCAACCAAGCTTTGCTCCACTTCGGCAAAGAGGAGACATCGGCAAGCTTTGGCTCA
Organism: Pseudoturritis turrita; assembly: GCA_900406555.1. NCBI lineage: Eukaryota > Viridiplantae > Streptophyta > Magnoliopsida > Brassicales > Brassicaceae > Pseudoturritis > Pseudoturritis turrita. Next base: position 250,683 of record OVBL01000652.1, on the reverse strand, counting down.
CCTCGGCGTGGAGACTTCGGCGGAGAAAGGAAAGACTTAGGCAATCTTTGTCTCAACTTAGGCAAGCTTTGTCTCCGCTTAGGCAAGCCTTGTCTCCACTTAGGCAAGCCTTGTCTCCGCTTAGGCAAGCCTTGTCTCCACTTAGGCAAGCCTTGGCTCCACTTAGGCAGGCCTTGTCTCTACTCAGACAAGCCTCGTTCTGCTTAGGCAAGCCTTGTCTCTGCTTATGCAAGCTTTGTCTCCGCTTAGGCAAGCTTTGTCTCCGCCTAGGCAAGCCTTATCTCCACTTAGGCAAGCTTTGGCTCACATCGGCAAAGCTCTGCTCCACTTAGGCAAACACGGAGACTTAACACGGAGACTTCGGCAAGCTTGGTCGTCACTTCGGCAAGGCTTGGTCTTCACTTTGGCTAAGCGTGGAGACTTCGGTAAAAGATGGAGACTTCGGCAAGCATGGCCACATCGGCAAGCTTGGTCTTCACTTTGGCTAAGCGTGGAGACTTCGGCAAGCATGGCCACATCGGCAGGCAGGGCCACATCGGCAAGCATGGCCACGTCGACAAGCATGGCCACATCGGCAAGCCTGGTCACTTCGGCAAGCATGGTCACTTCAGCTAACAGGGCGACATCGGCGAGACTGGAGACTTTGGCAATACGGAATACGCAGCTCACTTTGGCAGCCTCACTTCGGCAGCCCACTTCGGCAGCCTCACTTCGGCAGCCCACTTCGGCAGCTTCACTTCGGCAGCTTCACTTCGGCAGATCACTTCGGCAGATCACTTCGGCAGCTCCACTTCGCCAGTTCACTTCGGCAGCTCAGTTCGGCAGCTCCGCTTCGGCAGCTCCACTTCAGCAGATCACTTCGGCAGCTCCACTTCGCCAGCTCATTTCGGCAGCTCCACTTCGGCAAAACTTCACTTCGGCACGGCCTTCACTTCGGCAAACGCCTCCACTTCGGCCAACAAGCACTTCGCCCAGCAAGCACTTCGACCAAGCTGTCCACTTCGGCCACGCAGTCAACTTCGGCCAAATTGTCCACTTCGGCCAAGCTGTCCACTTCGGCCAAGCTGTCCACTTCGGCCAAACTGTCCACTTCGGCCAAGCTGTCCACTTCGGCCAAGCTGTCTACTTCGGCCAAGCTGTCCACTTCGGCCAAGCTGTCCACTTCGGCCAAGCTGTCCACTTCGGCCAACCTGTCCACTTCGGCCAAGCAGTCCACTTCGGCCAAGCAGGCCACTTCGGCCAAGCAGGCCACTTCGGCCAAGCTGTCCACTTCGGCCAAGCTGTCCACTTCGGCCAAGCAGTCCACTTCGGCCAAGCAGTACACTTCGGCCAAGCAGTCCACTTCGGCCAAGCAGTCCACTTCAGCCAAGCAACCCACTTCGGCCAAACTGCCCTGCCGAAGTGAAAACCATACGAAACTGTCTGGCCGAAGTCAAAACCATACGAAACTGTCTAGCCGAAGTCAAAACCATGCGAAACTGTCTTGCCGAAGTCAAATCTATACGAAGTTGCCTGGCCGAAGTCATTTCTATACGAAACTGTCTTGCCGAAGTGAAATCTATACGAAGTTGCCTGGCCAAAGTCAAGTCTATACGAAGCCAGAAGACGACGTGGCCGAAGTCATTTCTATACAAAACTGTCTTGCCGAAGTGAAATCTATACGAAGTTGCCTGGCCAAAGTCAAGTCTATACGAAGCCAGAAGACGACGTGGCCGAAGTCAAATCTATACGAAGTTGCCTGGCCGAAGTCATTTTTATACGAAGCTATCTGGCCGAAGTCAAAGCTGCCAAAGACAATCCTGGCTGAAGCCAATTTCATACGAAACTGTCTGGCCGAAGTCAAGTCTATACGAAGCCAGAAGATGACGCGGCCGAAGTCATTTCTATACTAAGACAACAAGCCCATCTTCGGCCTACAATGATGCAAAGGCCCACGAAGTCAAGCCGACTTACTAAAACGAAAATCCCAAAGGATTAGGAAGTTTTCCTGATCTCTTTAGGATTGGCCTGGCCGACTAAAACTAATATATATATCCATGTACATCTCTTGAAAAAGGGGATCCGCAATTTAATTAGAAAAAAACCCTAGACTTTTTGCTCTCAAACTCTTGTACGAAAACTTTTCGACACAGCTTAATAAAAAACCATCTTTGGATCTCTCCGTTCGTGGTTCATCCGCATAAATTTCTTCCCCCTTAACAAACCTCCGACAAATTCTAATTGTGTTGATTTCGACTCCCACAATTTGGCAACGAATAGCGCAGAGCAGGAGTCCGAGCCCTGAAAGAAGAGATGGCTATCATGCGATCAGATATGGACCGAGCTGCTGCCAATATTAAAGCTGTCCGATCCATGATGCACAAAGCAACTAGCAAGGTACCGGAGATAGATCACATACTGGAGGAAGCACAGAACACCCCGTTCACAACACGGATTACTAGCACAAGAATTCCCGACCCTGCAAAGATGAAAGTCCCGATCTACGAAGGGAAAACCGATCCGAAAGAGCATCTAACGGCTTTTGCTATAGCCATGGGACCCTCTAATTTCAAAGAAAACGAAAGAGATGCTGGACAGTACCTTCTCTTCGTGGAGCATCTCATAGGACCGGCGCTCCAATGGTTTTCCAGGCTCGAGCGGAACTCCATCAACAGCTACAACCAACTGTCTACGGCATTCTTGAAGCATTACTCCATATTCATGGATCCTGGAACATCTGACGCTGACCTGTGGACCCTAGCTCAAGGGCAGAACGAAACACTCCGGAGTTTTGGAGTTTCATCGGAAGATTCAAAGCTGTTATGTCCAAAGTGGAAGGCTTGAGCGAGAAAGCAGCCCTACTGGCCCTAAATCGAGCACTCTGGTTCAACTCTGATCGTAAAGAAATCACGCTGAACGCCCCCACAACGATACACAATGCGATGCATCGAGCTACATATTTCATCGCCGAAGAAGAAGAGATGAAGATCCTAACCGAGAAGTATGGGAAAACAAAGACAACAAACCACTCTCCCCAAGTTTCAACCCCCTCTAACGCTAAGAGGAATAGCCAAAGTTACGGTTATGTGCAACACAAGTGAGGCTTTCAAGGAGCTTATAACAATCAGATCGATGTCCCTGGGTACGGCCAAGGAAGAGGCCGAGGCCGCGGAAGAAATTTATGGAGCACTTGGACCAAAGGAGAAAGTTCTTACGATGAAGCAGCATATTGCGAGCACCACCACATCTACAGGCATTCCACTGAAAACTGCCGAATTCTAGGTTTAAAGCTTGCTAAAAATTTAGCAGCTGGCGAACTCGGAGGGAATATCAGCCTAAAGGATTTTGAGATGGACGTGAACGCACACGGACCCGACCAGACAAAGGAGGACTATTCCAAGCACGATAGACGAAATGACGAAGCACCACCCCCCGGATCGAGAAGAACAATAAGTATGATCATGGGAGGCTCTCACTACTGCTCAGATACCGTCTCATCAATCAAAGCTTTCCAGCAAAGGGCGGATGTCAGCATCAACTGGTCTAAACCATCAAAGTTTCCGAATGACATGATATCATTCGAGGAAAGGGAAACAATAGGAATCGACAGACCACATGACGACCCTCTCGTAATCAAATTAATCATCAACGACTGCGACGTACCACGTGTATTGGTAGACATCGGGAGCATAGTGGACGTAATCTTCCTCGAGACTCTCAGAAGAATGAAGGTCGACCTATCTGAAGTTATATCTACCCCCAAACCATTGACTGGATTTTCTGGAGAAACAACCATGACTACAGGGACGGTCAAACTTCATGTCTAAGCTGGCGAGGTGACAAAAATTGTCGAATTCTCCTTAGCCGATCACCCAGCAATCTACAACGTCATCATGGGGACTCCTTGGTTGAATTCCATGCGCGCTGCTGTTTCAACCTACCATCTCTGCCTCAAGTTCCCCACACCAAACGGAGTAAAGACGATTCGTGGAAACCAAAAGGAATCTCGTGTCTGCTTCCTCGCCGCACACAAGCTCAGAAACCCGGTAACCGATCCGGTGGCAAACTCGAAGCGCAAGAAAATAAAGACTGACAGAGAACCAGTACAAGAGCTTTCTAAACTCTTATAGCAATTATAGATTGCGAAGATCGCGAAGAAGAAATACCTAAGCCAACATGTGACCCCGTGGTATCAGTTTGCATCGACGATAGAAATCCAGAACGATGCGTGGAGATTGGAGCAGTGTTAGATGAGAAGATCAAACGAGAACTCGTTGCGTTCCTAAAGAAAAATAACAACACTTTCGCATGGGAAGCAGAAGAGATGCCCGACATTGATATCAACATAACCAGCCATGAGCTGAATGTAGATCCGACGTTCAAACCAGTGAAGCAGAAAAGGAGAAAGCATGGGCCAGACAGAGCCAAAGCAGTCAACAACTAAGTAGAAAGACTCCTATGCGTTGGTTCAATAACTGAGGTGAAGTACCTGGATTGGCTGGCTAACCCAGTTGTGGTCAAGAAGAAGAACGGAAAATGGCGTGTATGCATGGATTTCACAGACCTGAACAAAGGCTGCCCAAAAGACAGCTTCCCCCTTCCACACATCGACCGCCTAGTCGAAGCAACGGCGGGGAATGCACTACTGTCCTTCATGGATGCCTTCTCAGGTTACAACCAGATCTTGATGAATCCCGCTGATCGCGAGAAGACCGCTTTCATAACGGATCATGGAATATATTGCTACAAGGTCATGCCATTGTCCTGAAAAAAGCCGGCGGAACATACCAGCGACTGGTGAACAAGATGTTCACCAATCAACTCGGAAAGACCATGGAGGTTTATATAGATGACATGTTGGTCAAATCACTAAGGGAGCAGGATCACGTAGCTCATCTTGAGGAATGTTTCTCACAGCTGAACTATCACAACATGAAGTTAAACCCAACCAAGTGCAGGTTCGCGGTCACATCGGGAGAATTCCTCGGGTACCTAGTGACTCACCGTGGCATTGAGACAAACCCTAAGCAGATTGACGCGCTCATCCATATGATTTCTCCAAAGACAAAACGAGAAGTGCAAAGACTTACCGGCAGGATTGCTGTACTTAACAGATTCATTTCATGATCCACCGATAAGTGCTTGCCTATCTACGATACGCTGCGAGGGAACAAGAAGTTCGAATGGACGAAAAAATGCGAGGAGGCTTTTCAACAACTGAAGATTTACATGGCTACCCCTCAAGTCCTCGCAAAACCAAAAGTAAGGGAGCCGCTTTTTCTATACACCGCGGTCTCCGCCACAGAGGTAAGCGGCGTGTTGATCCGAGATGAACGTGGGGAGCAGAAGCCAATCTTTTACGTCATCAAAACCCTTACAGATGCCGAGACAAGGTACTCGCAGATGGAAAAGTTGGCGCTATCCATACTCATGTCGGCACGAAAACTAAGGCCATACTTCCAATCTCACTCGATCATCGTCCTGAGTACCTTCCTGATAAGGTCTGTTCTGCACAGCCCAAGTCAGTCAGGAAGGCTAGCAAACTGGGCAATAGAACTAAGCGAATATGACATTGAGTATCGCGGACGCACATGCGTAAAAAAATCCCAAGTCTGGGCAGATTTTCTTATCGAACTACCTAAAGAAGGCATTAACGACGAAATGCAAGGCCAGCCCTGGAAACTCCACGTCGACGGCTCGTCTCCCAAAAATGGTTCGGGAGTAGGGATACGACTAACTTCTCCAACTGGCGAACTGCTGGAACAATCATTCCGCCTTGGCTTCCACGCATCCAACAATGAAGCAGAGTACGAAGCTTTGATTGCCGGGATGAAACTAGCTAGTGGTCTAAAGATCGAGCAACTTCACACATTCTGTGATTCCCAACTAGTCGCAAATCAGTTCGCGGCGAATATACAACAAAGGATGATCGAATGGAAGCTTACCTGAAGATCGTCAAGGAGTTGGCTGCACAGTTCAAACAATTTGTCCTAACGCATATCCCACGAGGAGAAAACACTCCAGCCGACGCACTCGCAGCCGTTGCATCAATTTTCGACCTGGATCTCAAAAGAATAATCCCGGTGGAATTCATCCAGTACCCAAGTATCAGTCTTTCCGACACGGTGAATGCCATAACTCGTTCACAAGCCACTAAGCAAGCAACGGAAGTCACAGTCGGGCAAGAGGAGACATATGAAGTGCAGGAGGAATTGACAAACCAACCATCCGCTGAGCTGGATACAGCCCCAATGGAAGAAGACATTCTCAAAAAAATCACCAAACATCGGAAGCAGCAGCGACCCTGTCATCAAACCACAACCCGACGTCGAAGCAAATGAAATCAACGAGGAAGTAGAGTATGGCTGCGACAAGAAATGGCTCGACGCAATCAGAGGATACATATACGACGATGTCTTACCAACTGAAAAGTGGGCGGCCCGTAAGCTCGAGCCCAGGCGGCTCGTTATGTTTTACTCGATGGAAATATCTTTAAATGGAGATTCTCTGGTCCATTGATGAACTGCGTGGAAGGAAAGGACGCAAGGAAAATAATGGAGGAAGTTCATAATGGTTCATGTGGCAATCACTCTGGAGTAAGGGCACTAGCGATAAAAGTCAAACGTCATGGTTATTATTGGCCAACGATGATCAAGGATTGCAAGGTGTTTTCAGCCAAATGCAAGAAATGTCAACGCCATGCGCCAATGATTCACCAACCTACTGAAAAATGCTCTCATCCATCCCATCACCATATCCGTTCATGCGATGGTCCATGGACATCATTGGTCCGCTGCATCCCTAAAAAAAAAAATGATTTCTTTTGGTTTTGACAGACTATTTCTCAAAATGGGCCGAAGCCGACTCATATGCTAACATTAAAGACGCACAAGTGGAGGCCTTTGTTTGGAAAAACATCATATGCCGGCATGGAGTACCATACGAGATCGTGACGGATAATGGCTCGCAGTTTATCTCAAATCGTTTCGAAGCTTTCTGCGAGAAATGGAAAATCAGACTCAGCAAGTCTACTCCACGATATCCACAAGGAAACAGACAGGCATAAGCAATCAACAAAATAATCCTCGACGGCCTGAAGAAGCACATTGATGAGAAAAAGGGACGTTGGGCTGAAGAACTGGAAGGAGTACTCTGGTCTCACCGCACCACCCCAAGATGAGCAACGGGGGAAACCCCATTTGTCCTCGTGTACGAAATAGAGTGTGTCATCCCACCGGAGATACATTTCCCAGGAATTCACCGCAGACTACTAGCAGAGCAAGAAGGCTCAATCACCTATTGATGCTTGACGAGTTGGACTTGATCAACGGAAGAAGGGATCAGGCCTTGATCAGGATCCAGAACTATCAGAACACTGCGGCAAAATACTACAATTCCAATGTTCGAGAACGACACTTTTACGAACGCCATTTAGTTTTACGAAAGGTTTTCCAAAACACAGCAGAAACGAATGCCGGAAAATTGGGAGCACACTGGGAAAGGACCTTACAGAATCACAGAGGTAATCAAACCTGGCGTTTACAAACTCGTCAGCATGACAAATGTTCCAGTATCAAGATCATGGAATGCAATGCATCTCAAAAAGTACTATCACTAAGCAACTTCACATGAACTACGAGGCAACTTAATCCCTGTAAAGGGTACGTAGGCAGCTCATCTTCGGATAGGTTTAGTTGCCCCCTCCTTTAAAAAGGGGGGGGGGGGAGTGGGTACGTATACATATACTCGTATACTCCCACCTTTGTAATAGATTCTACGATCTATCAAAGCAAAGTTTTCAAAAACAAGTTGTCTAGACATCCGTCAAAAATCACTAAGTCTTAACAAAACATACATACTCGAACGAATTAAGTTACAACGGGCATCTCGGCCAACAGTGAACTCTTGCATCCATATCGGATCTAAAACTATCACATCCGTCTCAGGATTAAAAGTGCGCTATACAAATATTTTGTTCATTGTCGGAGCGGATATGTTTACGGTAACGTATCCGTAAACCAAAATGTTCATCCTAAACTAGACAAGCATATGTTCATTGTCGGAGCGAATACATTTATGGTAATGTATCCGTAAACCGAAATGTTCAGAACTAAACTAAGCAAACTTATGATCAATTTCAGAGCAGCGAGGTTTACGGTAACATGCCTGTAAGCCGAATTGACCATCTCAAACGTAACTACTATACAAACCCACACTTGGATCCATTAATCAAAGATCTTATCAAGACAAAACAAGCAAAACATTCAAACTTGTCATCAAACAAAAGAGGCGTACTTGATATTTCTTCGTAAACACATTCATCAAGACACAAGGCATTTTCTTATAACCAATGAGTTCGAAAGATCACAGAACGGATAAAGCCATCCAGGCATCAAAAAAAAAAATAATAATAATAAAAAAGTCTTAAAACTACACAAAAAACAAAGGATCATAGGATTCTAAGGCTTCGGGATGCTCAACCTCCCCTTGCTCTGGTCCTTCAGGGTGCCCGGTTTCACCTGCTTCTTCATGATCTTTATTGACAGGGTCAATCACCTTCTCTGGATCGGGCATGATTACGCCTTCTTCGACGACTTTCTCAAGAGATAGTTCGGGAACCTTTTTCGTAGAACCTCCACTTGATTCAAAAGATGGCAGATCCTCTAATGCCTTCGTCAAGTTTGGCATAGCTAAAACTGGTGTCCCTTGGTTCGAACTAGAAAAATCCTTAATGCCGATGCTGGCAGCAGCCGTTTCCATAGGCTCACCATCGTTGAGCTCTTTTAATATATCAGAACGAACGGGGGATAATCTCAATATGTCTCCCAAACTTGCCACCAGCTCAGAAAATGCCTCGTGGGCACCTTGAAGCTCCCCTTTATGTTCAGCTAGATTCTTCACTTCGACATCGAGAGACGGCGGCTCCTCACTCCGAAGCAGTTCGATGAACTGAAGATTTCCCTCGATCTGAGCAAGATCAAGCATGTTTTCTTTTGGCTTGCCGTCAATCTTGCCGAGGAGTTTCTTGGCACGGGAGACTCTATCCTCAAACGTCATCATCATCTCCTGCTTGGCCTCAAGCACGACCTGCTCGACTTTGTTCTCGTGCAGCTCGTTCGCTGCATCCAGCTACCTCATTAAGCTAGTGATGCGATCATGGATGAGCATGCTTTGGACGAGGATGCTTTGAGCGTACCCGAAGGTCCCGTTACGCGGTCCAAGACAAGGAAGCTTGTCGGAGCTGTTCAGGAGTTGCTTAATGACGTTCGGATCAAGGAAGAAGATCAGCTTATGCACAACGCCGTTACCTCAATTTCGGCTACGATATTTTCTTGAGGTTGGACGTTAAGCATAAGTTGTTCTACTCTTTTTCCTATACTCGGTTTTGTCCCAATGGGTTTTCCGAGTAGAGATTTTAACGAGGCAACACTTATGCTTCCTCTTTATGATCCAATTTCATGAAATATATCATGAATAATTCGCATGGAATTTTGCATGCTAAGAGATTCAAAGTGACGAGGAAGGCCAAGAGGGGGTTCACACCTTGAGTTATTATTAGTCAAGATTCGATGGTCTTAGTCTTATGAATTAATTAGACCTTGTTATTTTCCATGCATTGTTTTTAGTACTTTCTATCTTCATTCTCTCCCTATATAAACTATGTAATCTCTTTGAGAATAATCATTCAGTTTTATAAAATATTTTCTAAAGAAGTTTCTCTCTTGTTCTTTTGTGAACTTGTCGATCTCTTGGTGGTTAGCCAACGAAATCAAACCGGTCATTGGGTGGTTACTTCTTTGAACACAACCGATCACTAGGTGGTTAGCCTTGTGTTCTCGCCGAATCCAAGGTGGTTAGCCGAAGAGTTCCATCGTTCCTTAGGTGGTTAGCCTTCGGATCTGGTTTACCGAGGGCCATTCATAGCTCTCGACGCAGCCATTCACTTCCCGCCTCGTTTATCCAAGGATCTATCTGTTTCAATACCAAGAAGAGTGTGCATTCCTTTGGGAGATCGTATCAAGTGGTATCAGAGCCACGCTCTTGAAATAGCGGTATTTTCTAACCATTTTCTATCTCTTCATATTTTATCTTCTTTCTTTCCTTTCTATCTTCTGTATCAAAAACCAATTTAAAAAAAAAAAAATCGTAAATTAAAAAAAAAAAAAAAAACCGAAAAAAAGACAAGTTCAAAAAAAAATATATATATATATATATTGGTTCGTATTTCTTCACTATCTATCTTTAGTTTGACGATTTGGTTTTTGAAGCTACCATCGATTTGTTTCGATTTAGTTCCTTAAGAACCGAGTAGAACTTCTTGTGTGTGTGTGAGGATATTGTGAGAGTTGTTCGAAACATTTGAGTGAAACACTTGTGAGGATTATTTTACTAACGCGTTTGTTTCTGTTGCGAGGAAAAAAAAATGTCTGATGGAAGTGATGACGGTACTTCACGGTCAAGGAGAAGAAGAGATGCCAAAATGAATCGCAAGATGGATACTATGTCCGCGATGCTAAACGAAATGAGAGGTCAAATAGCCGCTCTTAGTGTTAGGACGTCGAATAGACGAGAAAGAACCAACCAAGGCATAGCTCGAGAAGGCAACTTGGCCGAACGTCACGGATCCGACCATAGCGTTGCTCAAAGAAATCTGCGAGTCCCGCCTAGACATAGGCAAAACCGGCGGAATCAACAGAATCAACAAACCGAGCAGTTCAGCAACCCGTTTCACGACTTATCCGAAGATAACTGGCCTAGACAACCCCCGGCCCGAAGAAGAAATGACAATGATCTTGGCAGCATGAAGCTTCGCATTCCACCCTTCTACGGAACAAATGATCCCGATGCTTTCCTAGAGTGGGAAAAGAAGATCGACTTGGTCTTTGAGTGCCAAAACTTTTCCGAATACAAGAAGGTCAGGTTAGCCACTACCGAGTTTCATAGTTATGCTATTGACTGGTGGGATCAAGTGGTGACAAACAGGAGATGCAACGGAGAAAACCCCGTGGAAACATGGGAAGAAATGTCGTCAATCATGGGAAAGCGATTCGTACCAGTCCACTACCACCGCGAGCTACACCAAAAGTTGCGTAGGCTATCACAAGGGAGTAGGGGAGTTGAGGACTACTTCCAGGAGATGGAAAAACTCATGCTCAAAGCTGATATAGATGAGCCCGGTGATGCAACTATGGCCCGATTTCTAAGCGGAATGAATCGAGATTTACAAGATCGGATGGAGATGCAGTCTTATGACACCGTAAAGGAGATGTTGCATAAGGCCATTCTCGTGGAGCAGCAACTTAAGAGAAAGGGTGTCACACGAACACCTTTCGTGTCTAAGCCAAACTACACCAAAAGCGAGAAGCTGAATTACCCGACCCGTACTGATGCTAAACCAAAAACGGACTACAAACCTAGCTCGTCCGGTCATGACTACAAGGGTAAGGCCGAAGCTTCTACCTCTATTCGTAATCGTGACATCGAATGTTTTAAGTGTAGGGGCAAAGGACACTATGCGAATAAGTGCCCAAACCAACGTGCGATGTTGATGTTGGATAGTGGAGAGATCGTGACCGAAGATGATAAGGAGGAATCCGATTCTGGACCAATCTATGATGACGATGAGTAACACGCGGTAGAAGGAGAGCTACTTGTGGCTAGACGTGTTCTTCTTTCTCAAGAGCAATCCGTAGTAGATGAACAACGGGAAAACTTGTTCCACACCCGGTGTAAGGTTAAGAACAAGGTGTGCAGCTTAATCATCGATGGCGAAAGTTGCAGTAGTGTTGCTAGTACAACTTTGGTGGAGAAACTAAACTTGGAAATGAGGAAACATCCATGGCCGTATAGTCTAAGGTGGTTGAGTAACCAAAAACAACTCACGGTTACACATCAAGTTTTGGTGCCTTTTTCGATTGGCCGATATGTGGATGAGATCATTTGCGATGTGTTACCCATGGAAGCTTGCCACATCCTACTTGGAAGGCCATGGCAGTACGACCAAAGGGAGGTTCATGATGGGTACACTAACAAGCATTCCTTTGAGTACCAAGGACGAAAGATCACTCTTGCACCTTTGACTCCACACGAGGTGTACCTAGACCAGCTCAAGCTTGAGCAACACCGAGGTAAAAGTATTTTGAGTGACCCCCTAAACACTTCTTACACTAAAAATGGGAGTGAGAGTTCGAGAAAAGCCCAGCTAAAGGCCATTGAGAGTAAACCCGAGAGGCAAGAGACTCTTTTTGTGAGGCCGAGTGAGATTAAGCATGCTCTCGTCACTAAGCAACCTTTCGTTTTGCTTATTTTTAAGGATGCTCTCACTAGCATGACTAACCCCAAGCCGGATCTCCCAAGCAATGTGTTGTCTCTTTTGCAGGAATATAGTGATGTATTTCCAGAAGATAGCCCAGGCGGTTTACCTCCCATTCATGGGATAGAACATCAAATAGACTTCGTTCCCGGAGCAATACTTCCGAACCGGCCCGCTTATAGAACCAATCCGGTCGAGACCAAGGAGCTCCAACGACAAGTCGGTGAACTTATGGAGAAGGGTCTTATCCGGGAGAGTATGAGCCCGTGCGCCGTTCTGGTGCTACTTGTTCCTAAGAAAGACTGATCTTGGCGAATGTGCGTTGATTGCCGAGCCATCAACAATATTACGATAAAGTATCGCCATCCGATTCCAAGGTTAGATGATATGTTAGATGAACTTAATGGGTCTAGTATATTTTCTAAAATTGATTTGAAAAGTGGTTATCACCAAATCCGGATGAAGGAAGGTGATGAATGGAAAACCGCTTTCAAAACTAAGCACGGTTTATACGAGTGGCTTGTTATGCCATTTGGTCTTACGAACGCACCTAGCACTTTCATGCGTCTTATGAACCATGTTCTTAGACCGTTTATAGGAGTCTTTGTTGTTGTCTATTTTGATGACAAACTAATTTATAGTAAGACCCTTGATGACCATGTAGGACACTTGCGTTTGGTCCTAGACGTGCTTAGGAAAGAACTTCTTTTTGGTAACTTTAAGAAATGTTCTTTTTGTTCGGATAACGTCGTGTTTCTAGGTTTTGTGGTGAGTTCTCAGGGCAGACAGGTTGATGAGGACAAGATCAAGGCAATCCAAGATTGGCCGAGTCCTAAGATGGTTGGTGAGGTCCGAAGCTTTCACGGCTTAGCCGGATTCTATCAATGGTTCGTTCGGGATTTCACCACCATTGCCGCACCACTAACCGAAGTGATCAAAAAGGACGTGGCCTTTAAATGGGAACAAGCTCAAGAGGACGCTTTCCAACTCCTAAAACACAAGCTTACTCACGCCCCTCTTCTCGTTTTACCTAATTTTATGAAAATGTTTGAAATTGAATGCGATGCTTCTGGTGTAGGTATAGGAGCCGTGCTAATGCAAGAGAAGAAGCCAATTGCCTTCTTTAGCGAGAAACTCGGTGGAGCTACGCTCAACTACCCGATGTACGATAAGGAGCTCTATGCCTTAGTCTGTGCACTCCAAACCTGGCAACACTATCTTTGGCCGAAGGAGTTCGTGATTCACACCGATCACCAATCACTTAGGCACTTGAAGAGCCAATAGAAGTTGAACAAGAGGCATGCCCGTTGGATGGAGTTCGTAGAAACTTTTTCGTACGTGATCCAATACAAGCAAGGCAAGGAGAATGTGGTGGCCGATGCTTCATCTCGGAGATACACATTGATCTCGACTCTAGATGCCAAAATTCTCGGATTTAAGATGATCAAGGGAGCATACACAACCGACCCCAATTTCAAGGAACTATTTCTTACTTGTGAAAAGTTTGCTTCGGGACAGTACTTTAGAAGTGATGGGTTTTTGTTTTATAAAAACCGTCTTTGCATTCCTAACTCTTCTTTGCGAGATCTTCTTGTTAGGGAAGCACACGGTGGAAGCTTGATGGGACACTTTGGCGTGGCCAAGACCCTTTCAATCGTACAAGACCATTTCTTTTGGCCGCACATGAAGCGTGACGTGGAACAAGTTTGTAGCCGATGCACCACATGTAAGTTCGCTAAGTCCAAAAGCCAAGGCCAAGGTATGTACACTCCTTTGTCGATTCCTAGTGTACCATGGACCGACATCTCGATGGACTTCGTCTTAGGATTACCCCGGACTAGGAAAGGTAGTGACTCGGTCTTTGTTGTGGTGGATAGATTTTATAAGATGGCCCATTTCATACCTTGCCATAAAGCCGATGATGCCTCTAACATTGCTGACTTATTCTTTAGGGAGATTGTCCGTTTGCATGGAATGCCTAGGATCATAGTCTCGGATAGGGATACAAAGTTTCTAAGTTATTTTTGGAAGACCCTATGGTCTAAGCTAGGAACTAAGCTTTGTTTCTCTACTACTTGTCATCAGCAAACCGATGGTCAAACCAAGGAGGTTAATAGGAATATAGGGACACTCTTAAGGACCGTGATCAAAAAGAATCTTAAGTCATGGGAGGATTGTTTACCTCACGTAGAATTTGCATATAATCATGCCGTGCATTCTACTACTTGTTTTTCTCCTTTTCAACTCGTTTATGGCTTTAACCGGCTTACACCTCTTGATCTAACTCCTTTACCTTTGAGTGAACGTAAAAGCATGGATGGAAAGAAGAAGGCCGAGTTGGTGAAACAAATGCATGAGAAGGTAAAACAGAACATCGAGCGTAAGACCGAGCTATACCTGCAAACATGCCAACAAAGGACGGCACAAGAAAATGTTCGAACCCGGCGATCTCGTTTGGATCTTTTTACGAAAGGAGAGGTTTCCAGAAGAACGGAAGTCTAAACTCTTGCCGAGAGTTGATGGACCATTCACGGTTTTGGAAAAGATCAATGACAACTCTTACAAAATTGATCTCCAAGGTAAGTACTCTGTTAGCTCTAGCTTCAATATTGCTGATATCACCTTTTGTTGCAGATCAAGACGGTTTGAGGACAAATCCTTTTCAAGAGGAGGGGGATGATGCGATCATGGACGAGCATGCTTTGGACGAGGAAGCTTTGAGCGTACCCGAAGGTCCTGTTACGCTGCCCAAGACAAGGAAGCTTGCCGGAGCTGTTCAGGAGTTGCTTAATGACGTTTGGATCAAGGAAGAAGATCAGCTTATGCACAACGCCGTTACCTCAATTTCGGCTATGATATTTTCTTGAGGTTGGACGTTAAGCATAAGTTGTTCTACTCTTTTTCCTGTACTCGGTTTTGTCCCAATGGGTGTTCCGAGTAGAGGTTTTAACGAGGCAACACTTATGCTTCCTCTTTACGATCCAATTTCATGAAATATATCATGAATAATTCGCATGGAATTTTGCATGCTAAGAGATTCAAAGTGACGAGGAAGGCCAAGAGGGTGTTCACACCTTGAGTTATTATTAGTCAAGATTCGATGGTCTTAGTCTTATGAATTAATTAGACCTTGTTATTTTTCATGCATTGTTTTTAGTACTTTCTATCTTCATTCTCTCCCTATATAAACTATGTAATCTCTTTGAGAATAATCATTCAGTTTTATAAAATATTTTCTAAAGAAGTTTCTCTCTTGTTCTTTTGTGAACTTGTCGATCTCTTGGTGGTTAGCCAACAAAATCAAACCGGTCATTGGGTGGTTACTTCTTTTAACACAACCGATCACTAGGTGGTTAGCCTTGTGTTCTCGCCGACTCCAAGGTGGTTAGCCGAAGAGTTCCATCGTTCCTTAGGTGGTTAGCCTTCGGATCTGGTTTACCCAGGGCCATTCATAGCTCTCGACGCAGCCATTCACTTCCCGCCTCGTTTATCCAAGGATCTATCTGTTTCAATACCAAGAAGAGTGTGCGTTCCTTTGGGAGATCGTATCAGCTAGCGATATGAGCATCCCTCCTTACCTTGCCAGACTCCAGCCGCATGATCCGCTCGTCGTTTTCTTTCTGACACTTGTTGAGTCCCTCCGTCTCATCCTGAAGATTCTGGATTTTCTTGAGAGCCTTTTCTCGTTCAGTGGCATGGCTCACCTTGATCTCTTTGAGCTTCCCATCAAGCTCAGTAGCTTTCTTTCGGGCATCGTCAACCCTCTCCCTCTCATTGCGGGCGTCATATTCATATCCCAACACCATCCTGTTAAGATGGGCTATGAACTGCACAGGGATAAAGAAGAAAGTTAAAACAGCGAGACAAGCAAGAACGCTTTGGTAGGCAGCAACGAGATAAAAAGTGGTTAGTAACTTACCTTAACACCGCGAAGAGAAACCTCATTATATGATTTGTCCCTTAGCAAGGTATCAGATGGTGGGAGGCGGTCGCTGGGGCAGGTAATCTTCGAAAAGATTGCGGCAGATGCCCCAGCATCGTCGTACGCCTCGACAGCATTGAAGGGAGTAGCAGAAAGAGGAATCGCTTTGGGGATAACTCTGGGTTTTCAGAGCGTCGCTATCGTTTCGACGCCTCGGCCACTCTGTCAACTTTGTCATCTACCGACGGTTGACATTTTCTGCTCGGCTTGGTTACGAAAGGAAACTGGATCAGGATGAAGAGCAGCATCGATCTAGGGCTTCGGGAGGTTAAGCTGACCCAATGCTTGGGCCTGCTTTGCCCTCTCTTTGGCTTCGGCTTCCGCCTTTGCTTTACCTGCAGCTCTGTCTCTAAATGTAGGTCTTCCCATGGTATCGTCTGAGTTAGAAGAAGATGATGGACCAACGGATTGACCTTCAAAAAGTGCTCGGGCTCTCTTTACTTGTTAGAGATAGAAATCTTTTCTCCAATTACACTTCCGAGATGAAAGTGCTTCGTGAATCACGGACAGATCGGGAGGCAATGAAAGTTGAAAGTGGCGTGCTGCAAAAGGAAAAAACAATAAGTATTAACCTAAAAACGAAATCAACACAAAAGGAAACCAAGCCGTAGCCTAAAAAAAGAAGCCACGGGTCGGCTACCAAGTTCGCCCCACTTCGTCTTGATTAAGCCAAAACATCTTGATCCCACTGACGCCTCGGTAATGGGAACAAAGAAGAAGTAATCTTCCCAGTTATCATCTTTGGTTGGGAATCCCTTTATAATCTTCCTCTTGGCTTTACCCGATACATAGTATTTCAATTCTCTTTTATTGCGACGTCGGAATTCGAGAAAACTTCTCAAATGTTCGACCCCAACCTCAACATCGCATTCGTAACTTCTGACAAGGATGCCGACCAGATGTCTGATCCCCCTACAATTAATTTGGGCGATAGCCAGATTATGCTTCCATAAAAATTGCAGGATCACCTCGGGGATCAGAAGCCATAGTAGGCAACGATAAAAGAAGCTCTCATAAAGAGTAAAGTGATCGAGAGGAGGTGTATCAGCTCGGTCTGTCGTAGAAGGAAGAACAAACTCAATTTCTTCCGAGATATTAAATATCTGCCTAAGAGCTGCCAATGAATCTAAGGTAGAGAGTGGAGCCAGGTGGATCGGGTCGCTTCTTAGCTTTCTTCCTTCTTGGCACTCGTTTGATAAGTCCAATCAGACGTTCTAACTCTTGTCTGGCCACAACCGGTCGTAAAACCAATCCGCTGGTTTAATTTTTGCCAGCTCGGGATTCACTACATCAGCAAAAGGGTTAACCGTCTCGTCAAACGGAGAATCATGAAGTTGGGGGACTTCAAATCCCAGATGAATCTCAGCGTTACTACTAGCTCCCGAGGATTCAGAAAGTACCATTTTTCTGCCAAGAACGGAAGGTCCTACCCCCGAACCGTTCGAATCATCCAAGTCTGCTGAAGCATTCGCACCAGAAAAATCTGCTCGGGTATAACTTTGAGCAAGGAATGGATCGGGGGAGAATGATGGTTCGGGAAATGAAGATTGGTCTGGACTAACAAATAATCTGGCATACGGATCGAGTGATGCAGATGCGGATAATCGAGACATCACTTTGGAACGGATCGGGGTCCTTGGAAGGCAGACAAACAGGTTGGGATCTCCAGAAGCTCAGAAGAAAAGATCTAAGTTCTCTAAGATTCGGAAAACAGATCGGGACTGCCAACAGCTTATCCAAACAGATCAAAGCCTTCAGAAGAATCGAAGAATGGGTTGAGATCTTCTAAATAAATTAAGTCAGATCCAAATTTTTGAGCAAACTATCGGAAAACTCAAAGAACAGCGGCGGCGTTAATTGAAGATGGATCAGGAAATTCAAACGGCTCGGCGGCGAAGAAGGAACAACGGAGTTTCTACTTAAAAATAACTTAAGCAAAAATTAGAGAGAGAAGGAAGAGAGAGGTTACATGTTTGAAGAAATTTCGAAGAAATAAAGTAGCAAAAGAAAATGGGGAGCATCACGAGTTATATAGGCAGAAAGGTGACGTCACATACCTCGGGAGTTGGCGGAAATGTTTACACTCCCCGATAAAGGTAATCCCCGAACAAATTCCAAACTCTGGCTTAAACAATGGCTCGGGGCGACAGTCAGAAAATAGTTCGGGATCACAGTGAAAGATGGTTCGGGGCGAGTTAAATCAAACTACTATTTACCTCGACACTTTCAATATTAAAACTGACGAGGTGGGGGACTAACTGTTGGGGTCAATATCTCCCCTTTTGAAGTTAACAGCAAACGGATCGTGGGTTACGACCCACAGTAAAGATGTTGGGTCGTGTACCCCGATCCATGGTGCAGTAAACGGATCGGGTGTCACGACCCACGGTAAAGAAGTGGGTCGTATACCCAGTTCCACGATGCAGCAAGTGGATCGGGACAGCGAACGGATCGGGTGTCACAACCCACGACAAAGAAGTTGGGTCATGTACCTCGATCCATGGAACAACGAACGGATCGGGGGTCAAAACCCACAGTGAAGAAGCTGGGTCGTGTACCCCGATCCATTGTGCAGCAAATGGATCGGGTGTCACGACCCACGATGAAGAAGTGGGTCGTGTACCCTGATCCACGGTTCAGCAAATGGATCGGGTGTCACGACCCACGGTGAAGAAGTGGGTCATGTACCCTAATCCACGGTTCAGCAAATGGATCAGGTGTCACGACCCACGGTGAAGAAGTGGGTCGTGTACCCCGATCCACGGTGCAACAAATGCATCATGTGTCACGACCCACAGTGAAGAAGTTGGGTCGTGTACCCCGATCCATGGTCCAGCAACGGATCGGGTGTCCCCCTAACTGTGCATAAGAAGAAACGGATCGGGTGTTCCCCTAACTGTGCATAAGAAGAAATGGATCGGGTGTCCCCCTAACCGTGCGTAGAAGAGTTGGATCAGGTGTCCCCAAACCGTGCATTGATGAGTTGGTTCGGGTACCGTGACCTTAGTCAAATATAAGACGGATCAGGGTTAAAGACAAAGTCCTAACCATTGGCGCCCGAACCGTTTGAACAATGAACCATGAACCATGATGCCACCCGAGCCGTGAACCATGGTGTCACCCGAGCCGTGAACCATGGTGTCACCCGAGCCGTGAACCATGGTGTCACCCGAGCCGTGAACCATGGTGTCACCCGAGCTGTGAACCATGGTGTAACCCGAGCCGTGAACCATGGTGTCACCGGAGCCGTGAACCATGTTGTCACCCGTGCCGTGAACCATGGGGTCACCCGAGCCGTGAACTATGGTGTCACTCAAGCCAAGGTTCAACGACATGAGGTTGGGCCGAGACAAAGAGCCCACGGATTCAAGCCCACAAAAGAGATATGACAAGGTTAAAGCCCATGAATCAAAGTCCATGGCGGTGGCAGGCTTTGCTAAAAGAAAATCCCGAGGAATTAGGAAATCTTCCTTATCTCTTTAGACATTAACTTAGCCAACTTAAACTTGTATATATACTCATGTATATCCTCGGAAAAAGGGATCCGCAATTTAACCTAGCAAAACTCTGTACTTTTGCTCTCATACAAAAAGCTTTCTAAGCAGCTTAATAAAAGACCATCTTTGGATCTCTATTTGTGTTTTTAGTGGTTTCTGCTCAGAAATTTCATCACTCTTAACAAACCTTCGACAAATTCAATTGGTGTGGATTCACGCTCCCACAATTCTTGGTTAGAATTCTAATATCAAATGACAGTTTAGATTCTTAGGTTGCTAGATAAAGTAATTGATGCCACGAAAGTGGATTGGTTATACATTCATGTTTGAGTTTGAGACTGTGCTTTATCGTTTCCTGAATAATTGTCTGGTTCATGATCTCTAAATTCCTGCGAATTGCCCTAGACTTAATGCTTGTTTTTAATTGATTTTACATCGTTTCTACATTGTTATTTCGTTTCACTTTTCAACAAACAACCATATTGTCATCTTAGCTTAGTTTCATCCATTATAATTCGTAGCGTTTCACTTGGTTCTCGTGGATTCGATCCCTAAATACTACTTCGTTTGTTGTGCACTTGCAGTGATATTTTAGGGTTAAAACTCTGTGTATCAAGTTTTTGGCACCGTTGACGGGACCAATTGCGTTACCTTCAAATTTTTGTTTGGAATTTAGACTAAGATTTACTAACTTTCTCTCTTGTGTCTTTCAGGTGTATGCAAAGAAGAAGCAAAGGATCTGACAACCTTTTCAACTTCAGCAACCAGGAACTTGCAAGGTTAGAGAGAGATCAGGAAGACAAAGTCGAATCAAGTCACAATGGGTGATCAAATCGTCAACGATGCACTTGCTACTACAACTGAACTTCAGAGGCTACAATAGCAGATGCAACAGTTGCTGCAACAGCAACAATAACATCATCCACCAGCTGCAATTGGGGATGCGGACACTCCCCATACTTTTTACCATAACAGAGCTGCTATCTGTGAACCAGCCCTTGCAAGGCAGGATTATGAGATCAAGCCTCAGATGATCGGGTTGGTGAAGCAGCACGTGTTTCATGGTCTACCAGCTGAAGATCCTATGGATCACATAGAGAACTACGAAGAGATCTGCAGCACTACTAAGTCGAATGGGGTACCAGCTGATTACATCAAGTACAAGCTTTTCCCTTTCTCTCTGGCAGACAAGGCATTGAGATTGCTCAAATCTCTACCTCCTGGGTCGTTGACTACTTGGGATGAATGCAGAGCCACTTTCTTGGATCACTTCTACACCAAATACAAGACGGTTTCGCTGAGGAACAAGATCACTACCTTCCAGTAACATTCAGGGGAGTCCTTCTGTGAGGCTTGGGAGAGATTCAAGGAGTATCCCAGAGAATGCCCACATCATGGATATTCGGATGGGCAGATTCTTAGCATCATCTACGATGGAGTCGAGTGGGATTACAAGAACGCCCTCAATGCTACTAGCAATGGGGATTTCATGACTCAGAGTAAGGATGGAGCCTACCAATTGTGGGAACTTAACACGAGCTATCAAAGCAAATTTTTAGGGATCACTGAGTTACTTTACATGAACTACGAGGCGGCTTGATCCCTGCAAAGGGTACGTAGGCAGCTCATCTTTGGATGGGTTCAACTGCCCCCCTCTTTAAAAAAAGGGGGAGTGGGTATGTAAACTAGTATACTCCCACCTTTATAATAGGTTCTACGTCTACTTAACGCAAGATTTTCGAAGCTAAAATCATCATATCACATCCTTCACGGATTACTAAAGCCTTAACAAAAACAGGCATCCCATTCGCATCCTTTACGGATTACTCGAAGTCTTAACAAAACAGACATCTCATCTCACTCTCGTTGCTGCTGGCCACAGCAACGAACTACTACATCCTTTACGGATCTAACTATTACATCCTAGCGGATTAAAAGCACGCTATATAAATGTCTATGTCCATTGTCAGAGCGGATATGCTTATGGTAGCGTATCCGTAAACCGAAATGTTCATCTTAAACCCAACAAACGAATCATTGGTCACATAAGTACTAGATGTCCATTGTCAGAGCGGACACGTTTATGGTAACATATCCGTAAACCGAAATGCTCATCAAAAACCCAACAAAAGAATCGTTGTTCGCAACAGTATTATATGTCCATTGTCAGAGCGGATATGCTTACGGTAGCATATCCATAAACCGAAATGTTCATCGTAAACCCAACAAACAAATCGTTGGTCATAACAGTACTACGTGTCCATTGTCAGAGCGGATATGCTTACGGTAGCGTATCCGTAAACCGAAATGTTCATCCTAAACCCAACAAATTAATCTATAGTCGTAACAGTACTACGTGTCCATTGTCAGAGCGGATATGCTTACGGTAGCGTATCCGTAAACCGAAATGTTCATCTGAAAACCTAACAAACAAAACGTTTGTCGAAACACCTATGCTCATTATCGGTTATCGGAGCGGATATGTTTACGTTAACATATCCGTGAATCGGAATGATCATCTTAAACCCAACAAACGAATCCTTGGCATTAACATTAACACAAGATACAGTGAAACAAATCGATCCTCCTTGGATAAAAAGCATTCAGCAACGAGTTTTGGAAACAAAGAAACAACACGACAACAAAAAAAGCCACAAGGGGAACATAACAAGTTGATATGGATAAAGCCATCCAGGCACCATGTCCAAATAAAGTCAAGCACAATGACATAAAGCAAGATAAGCCAAGCTGTAGTCTTCGGCGCCTCCTCATTAATGGGTTTGGCAATCCCCGTCATCCCCATGCTTACCCTTAGAAGATACATCATCATAAGACCCTGAAGCAGGCTTGTCGGAAGATTCGTTCACCGTCCTGGATCTGGAAGCTTTCTTCAAACCAAGCAAAGACAGACTGAGAGTACCCCTGTTGGATCCAGAGAAAATGCGAATGCCGACATTCGCCGCTAACACTTCGACAGACTTGTTACCAAGCGTTAGATTGGCCGAATCTTCAGAAATCGGCGAAACCACTAAGTTGTTGCCCAATGCGGTAACCAACCTGTCAAACTCATCATCAGCGCCAGCGTACATAGCTTTCCATCCCTGGAGCTTCTCGATTTTGGCGTCTAACGAAGGCGGTTCGTCACCATGAAGCAGTGCAAGAAGTTCAAGGTTACCATCAACTTGGGCAAGGTCGACCATGTTATTCTTTGATGACCCGCCCAAGATCTTAACCTTCTCATCGGCTCGATCTAATGATGACGGAAGGATAAGTTCAATCTCTTCGGAAATATTGAACCGATGCCTAAGACTCTCCAAAGATTCTGCAGTGGAAAGAGTAGACCGTGGTGGATCGGGTACCTCACGCTTGGATCCACTCTTAGAAGCTCGTCACTTTCAAGAACACGCTTGGAGACTCGCGTCTTGCTTCATCCTAGCATGGTCGAAACTGCAATTCTCCAATTCAATTTTCACGTTGAAAGGATTCTCCATTTCGTCCATCAAAGGAAATCACTTTAGCAACAATGGGGAGATCACTTCGGTGAAAGGAGATTTTGGCAAGCAGAGACTTCGATGAAGAGAGAGCTCCACTTCGCCACTTTGGCAAAGGACGACTTCAGCGGGGAAGAGGACCACTTCGGCGACATCACCACTTCGCCACTTCGGCAAAGGGCGACTTCGGCACGACACATTGATCCCAACTTAGACTTCCTTTACCTCGGCACTATCATAACTGAAACAACCGAGCTGGGGGGCTAACTGTTGGGGTCAAAATCCACTCAGCTGTGATCAATGGGAAAATAGCTAAGTATGGAAATACGAGTATTAAACAAGGCCAAAGTCGTGGCCTAAGTCTTTTCTATACGATTCCATTTAGGCACGATACGAGCTCACTTCGGCCGTGATACGAGTCTTCTTCGGCACGATACGAGCTCACTTCAGCAGTGATACGAATCCACTTAGGCATGATACGAGCTCGCTTCGGCCGTGATACGAATCAACTTAGGCATGATACGAGCTCCACTTCGGCCGCAACTCCACTTCGGCACGATACGAGCTCACTTCGGCCGTGATACGAATCCACTTAGGCACGATACGAGCTCACCTCGGCCGTGATACAAATCCACTTAGGCACGATACGAGCTCACTTTGGCCGTGATACGAATCCACTTAGGCACGATACGAGCTCACTTCGGCCGTGATATGAATCTACTTAGGCACGATACGAGCTCACTTCGGCCGTGATACGAATTCACTTAGGCATGATACGAGCTCGTTTCGGCCATGATATGAGGCCACTTCGGCACGGAGAAGCCCACTTCAGCAAGGCCACTTCGGAACGGAGAAGCCCACTTCGGCACGGAGATGCCCACTTCGGCAAGGCCACTTCGGGACGGAGAAGCCCACTTTGGCAAGGCCACTTTGGCACGGAGAAGCCCACTTCGGCAAGGCCACTTCGACAGGGAGAAGTCCACTTCTGCCAGTGATATGCCTCCATTTCGGCAATGCCTCCACTTTGGCGAGCTCCACTTCGGCCGCAGCTCCACTTTGGCCGCAGCTCCACTTCGGCGAGCTCCACTTTGGGCGCAGCTCCACTTCGGCCACAGCTCCACTTCGGCGAGCTCCACTTCGGCCGCAGCTCCACTTCGGCCGCAGCTCCACTTCGGCGAGCTCCACTTCGGCCGCAGCTCCACTTCGGCCGCAGCTCCGTTTCGGCCGCAGCTCCACTTCGGCAACGATACGAGCTTACTTTGGCCGTGATACGAATCCGGTTAGGCACGATACGAGCTCACTTCGGCCACGATACGAGCTCACTTCGGCCGTGATACGAATCCACTTATGCACGATACGAAGCTGTCTGGCCGAAGTCATTTCCATACGAAGCTGTCTGGCCAAAGTCATTCTATACAAAGCTGTCTGGCCGAAGTCAATTCTATACGAAGCTGTCTGGCCGAAGTCAATTCTATACGAAGCTGTTTGGCCGAAGTCATTTCTATACGAAGATAGTTTTGGCCGAAGTCATTTTTATACGAATCTGTCTGGCCGAAGTCATTTCCATACGAAGCTGTCTGGCCGAAGTTATTTCTATACAAAGCTGTCTGGCCGAAGTCAATTCTATACGGAGCTGTCTGGCCGAAGTCAATTCTATATGAAGCTGTTTGGCCGAAGTCATTTCTATACGAAGATAGTTTTGGCCGAAGTCATTTCTGTTCGATGTCAACAAGCCCATCTTCGGCCTATAACAATACAAAGGTCCATGAAGTCAAGCCGACTTAGCTAAACGGAAATCCTGAAAGAATAGGAAGTTTTCCTTATCCCTTTGGGATTGACCTGGCCGACTCAAACTATAATATATATCGATGTACATCTCTTGAAAAAGGGATCCTAATTTTACTTAGCAAAACCCTAGACTTTTTGCTCTAAAACTCTTGTACGCAAAAGCTTTTCGAAACAACTTAATAAAAACCATATTTGGATCTTCGCTTTCGTGGTTCATACGCAGAAATTTTATCCCTCTTAACAAATCTCCGACAAATCTAATTGTGTTGATTTCAACTCCCACACCAACTGATTGAGAACTTGGCTGTAAGTTCCAACACCCGCTGTGCTGAGTATGACAGCGTGTCAACAGTGTGGAGTCTCTGAAGATCGACGAGTTGAATGAGAAGTTGAATCTGCTTTTGAAAGCGAGCCAGGGTCAGAGAAGCGTGCAATTTTGCGAAAGTGGAGCGGATCCGATTTTCTGCCAAGATTTCATTGATGAAGGGACTGATGAGTTGCAAGAGGTGAATTATGTGAACGGGCAAGGTTTCGTGCAAAACAGGGGTTTCAACCAGAATTACATAAACCACCCAAATCTGTCCTACCGAAGCACGAATGTCGAGATTCCACAAGATCAAGTCTACCCACAGCAAGTGAACGTTCAGGGTCAATAATTTCTGGGAAAATCGACCGTGCAAAACGCGGGCGTTACTGCTTTTCAGGGGTTTACATGACAGACTGGCATGCAAAATCAGAGTATCCAGAAGAACTTCTCTCAGGGTTTTCAGGGAAATTAGTTCGTGCAAAATCAGGGCCAGAACAGATTTCAGGGGATTTCTGCAGAAACAGCCATTCAACAACTTCCAACCGACGACACAAGCCCCATTCCAAGCCTCTACGAACAACTCTGGTGATGACCTCAAGGTTCTCATGCAACAGCTTTTGGTCAACCAACAGAAATCAGCCAACGAGATCAGCGTCAAGGTGGATAGCATGTACAGTGATCTCAATGGCAAGTTTGAGTCACTCTCTGCTAATGTGAAAAAGCTGGATACTCAGGTAGCTCAGACGGCCGACGCGATCAAGAGACCACAAGGAGTCCTTCCAGGAAAGGCAGAGCAGAATCCTAGCAACGAGTTCGTAAATGCTATTACGCTCAGAGGTGGAAAGGTAATAGTGCCTGTTACGCGAAAATGAAAAGATGCCGATGTAGTCATTGACTTGGAAGAGAGGGACGATTCAGAAGCTGAGCTTGTAAGAGAGCTTGCAAGCGACACGACCGCAAATGAGCCACTGCATGCGCGTGTCTATGCTCCAAGGGTTCCATACCCTACTCGCCCTATGAAGTCGCGGAAGGACCTAGAAGAGGCAAAGTGCAAGGAGGTGCTACATGATCTAACAGTGAAACTCCCTCTTGCCGATGCAATCCAGATGATACATGCGATGAAGAGATACGTGAAGGGCTTGGTGACAAGTAAGGTTTCTAGAGAAGATGACTTCGTCAAGGTTTCAAAAGATTGCAAGACCGTCCTCCAAAACAGGATGCCTAAGAAACTTGGAGATCCAGGGAGGTTTGTTTTATCTGTGCAGATTCGAACAATGATGTTTGCTTGTTCTTTGTGTGATTTAGATTCAAGTGTCAACTTGGTGCCATATTATGTGGCTAAACGACTTGGATTCACAAAGTTCAAGCCAACCAAAATCTCCTTGGTGTTTGCCGATCGTTCTGGGAAATTGCCGGTTGGGATTCTAGAGGACTTACATGTGAGGATTGGCAATGCTTTTGTTCCTGCATATATTGTGGTTCTAGAGCTAGAGGAAGAGCCAAAGGATCCCCTCATCTTGGGACGACCTTTCTTATGCACTGCTGGAGCTATCATAGATGTGAAGAATGGGTGAATAGATCTCCACCTGGGAGACATTGTCATGAATTTTGAGATGGACAAGCTGCTAAAAAGCCTATGTTGGATGGGCAGACATTCTCGGTCGATGACTCACTAGAGATCTCTAACAATGTAGCAGAAGAGATTCTAGTTAATGACCCATTGGAGATTGCTTTGACAATGGCTGCGAGCGAGCATGGATTTTTGAGTGACGACGCGACTGGGTATGCAAAGATGTTGAACTCGAGCCAAATTTTGGGGAAGATGGTCGCCTACATGAGCTTGGACGAGGCTGTCGAGAAGTCTCCAGCAGCAACCCTTCCTGCGCCATCTAACCCCTGGAGCGAGATGAAAGCTCCTAACATAGAGCTCAAAACACTTCCAGCCGAGCTAAGGTACGCGTTTATAGGTCCTAACTCTTCTTACCCTGTAATCATCAATGCTGATTTGAACAATGCGGAGACTGCTTTGCTTTTGTGTGAACTTAGAAAGGATCGCAGGGCCTTAGGCTACTCACTAGATGATATCACAGGCATTTCACCCGATCTTTGCGTTCATATATAGGATCCATCTAGAAGATGAGTCGATGACTTCTATAGAACATCAGATGTTGTAAAGAAGGAGATAATGAAGCTTCTAGAGGCGGGTATCATATACGCTATCTCTAATAGTAAGTGGGTGAGCCCGGTCCATGTTGTGCCAAAGAAAGGTGGAGTGACTGTTGTTAAGAACGATAAGGACGAGTTAATCTCAACTAGGATGGTCACTGGCCACCGCATGTGCATAGATTATATGAAATTGAACTCTGCTACTCGTAAAGATTACTTTCCTTTGCCTTTTATTGATCAGATGCTTGAGAGATTGACTAACCATGCTTACTATTGTTTTCTAGATGGTTATTCTGGTTTCTTTCAGATTCCCATCCATCCAGACGATCAGGAGAAGATCACATTCACATGTCCCTATGGCACTTATGCTTATCGCAGAATGCCATTTGGTTTGTGTAATGCACCAGCCACGTTTTAGAGATGCATGATGTCGATTTTCACTGACATGATTGAGGACATAATGAAAGTTTTTATGGATGATTTTTCTGTCTATGGATCTTCTTTTTCTGTTTGTCTTTCTAATTTGTGCAGGGTGTTACGACGCTGCGAGGATAAGCATCTTGTGTTAAACTGGGAGAAGTGTCATTTCATGGTCAGAGATGGGATCGTTTTTAGACATCGAATTTCAGAGAATGGTATTGAGATAGACAAAGCAAAGATCAAGGTGATGACAAGTCTGCAGCCACCTGATTCTGTCAAAGCGATTAGGAGTTTTCTGGGACATGTTGGGTTCTATAGGAGGTTCATCAAGGATTTCTCCAAGATTGCTAGACCTTTGACTCCGCTTTTGTGCAAGGATGTGAAGTTTCATTTCGACAATGCTTGTCCTTAGGCCTTTTTTACAATCAAGGGAACACTTATTAGCGCACCAATCATCCAACCATCGGACTGGGAGCTACCTTTCGAGGTAATGACGGATTCTAGTGACTACGCAGTGGGGGCTGTTTTGGGACAAAGGAAGGAGAAGAAGCTTCATGCATCTATTATGCGAGTAGGACTCTTGATGATGCTCAATGCAAGTACGCTACCACGGATAAAAAGCTTCTTGCCATCGTGTTTGCTTTTTAGAAATTCCAGTCTTATCTTGTGGGGTCTAAGGTGATTGTACACACCAAGCATGCTGGTTTGAGGTACCTTCTCACCAAGATGGGTGCAAAACCTAGACTGCTACGATGGATTCTCCTGCTGCAGGAGTTTGACTTGGAAATTAAGGACAAAAAAGGCATTGAGAACGGTGTTGCGGATCATTTGTCTCGATTATGTGTAGAGGAAGATGTCCCTTTGGATGATTGCCTTCCTGAGGAGCACGTGTATCCCATCAGCTTTGGGAACATTGACCATTACACACTTTCTCGCGACACCACGCTTCCTGAGATCCCTTGGTTTGGTGACATTGCGAACTACTTGGCTGCAGAAAAGGAAGCCGAAAACTTTGTTGGGTATAGGAAGAAAAAGTTCTTGCGAGACATCAGACATTACTTCTGGGACGAGCCATACGTGTACAAGTAGTGTTCAGACGGTGTTTTTAGATGATGAATTTCAGAGGAAGAAGTCCCTGGTATTCTTTTCCATTGCTACGGCTCGAATTATGCAGGGTCCTTTGCTACTTTCAAGACGGTATCCAAGGCTCTACAAGCTGGTTTATGGTGGCCGCCTATGTTTAGAGATGCTCATGCCTTCATCTCTAAGTGTGATTCATGTCAAAGGCAAGGGAACATAACGGCGTTCATCATAGCAATTGGTCTAGCCAATTTTAGGGAAAAGGAGAGAGATGCCGGTTGTTGCCTTCTGTTTGTGGAGCATCTAAAGGGCGCAGTCCTCCAATGGTTTTCCAGACTCGAGCGGAACTCCATTGACGATTTCCAGCAGATGTCTGCTGCCTTCCTGAAACATTACTCCATGTTTATGGATCGAGGAGCCTCTGATGCCGATCTCTGGACATTAACTCAGGGGCCTACGGAGTCACTACGAAGTTTCATGGGATGATTCAAAGCGGTGATGTCAAAGGTCGAAGGTGTAAGCGACAAGGCCACCCTGCTCGCATTAAAAAGTCATTATGGTACGAATCAGAGTTCCGAAAACAAATCGCTTTGAATGCACCATTATCAATCCAAGACGCGCTGCACCGAGCCTCAAATTTCATAGTCAATGAAGAGGAAATGAAAGTATTGTCTCAGAAATACGGAGTGGCCAAAGTGGTGAGCCGTTCCTTCCAAATTCCGAACGCACCGCCTCAAAGGAAGAATAATTAAGGAACCGGATACGTACACCATGAGAAACCTAATTTCGGAGGAGCCCATAACTATCAATTGGGAACAGGCCGAGGCAAAGCTCCAAGGAATACGTGGACACGAAATCCGAGTTCGTACGATGAAAAGGCCTACTGCGAGTATCATCACATGCACGGTCACTCAACCGCAAACTGCCAAACCTGGGAATAAAGCTTGCGGTGAAATTAGTAGCCAGAGAGCTCGGTAATGCTGTCAGCCTGAAGGATTTTGAGCGAGAGGACGAGAAAGACGAGCCTAACCAAGCAAACCAAAATGGTGATCCCCCTAAGCGAGGAAGGCGAGATGACGAGGCAACACAGTCAGGCTCTCGGAGAAGAATAAACATGATAATGGGAGGATCACAATACTGTTCAGACACGGTGTCTTCCATAAAAGCATTCCAGCGGCCAGCCGATGCCAGTGTCAACTGGTCAGCACCGTCCAAACTTCCCAACGACGTAATCTCATTCGAAGAAAGGGAAACCACCGGCATTGACCGACCACATAACGACCCCCTCGTGATAGAATTGATCGTGGACGATTGTGACATTGCCCGAGTTCTAATAGACATGGGAAGCTCCGTAGATGTGATCTTCCGAGAAACTCTCAGAAGGATGAACATGGACCTATCCAAAATCATGGTCTCACCAAATCCTTTAACCGAATTCTCAGGAGAAACAACCACGACCCTTGGAACAATAAAGCTTCCGATCCAAACAAAAGAAGTAACCAATATAGTGGAGTTTTCGGTTGCGGATCATCCTGTGATCTACAATGTGATTATGGGCACCTCCTGGATAAACTCCATGCGAGCCGTACCATCGACCTACCACCTCTGCATCAAATTTCCGACCCCCGGAGGAGTCAAAACAATTTGGGGAAACCAAAAAGAATCCCGCATTTGTTTCCTAGCCGAGCACAAACTCAAGAACCCCGTCATAGACACCACTACCAAGCGAAAGAAGATGAAGACTGACAGAGAACCCGAGAATGAGTTGGCAAAACTCTTATAGTAATTACAAATCGCAGAGGATCGTGAGAGGAAGATCAAATCCACTTGCGACCCCGTTGTTTCAGTGAACATTGACGGCAATCACCTAGAGTGCTGCATTGAGATAGGAGCCCAGCTGACCAATCTAATAAGGGGAGAGTTGGTTTCTTTCCTCAAGAGGAATGTAAACACTTTCGCATGGGAAGCAGAAGCCATGCCCTGTATCAGCATCGATGTGACATGCCACGAGCTAAACATGGACCCGACATTCAAACCAATAAAATAGAAAAGAAGAAAACGTGGGCCAGAAATAGCAAAAGCGGTGAATGACGAGGTGGAAAGATTACTGCGCGTCGGATCAATAGTCGAAGCAAAGTACCCGGACTGGCTGGCTAACCCTGTAGTGGTAAAGAAGAAGAATGGAAAGTGGCGCGTATGCGTGGATTTCACCGACCTAAACAAGGCCTGCCCAAAGGATAGCTTCCCGCTTCCACACATCGATCGATTGGTAGAAGCAATGGCGGGGAACAAACTCATTTCATTTATGGATGCTTTCTCCGGATACAACCAGATCCTGATGAACCTAGACGATCAAGAGAAGACAACATTCATCACAGACCGTGGAATATACTGCTACAAAGTGATGCCCTTCGGTCTCAAAAACACCGGGGCAACTTACCAGCGATTGGTGAACAGAATGTTCGCCGACCACCTCGGGAAGACAATGGAAGTTTATATAGACGATATGCTGGTAAAATCTCTAGAAGAAAAGGATCATGTAGCTCATCTGGAAGAGTGTTTCGAGCAACTAAACATGCATAATATGAAGCTCAACCCAACCAAGTGCAGATTTGCGGTAACATCTGGAGAGTTCCCCGGAGACCTGGTCACTCATCATGGGATTGAAGCCAACACGAAGTAGATTAACGTGCTGATACATATGGCATCGCCAAAAACAACGCGCGAAGTCCAGAGATTGTTAAGACGGGTCACCGCGCTGAATCGGTTTATCTCTCGATCAACCGATAAGTGTTTGCCTTTCTACGATACACTACGTGGCAACAAGAAGTTCGAATGGACAGAAAAGTGCAAACAGGCGTTTCAACAACTGAAAGAATACCTAGCCAGTCCTCCAGTACTTATGAAACTAGTGGAAGGCGAACCATTATTCCTTTACACGGCGGTTTCCAAGACAGCAATAAGTGGAGTACTCATCCGAGAAGAGCGCAGCGAGCAGAAACCTATTTTCTATGTCAGCCAAACTCTCACCAACGCTGAAACCCGATATCCGCAGATGGAGAAGCTGGCATTGTCTGTAATAATGTATGCCCGGAAGCTGAGACCATACTTCCAGTCACATTCGATTGTGGTTTTGACTACTTTCCCTCTACGATCCATCCTGCATAGCCCTAGCTAGTTTGGAAGGTTGGCGAAGTGGGCAATATAACTGAGCGAGTATGACATCGAGTATCGGAGCCAAACTTGCGCGAAATCTCAGGTCCTTGCGGATTTCCTAATAGAACTCCCAGAAGAAGAAATCGAAGAACCACCTGCAAGCCTAGTATGGAAGCTCCACGCAGATGGATCATCACAAAAATAAG
This sequence comes from Pseudoturritis turrita, assembly GCA_900406555.1. NCBI lineage: Eukaryota > Viridiplantae > Streptophyta > Magnoliopsida > Brassicales > Brassicaceae > Pseudoturritis > Pseudoturritis turrita. The sequence continues at coordinate 218,298 of OVBL01000652.1, read as the reverse complement.
GATCTGGTGTAGGAATACGTTTAACCTCACCAACAGGCGATAATCCTCGAACAATCATTCTGCTTGGGCTTTCCCGCATCCAATAATGAAGCAGAATATGAAGCCTTAATCGCAGGAATGCGACTCGCTCGCGGACTCAAGGTTTCGCATATCCAGGCTTACTGCGATTCGCAGCTAGTGGTCAACCAAGTCAGTGGCGAGTACACAGCCAGAGACGACATAATAGAAGCTTACCTAAAGATCATCAAGGAACTAGCTGCGCAGTTTGAAGAATTCACGTTGACACGGATACCACATGGGGAAAACACTTCGGCAAACGCACTAGCAGCACTTGCATCCACATACGATCCAGACCTAAAAAGGATAATCCCAGTGGAATTCATTAAATTCCCAAGCATCAACCTCCTTGACACCGTGGACACGATCACTCTCTCCCAAATAGCCAGTCAGGTGGAAGATACATCCGGGAAAAACCACGCGGAAGAAGGCGGCACCAACACCACTACTATGGAGGAAGACCAAAACATGTTGCCTTCGGCCGAAGACGAAACAATCGAGATAGAGGAAGAGCCCAAAACAGAACCTTCAGCCGAAGACGAAGCAGTCGAGATGGAGGAATTCCCATAACCAATGAAAACAGATTACGGATGCGAAGTAGAATTGATGGGAGCAATCCGCGTATACATCATGGACGGTGAGGTACCACCAGATAAATGGGCTGATCAAAAACTTAGAGCTCAAGCTGCTCAATATGTTCTACTAGACGGAAACGTCTTCAAGTGGAGATTCTCTGGACCACTGATGGCCTGTGTCGAAGGCGTCGAAGCTAGAAAAATCATGGAAGAAGTCCACAGCGGATCATGCGGCAACCACTCCGGCGGGAGAACTTTGGCAATCAAGATCAAGCGTCACGGTTACTATTTGCCAACTATGGTGAAGGACTGCGAGAAGTTCTCTGCTAGGTGCAAAAAATGCCAGTGGCATGCCCCAATGATTCCCCAACCAACCGAGTTGCTGTCGTCAATCTCGGTTACCTATCTTTTCATGCGCTGGTCGATGGATATTGTCGGACCTCTACATAAATCTAAGCAAAAGAGATTTCTGCTAGTCTTTAATGGATTACTTCTCCAAATGGGTCGAGGCAGATTCTTACGCCAACATAAAGGACGTCCAAGTCGAGCATTTCGTTTGGAAAAATGTTTTATGCCGACATGGAGTTCCATACGAAATCGTCACCGATAATGGCTCCCAGTTTATCTCTACAAGGTTCGAAGCTTTCTGTGATAAATGGAAGATACGGCTCAGCAAGTCTACGCCACGCTACCCACAAGGGAACGAACAAGCTAAAGCAGCAAACAAGACTATACTTGACGGCCTGAAGAAACACCTTGATGCGAAAAAGGGACGCTGGACGAATGAACTTGAAGGAGTATTACGGTCACACCGGACGACTCCAAGACAAGCCACCGGAGAAACACCTTTTTCCCTTGCCTATGGTGCAGAATACGTTATTTCACCCGAAGTGGAATTTCTCGGAGTCCACCGCAGACTTCTTTCGGGGCAAGAGGGACTGAATCATCTAATGTTACTCGACGAATTGGACTTGATAAACGAACAACGAGACCAAACGTTGATCCGGATTCAAAACTACCAGCATGCAACGGCTAAATATTATAACCATTTATATTTTTCGCAAATTAAGAAGTACTAAACCCTAATATGTGAGCCTAAACCCTCACAAATGTACGTAAAATATTAAAAAATTAAAACTTTTAGCAAATTAAAGAATAAGTCTGCGTGGAGACGATGTCGTAGTTATAAAACCACGTGTTTTAACGGTTATTTTTGTGTGTGTGTTGAATGGTAGTATTTATAAGATTAGAAAACATGGCTTGAGAATTTAGGGTTGTCGTTTCTAAAAAAAAAGTAAGCAATTATCGAATAAGATTTTAAAAGAAAAATTCTAATTATCTAGTAATTATCGGAAAAAAATTTTAATAATAAAATTTCAATATTCGATTGTTATATATCCATAATAAAAAATATATATAACAATCGAATATATCCGTTTAAAATATAACTTAAAGACATCATTAAAACACGATGTAATAAAAACTCAACTTTCATTCTGGTGCATAGTTACCTCTCTAATAATATAATAGATTAGTTTGACTAAAAGCGTTTAAATCAATGCACTTTGGTTTCTTTTCTCTGTTATTCGATTCGAGAATTGTTTTTGTTTCTTGGTTTCTTTGCTATCTCCTTCCAAATTAACAATTTGTCATGCACCAAATACCCCTTTTCCGTCTTGGCCACGTCAAACAAACCTAGCATAAATAATTCAATTATCTTTCTTCTTACATATGGGTGTGGAGAATGGTATCCGGAACATAGATTACATACAATAAACTTTGAGAGGCAAATGATGTTGAGTTAAACTTCATTTGTAATTTAAGAGCTTATTGCATATGAAATTAATGTAATTTGGTATAAAATAAACGAACACTCACAACAAACAAAGAAAGACAATTTGATTAACGTTTCGGAACAAAAAAGATGGTGTAAAATACTTGAACTATATATATATATATTTATATATATAAAAGATGGACTTCGCTACACCCCTTCAAGTCCTGCCATCCAAACTATTTCTCCCCAAACTATTGAACTCATCGCTAAACACCCTAAACATAAAAATTTAATCACTAACCCGCCTAAATTTTCCAATTCTAATTAATTCTACATTACTAGTAAAATTCGGTTAATTGCGTTTAGTTATCCAAAAGCACGTTTAAAATTTTACGTTTGCCCAAATCCAACCCAATTTTACACACAATTCTACCCAATTAGAAAAACACATAATGAAAGACACTAATTGAAATAGAGACTTTCAAAATAGAATTGGGAAGAGAAAAAAAATTGCGACTCTGTCGTTCAAGGTTCTTCGTTTAGGGTTTCCAAATAGACAAAGTCAAAAGATTAATTACCGTTCAAGGTTCGGTTTTGTTTTTCTTTCTCTGTCGTCAATATCCAGATTTTAATTTCCTTTTCCCAATTTCATGACTTTTGATAAATATCATATGTGAATCAAAATTGTGTCTGGTGTTTGAGATTTAATTGGAATTGCCCACTGTGAATCATGGTTGTGTCTCATCTTTAATTCTTGTTTGTCGTAAAGATTTTTTCGTTTATTTTATTTGTTAATCTTCGATAGCTAATTAATTTTGTCACATCTTTAGCTTTAAAATACTTGATTTTGTTTATCCATTTTGTTCTTCGGTGTTGTTTCTTCTTCGTGGTGATGGGTTTGAGTTAATAAAACCTTGGACAAATGCAAAATTTTAAACGCAATTTGGATAGCTAAACGAAATTAACATAATTTCATTATTAATGTGGAATTAGTTAGAATTGGATAATTTAGGTGGATTAGTGATTAAGTTTTTTTTTAAGTTTAGGGGGTTTAGCGATGAGCTCAATAGTTTGGGGGAAATAATTTGGAAAATAAGACTTGAGGGGGTGTAGCGAAGTCAACCCATATATAAACCCAGACAATTTGATAAACATTTCAGAACAAAAAAAGATGGACTTTTTCAAAAAAACAAAAAGATGGTGTAAAATACTTGAAGGGAGAGTTACTAAAATAACCTTGGAATGTATTAAAATGACTAAATTGAACCTCATTTTTATAAAATTACTAGAATATTTTTCGTGCCTATTATACTCTTATAACCCTTTGTTAGGAAAAACGTATTTACAAAACTGTCATTACTATTTTTTTCCACGTCAGCAAAAGTTGCATTTAATTACAAAAAACCTATCATTTAATTACAGAGGGTGCCACTGAAATTTTCGGATCATAAGAAGTCTCCATGATAAGTCTGTCGTTCCAATGGTGGCAGACTTATGTAAAAATGGCAGATTTATTTAAGAATGGTAGATTTGTTTAGAGGACGGCAGATTTGTTTCGCAGATTTATTTTCTTTTAGAGTAGACTTATTTTTTGAGTAGATTTATTTTTCGATTGGCAGACTTGTTCGTCGGGCAATAGATTTTTTTAGTGAACGGAAGATTTATTTTGCTACTCTATGATAGATATTTTTCTGTTTAGTAGATTTAAAGTGTATGGCAGATTTGTTTGGCATACTTGTTAGTAACGACAACGGATTTGTTGGATATTGGCAGAGTTATTGAGTTTATTGGTAGCATATTTATTAAATCGTCGCAAAATTTTTACTATTTGCGACAGACTAATACAAACTTATTTGTTACTAGACTAGACTTATAGTGACTCAAGAGTTATGTCATTTTTATTTGAAGAAATAGTCCAAAATAGTACCTTTTCTGACTTTAATGTCAAACGGGGTACACTCGTAGGGAAAATTGTAGAACTAGTACACTTTTTTGGAAATACTAGCGCTACCCCTTAAGACCAGCAGAGTTAACGCGGACCGGTGGCACACTGTCTGCATGTTGACATTGGCAACGCAAGTAAATGTAGACTACGCAGAGTACAAGTAAAGAGAGAAAAGAGCATGCGCAGTCTCTGCTTTTACTCGCAGAAGAAAAACAAAGCGTTCTCAGTCTCTGCCGTTGGAAGCAGAGTATACGCAAACACTGTTTATATTCTACTTGTATTATGCAAAAATTTGGTATACACTGCTGTGCTTTTTTACAGTTAGGGTTTCGCAGACAAAACCACCTAATGGTAGACCAAAGCCAGACTGGTATCAGACTTTAGTATAATTAATTACAAAAAGAGCTGAACATTGACTCCTTCCAATTAGCTTTGCACTTATGTTTCTTCATAATAAAACATAAACTCCCGACAAAAAAAAACAAACAAACATAAACTCATAAACAGTTTTATTAGAAGTGATCAGAGTTGTAATCTTGAAGGGGTGGAAGAAACAACACAAAGGCGTCTCATCCTCATCCATGAAGCGCTATGCGAGCATGTTGTTAGGTAAACGGGCCGAAAGTGAGTGAGTATTGGTTAGGCCCAACCATGAAGTAGACATATCCATGTCCATTCGCTTCATCCTCAATGAACTTCACCGTGGCAAGGAAATGCATGGTTGGCGCGGGGTAGGTCAAGTAGTCCATATATCCTCCAACTCCTTCAAGTGCTTGAACCCTTCTTGTGTCCACTCCTCAAAATTGCAGGTGCCTTGAAAAGAATGGTGACTGATTCTTGTTGAAGTGCTCGTGGTTGTGAAATAATCCCTAATTTTAGTTATGTTCTAAAATAATTTTGAAAATACTAGCGCTACCCCTTAAGGTCACCAACGGCAGAAGATAATCACCAGTAGTGCATTAACCAGTACAAGCCGAAACCAGAAAACTCGAGAAACTCGGTGAAAACCGAGTGGGTAGGGTATGAAAACCGAGTGGGTAGGGTTTCGCAGACTGACTGAATATCACCAACGACAGACCGAATGCAGATCGCAATCGGAGAATTCGTTTGTAGAGAATTTTTGTTGATGTATATTTGTATATACTTCCACTTCCTTTATACATTATTTCATTAATTTCTAACTGTTGTCAAAGTACAACTTATTTTAAAAAGAAAAACTCCAAAGTGAAAACCGAGTGGTTAGGGTATCACAGACTGAATGAATGTCACCAATGGCAGACCGAATGCAGATTGATATAGGATTTGTAGTGATTTTTTGTTGTTGTATGTTTGTATATACTTCCACTACCTTTATACATTATTTCTTACTGGTTTCAAAGTAAAACTTATGTTAAAAAGAACAACTCAGACAAAAAAAATCGTTATCATATGTTTCTTCGTGTATCTTTGTTCAACACGACACTATGTGAAACATTTCCTTGGTATTTACCATGGTTATCGATTTTTCTTCCATTCTGTGTTTTCAATGTAAATAAGCTTTTAAACACTTAGATTGAAGATCACTTTGGAGTTATGACGGCTAAACAAATGTTAATCGAAGTTTTTGAAGAGTTTTGAGTGGTTTAGGGTTTCGCAGACTGTATGCCAATGTAGCGCATCATTTTTGAAGAGTTTCAACTAAAAGAAAAAGGAGGCGCTGACTTAACTGTACGACAAAAGGGGGCGCCGTCTTAATTAGGTAATATTAGTTTAAAAATATTTCCACAATATATATTCGGGCCTCAAAGCAGTTGTTTCAGGCCCATGAAGCCCAGAAAGCTTGGAAAACACAACATTGACTCTTCTTCTACTTCCCCTCGGCAACCCTAGAGCAGAGGAGCGTATCTTCAATTTTGTCCGCAAGTCACAGCTAGGAGTTATTTGTAAGTTTGAGAAGTTGGGTTTCGGATGGAGTGCAAAATTAGTGCATCACCATCTTATTTGCAAACAATTGGAGTGTGAAAGCCCATTTGAGTTGTGGTTTTTGATCGCGGGGCAGCCAGCACGGTTCTCGCTCTTCGAGTTTGAAGAGATCACATGTCTTAACTGTAATGAAATTATGCAGTTGGATGGGTTGGAATCTTCTGAAGCTAATCACCAAACCTGGAATCGCTTTCGGGGTCTTCTCAAAATACGCCGTCCTAGCCCTTGTATTGAGGACATAGTGAAATTGTGTATGAAGCATGGTGGAGATATAAGCAAATCTTGGTCCAGGGAAGATAAAATTAGGCTTAGTTACCTAGCTATTCTGTCTAACGGTCTGTTGGCTGTTGATCGGCGTACAGAAATTCCCCTTAACCTAGCTAGGTTGGTGATAGATTTGGCAACTTTCGAAGGGTATCCCTGGGGGAGGGTTGCTTACAAAGATCTTGTTGAGCAGGTTAAGTTAGTAACTAAAGAGAAGATATGGCAAGACTCTTATGTTTTGAAGGGGTTCGTGCAAGTTCTACAGGTCTGGGCGTATGCTTATGTGCCCAAAGTGGGAGAAAATTTGGGAACACCTATAGCTTTTGAAGGTACACATCTGCTAAGATACAAGAGAAAAGTTGGCAGACCCGATATGGAGAAGATCTTCTCGAGTGAAGAGGTATGTATATCTTTGGCATAGTTTGTAAAAGTGTAGAGTTTTGGCAGAGTAAGCCACAGTGGCAGCGTCTGCAAAAAGACTCTGCCACAAGTTTACATATTCCCATCGCTAGACTTCTGGCAGAGTTACGCTGACTTCTGGCTGACATTTATGTAACCATATGTTGTTTTGTAGGTTGTTGTAACTACTATGTGTGAGAGATCCCGGGCATAAATCTATCCACGTTGGAAAGGTAACGACGTAATAGATGTCAAGCTAGATAATCTCATCAAATACATTCTCTCTGGCCAGCCGTTGTCGGACATCAAATGGAGGGTCTCAAAAGCGCCGCCAGTCCCAGAAAACCGCACTGGAAAAAAAAGGAAAGTTGATAATGAAGGAAAGAGATGAAAAGGGAAAAAGAGGAAGGGAATTGAAGAGCGAGATGGGGGAAAAGAGGAAGAGGAAGCGGAAGGAAGGAGGAAGAAGAAGAAGAAGAAGAAGATACTCGCTTCTCTAACAACAAACTAAAACCTGACAATCGCATGGTATGTCCAACTCAGCAATTGTTGAAATAAAAGCACTGGCATGATATGCGATATCATGCTCTATCAGATGTGGTAAAACAATAGAGGGGCAAGGCATACTCTGCTTGCCTAGGTTGTATCATTCATTTATGTGTGACATGTAATTGTTATGGCAGACTAATAATGGCATTCAATTCTATTCATCATTGGCATCCCTTAATATCCTATCCGGCAGAGTATGCCCTTAAGGTGTAAGAGGTTGAAGCTGAGTTCATGTAACAGTCACTACTTTGAAATTTTGCAGAATGACGAAGAAGAGATGACGGTGGATAACAAAGGAGATGGCAAAGACAACGAAGGAGAAGGAATCAAGGTTGTTGCCTCTGGCACCTTTTCAAATGAGAAAGTAAGAGATGGCAAAGAAAAAGTAACTGATAATGGCATCGAGGCAGAGGATACCAAACAAGAACAAGTAGGAGATGATGCAAAAATAGATTGCAGTGAAAAGGCAGATGGCATCGAGGCAAAGGATGCCAAACATGAACATCTTCAAGATATGTTACATGGGGAAAAAATATACAAATGTGAAAAGGCAGAGGATGACAAAGAAGAACATCTTCAAGATGATGGTAGAGTTGGAGATGTTGAAAAAAGTGATGGGAGTGACAAGGCAGAGGATGCCAAAGAAGAATATCTTCAAGATGATGGTAGAGTTGGAGATGTTGAAAAAAGTGATGGGAGTGAAAATATCATTGAACCATCAGTGGATTCAGTCCACCCAACTACATCTCAAATCGAAATATACGAAAGCTCCAGAAATCTTCGCCAGACCAACAAGCTAACAACAAGGAGGAGTGAAAGGTTAAGCAAATCGACTGCGCTTCCTGTTCTACCTAGCAACAACGCAAAACCACCTAATGGCCCAGAAATCTGCTTACGAAATTGTATTTGGAGATGTTGACAAAACATTGGTGGACAAGATGAACGTATTCAGAGCCGATGAGTAAGTACATAAAGCATATAAGATCGTCTATTTTATCTTGCAGTCTAACTTGAATGTTGATTTTCTTCGACAGAATAAATATTTATCCATTTGGAGGGAAAACAACGGCCCGTGAATTCTTCAACTTACTTTTGAAGCCTAGGGAATGGTTACACGATATGGTAAGTACATTCTTCCTCGTCAACAGTGGATCTGGCAAAAGTGTTTATTTCATGTTTAGCTAGCAGACCGTTGTTGTTGTGTGTCTAGTAGACTCTGCTTTGGTGCCTAACATTTGTCCTTCTTTTATTATCAGCACCTTGACGCAGCACTGAACTTGTATAGACTAAGGCTAAAGAGAAATCCTAGTTCTTTTAAGAGTCTGCGGATTGCTATATTGGATGCAGCATTTCAAATGCTTTGGAAGAATAGGTACGCCGAGTGGCTTGAGCTTGAAAGATGGCCTGGTGGTACTTACGAGAATGTACACGGTATTCTTCCAGCTTATGCCGCAACAAATTTGGCCTGGGCAAAGACGTTGATACGTTATACTTCGTTCTACACGTGAGCTCGAATCATTGGGTTGGGATGGTCATATCATTGGTTGACCGGGTTGTCTACATATATGATTCCTTAAATACTCCAGAATCAGATATTGTGGCAGCGGCGAGGGCTTTTGCTGAAATGGTTCCTGCCGCAATTCATATGTTCTTTCCTCAAGACTACGATCAAGCAGCTTTTACAATCACAATTGTAAAAGACGTTCCCAAAATGCGTCCACAAGTAGGTGATTGTGGAGTATACGCACTCAAATACATTGAGTGTCACATGTTAGGATTGCCGCTATCAGCAAGAGAACTGTGTAATGCCAAAATGATGACCTGGAGGACGAAGCTCGCTGCGGAGGTGTTGGATGAGACATCTTCGTATACCGATCAACGCATGTGTGATGAGTCAATTATTGCAAGTATCTACGATCCCTACGACGTTCAAATTTAATTGCATGGTTAGTAAATATATGTATATAGTAAATAGGGAGATTTGTTCTAGTAAATATTACATTAACCAAACTCTGCGGCGTACAAGCAGAATTTAAGTTTTTCCTTCCTTAGTAGAAGAGAACTTATTCTGCCCATGTTTGTGCTGAGTGTAAACAAAGCAGATGCAGAGTTTCATTGAAGTTGGAATATCTAGCGTCATCACTCTTGTAATTAATTTTAAGTGGATTTCGTCAACCACTCTTGTATTTATGAAGTGGGTCCACTCTTGTATTTCTTAACTCGGTCCACTCTTGTATTTATGACGTGGGTTATCTTCAACACTTCTTTTTTATTTGGAGAACACATATAGCCGACTTTTAATGGAGCCATCTGTAGCCTCTATCATCAATCCGATGAATGATAATGAATCTTCCGCGAGTTCAACAACTGTATTTGAACGATCCGGATTGAAGATTCCTTCAGTTTTACTAATGAACCGTAACCCGAGATGTTTTCAGCAATCCACAGAGTTCATAACTAAGGTAAAGGTGTTGCATGATTTTCAAGAGTTTTCCATTGCTGTTTCTTATGTATCTATAATTTATTTTATGCAGCTTAACAAGAAGTACCGGTGAGCAATCAAGACTCATGAGAAAATCTTGAAGAAACAGGCTAAACTTCACAAGAAACAGAAGAGAATCGAGAAGATTATAAAACGGCTCGAGGCCCACCCAAATCTGGCCGTAGTTTGCATCCAAAACGAGATGTAGGTTACTCTGCACCAACCGTAGTTTGCATCCAAAAGGAGATGTAGTTTGAAAGTTTTGAATACACACAGAAACACAAGTCGAAGAAAGAGTACAAACAACAAATCCAAGAAAAGATAAACAACATCAAATAAACTAAATGTTGTTGAAATTTTAAGAAAAGTAAAATAATTAGGATAACAAGAGTTCTACATAACTTTAGTCGTCCATAAACGAAAGACCAAGTTTTAACCAATCAATACGAGGAACTGTAATTCCTCTCAGCTCCTCCTCAGCAATCATTTCTTTCTCTGCTAACTGCTGCCGCCTAGCATCCATGACCACTTGTTCTTCATGCATCATCTTCTCCAACATAGAGCGTTTACCGGCTATTCTTTGCAACTTGAGTTTGACGCGGTGAGCTTCGTCCTTCGCTCTCATTTGAGATCGCACCAGCAGAAGAATTACCCTCAGGCGATCCTTTCCTTCCTTTTCCACCTCCATAACTGCATCATTCCGCTTCTCTTCTGCTTCCAACTCCAGGTCTGACATTGGTGCTTTTCTTTTCTTCGAATGATCTGCGGCCATGATGTCTTGAATATGTGCCTGTAAAAGAGTAAAATGCAGAGAATGTGTTGAGGGTTCTTCTTTCTTTTATAGACGAGAGGGATAAAGCAAAACCACGTACGTCAGTTTTTTTCGCTTAGCTGTCATTTCAACGGTCCACCTTCCCATCATTTCAGCGGTCCACCTTCCCATCATTTAACCCGTTATTTCGTAGAGTATATGCAGAGAAGGTGCCTAAGCAGAGTACTATTAAATTTATTGCAGAATATAAATAGAGTAGTCGCAATCACTGCCATTCCTTACTTAACGTGTTCTATCATGTATGATCGACACGTGGCGTATGTCGTATTGTAGTAGAACAATTAATATTGTACCTTGTTTCTCGTGTTCAATAATGCGATGATTGACACGTGGCCCTTGGAATGGAGCAGATCATCTCAGAGGCGTCTAGTAATAGTTGCAGAGAATGACTAATTAGGGCTTCCATACCGATACGGTTTCCCTTCAACGAGTATAAAAGATCTCTTCTTTATTTGGGTGTAAAAACTAAGATAATTTATCCTTTCCTCCATCAGTCTCAAACAAACAAAACAAAGATAATCCAAAAGCTACAGAATGCAATCGTATCTTTTATTCTTCTTTTCTACCCATCAGTCTCACCAATCTTCTTTGAATCCGATGTCTGCCTTTTCCTCATCTTCTTCTTCCTCTGGCGGGAGCGAACCCAACAGTGTGATTCCTGCTCTGCCTTGGAATTTGGATTGATTTAAATATCCAGAGGTACAAGATGTGCCCGGGATTCCTCCGGTAGGCTATATCACCGTCTATTGGTCTTCCTTTCGGGTAGGTTTCCGCCATCGCCTGTCTTTTTTGATGATGGAGTTTTGTAAAGAACTTCGGATTGCACCCAGCCAGTTTAATGCCTGCTCATGGGGGTTGATAAACGCCCTCCAAATACTGTCGGACTTATCTGGAATCACTGTTTCCAGTGCTATGATTTTTGGGGCTTTTGAGGTTAGGAGTATAGACCCCTGGTCTAATAGATATAAACTTGTTCTTCGTGACGGTTGCAGATCTCCAGTTGAACTTCCCCTCCAAATTGAGGGTGGTGATGATGACAAGATTCACTACTTCTTTGTTCGTCATTCCGGTCCTGAGGGACTTCCCCGCTTGTGGTCTGATTCAGGTAATTTCCATCTTACAAAAAATTCATTAGACTCTGGCGAATTGATCAAGCTAACTCTTTTAACATGCGTTTTCTCTCTGTTGCGCTTCATCAGTTCTAACAAAACAGAACCGTCGCACATATCCCGATTTTCCTAATGCCCTTTTTTTATTCCACTCCCTTACCGGCGCCCTGAGTTTCTTCTCTTCGACGCCGCAGTTGACGGGAGTTCTCTTCGGGCGGATATCGACGAAGCAGAGGTCCGTCCAGGTAGCCTGGATCTCCTTAGGCTTACTTGGCAAAACGTGTATCCGTCTCGCATCACTAATGTTCATTGTCCTCGTTGCGAGGAGTTGGAGTTGGAGGGAGAAGCCCTACGTGCTAAAATATGTGGTTTGGAGACTCGGCTTCGGAATGTGGAGAGGGCTGTGGATTCAGTTAGGGTTGTGGCAACAACTTTGACCCAACAGTCAAGGTTCTTGGATCATATAAGTCGCGAGTTTGGATCGGCCGACGTTGGCTGCGATGTTCCTGGAAGTTCTAGAGGGATGAAGCGCGACCGTTCCCCGGACACTTCGTAGAATATCACTTGTTTTTTATCTATTTAGTTTTGTAATTGTCACATTTATCTATTTAGTTTTGCTATTGATCTTCCGTTGGTTTGCTATTGATCTGCCATTGGTTTGCTATTGATCTGCCATTGGTTTGCGAGTAAATAATGATGACGTGGCGAGATATGCCAAATGGATAGAAATGTTATTAACACTACACCTATACATTGTCCTTTGATTCTTCTGTTATATAACAAATGCGTGCTTTTTTATCGTTTATTTTCGGCAGTACCATTAGGATGAGTTCTATATATGGGTATCAGCCCGTATTTGCCACGAGATTGATAATGTTTAAAAATTCAAAGATATTTGAATTTTCAATTTTCCCCCTAAACCGTAGAATTCAAATAGACTTTTCCCAGCATCTTCTGTAAAATGTTAAGTAAAAGCAAACTCACCACATAAATCTGCAGTTTATGCAGCATATTTTTACTGCAAGTTAAATCAAATATAACATCTACTGCAACTCAACTTTGATACTAGATGCTACTATTCGGACCCATCTGCTGATAGAGCGTCCAGCAAAATGGGCCCCAGAAAGGAGTACACAGATTAAAAATAGATGTCTGCGATTATCGACAAGTCCTAGACAGAGTAAGAGCAGTATATGAAGTTTGCTCGTACTCTGCTGTCTTGAAGTTTGAATATTATACTATAATTTTCTACTAATTCAATAAGTTTATTGGGTTGCTGCTAAAAACTTATTTATAAAAGTAGTTCTACGTCGAATCAAAAGTAGTTGGCACAACCCGATCTTGCCATTGATGGCTGCAGAGTATGGCCGTATACGAGTGCATGATGTGATGTGAGTTGATATTGCTTTGACTCTTAACATTTTTAATGGAACCGTGAAAAGTAAGTTTCATTTTTACTATATATTCACAATCGTAAATGTTTTTGAGACAATAAAAATACTAGTGGTTTTTGGGAAGTTTAAATATAAGGTTAGGATAAATGCAGAGACAAAGCAGTACTACGCGTAGAGAATTAGCAGCGTCTGTTCGTACTCTGCAGTAGGGAAGTTTGAAATATTTTCCTATAACTTATCTAAAATATTATTTCGGAATAACGGTAATTATACGTTATTGTTTGTTTTACCAATTAAATGCAGAGTAAGTAAATGCATGACACTGGGCATTCTAACAAACGATGGTTAATGTTATGATACATTCAGCTATGATCTGTGTAAATGTGTCGTAATCTGCTTTACACCATATTTGCATAACATTTGCAGTGAACATAAAAGAATACGCAAAATAAAAATAGAGGTATGTTCTTCTTCTTCTGTCGTAGGCAGAGTAAGAGCAAAGTAAATACTAACATTATTTAATAAGCAGATTATAAATAGAGAAAGAGCAGAGAAAGAGCAGAGAAAGCGCAGAGAAAGCGCAGTATATTAGTTTCTCGTACTCTGTTGTGGTGAAGTTTGAAATATTATACTATAACTTTTCGAAATATCTCCAATGACCAATTCAATAAGTTTATTGAGTTGCGTCTAAAAAGTTATTTTTAAAAGTAGTACTATGTCGAATCAAAATTTATTGTCGTATCAATTAAAGAAGTCCGCTCTTCCTCTGCTAGAGTGTCCATCAATATGGGCCCCATAATAAAGAATCATAGAAACTAGCAAATAAGTCCCCTTTTAATGCATGACACTGCGCATTCTAACAATTACGGCAATGCCTTGTTTCTCGTATTGCATCATGCGATTATCGACACGTGGTGCTTCGCGAACCAAACTTGTGATGTGATATTGCTTTGACTCTTTAACATTTTTTGGAACCGTAAAAAGTCAGTTTTGATTTTTACCGTTCTTCAATCCAATCGTTTCTTCAAAACTTCTCAGGCTCCAACACTTTTCTCCAAACATTTCAGGCTCAAAACTTTTCTTCCAAACTTTTCTCTAAAACTTACAGTCTAAAGAAATGGCTCATTTAGATATGGTTCTAGACTTGTCACTCATGAAGAATGGTGGAAGAATCTTGGTTCAAGTCGTAAGAGAATTTGGAGAGCACTATGCACGCTTTCAACCTAAAATACACTTGCTTCTCGCTGATTATCACGCTGTAAGAAATGCATGCTTTGATGTCCTTATGTGGTCTCTTAGGAATACATGATTTTGTTTAATTTTTAGAGGAATAGATACAATCCTTGGTTTTATGGTTTAGGGTGTTCGGATCTCTGCAACCATTCGAAATCATCTGTTGTCAAAGTTTGAAGACGTGGCTGAAGGGGAATGGTATTTGATTAGGGATTTTGAAGTGATGACGAGGCCGGGTCAGTGGAAACTAACACACCATGAGTTCCATATCTTCTTCCATGAAGAATCGATCATTAAAAAGGTAGCACGAATCTGTGGTAATCATATGGTGTCGTTATCTCCATTTCGCAGAGTTCTAAACGGCTCATTGCATAAGAAGATTAGTGTTGGTAAGTATTGATGGAATATTAGTTGTTTGATTTTCCATTTCACGTCAGATTTCTTAATCTATATTCATGTTGCTATATAACACAGTTGATTTGCTTGGTGCTATTGTGAAAGTCAAGAAATTAGAAATTTATCAAGGCTTCACAGATGACGTTTACGTTGTCCCTGGTCACAAAGTTCTACACTTCACATTGAGGAATTTCAGGTAAGTTAATTATGTTTATAGTTTAGGATGTCTTTTGAGAACGAAGTATTATAAATTCATCTTTGTGAGCTGCAGCGGTGAAAATATCAACTGTATTGCGAAGAAACATTTGCTGATGAATTTGAGTACTTCTGGCGACTTCAGCCAATTGGGAAGGTCATATTCTGCGTGCTACGAAATTGGAATATGGACTATTTTGGAGGTAGTGTTACTACTTCATTCAACCATAGAGAACTATTGCAACATATATGAGTAGGTGACTCTTTGGCATTGCAAGTGAGATACGTGTCTCGGCTCTCTACCCATTCTCTGAACTCCTCATAAATCTAGCAATTCCTGCCGTTGAAGAAGCAATCCAGCAACTAAGGGTTGTTAAGACCGGTGGTTTCTCAATGGTTGAAGATGCATACATTGATGACCCTATTCGTCGTACCAATACCACCTAGAATAAACCTCATCAACTGCGTTGTTTAATGTTATTGCACTCGATCTTTTGAGACTTGGAGTAACACTTTTGTATGTCTCGTTATAATAGCTCAGTAATTTATGTATACTTTTATTTTGTTTAGTTAGACCTTTGTGGATGAAAACAAGTTGAGAAGATGCAGTTTATGCGCAGTGTTAGCGATAAAGATGCAGCCTAAATGCAGAGTCCGCCCATCATCTGCTCTCAGATGCAGAGTACAAGCAGATACTGCGCATTTGCTCAAAATAACCAATAACCGAATTGATCCGCAAGTTCAAAATGAAACACTTATAGCAAACCAGTCTTCAGAAGATAATAAAGCAAACATAGAAAAGACACTAAAGAATACACAGATGCAGCCTAAATGCAGAGTCCACCCATCATCTGCTCTCAGATGCAGAGTACAAGCAGATACTGCGCATTTGCTCAAAATAACCAATAACCGAATTGATCCGCGAGTTCAAAATGAAACACTTATAGCAAACCAGTATTCAGAAGATAATAAAGCAAACATAGAAAAGACACTAAAGAACACACATATGCAGCCTAAATGCAGAGTCCGCCCATCATCTGCTCTCAGATGCAGAGTACAAGCAGATACTGCGCCTTCGCTCAAAATAACCAATAACCGAATTGATCCGCGAGTTCAAAATGAAACACTTATAGCAAACCAGTCTTCATAAGATAATAAAGCAAACATAGAAAAGACACTAAAGAACACACCGATGCAGCTTAAATGCGGAGTCCGCCCATCATCTGCTCTCAGATGCAGAGTACAAGCAGATACTGCGCATTCGCTCAAAATAACCAATAACCGAATTGATCCGCGAGTTCAAAATGAAACACTTATAGCAAACCAGTCTTCAGAAGATAATAAAGCAAACATAGAAAAGACACTAAAGAACACACAGATGCAGCCTAAATGCAGAGTCCGCCCATCATCTGCTCTTAGAAGCAGAGTACAAGCAGATACTGCGCCTTCGCTCAAAATAACCAATAACCGAATTGATCCGCGAGTTCAAAATGAAACACTTATAGCAAACCAGTCTTCAGAAGATAATAAAGCAAACATAGAAAAGACACTAAAGAACACACCGATGCAGCCTAAATGCAGAGTCCGCCCATCATCTGCTCTCAGATGCAGAGTACAAGCAGATACTGCGCATTCGCTCAAAATAACCAATAACCGAATTGATCCGCGAGTTCAAAATGAAACACTTATAGCAAACCAGTCTTCAGAAGATAATAAAGCAAACATAGAAAAGACACTAAAGAACACATAGATGCAGCCTAAATGCAGAGTCTGCCCATCATCTGCTCTCAGATGCAGAGTACAAGCAGATACTGCGCCTTCGCTCAAAATAACCAATAACCGAATTGATCCGCGAGTTCAAAATGAAACACTTATAGCAAACCAGTCTTCAGAAGATAATAAAGCAAATATAGAAAAGACACTAAAGAACACACAGATGCAGCCTAAATGCAGAGTCCGCCCATCATCTGCTCTCAGATGCAGAGTACAAGCAGATACTGCGCATTCGCTCAAAATAACCAATAACCGAATTGATCCGCGAGTTCAAAATGAAACACTTATATCAAACCAGTCTTCTGAAAATAATAAAGCAAACATAGAAAAGATACTAAAGAACACACAGGTGAGACAGCTCCTTTCTTTGCCTCCACCACCTCACTCTGATCCCATGGCATACTTCTCCGTCCAGCTTCCCGCAGTTGACTCGAATATCAGTCTTGTAAATATGGGCTACCTCCGGCAGAAAAGGATCATCTAGGATTGGGTCAGTCATCAGTGCGCAAATTGACATCAAAACCTAATTCCATAACAAAAATCCATCTCATTAACACACATGTTTGGCTGAAATATTTTTTTCGACAAAACTTTGTTAAATCTGAAAAAAATTCCAAACCTGGGACATGGTTAAAACAGGAGACCATTTTTCCCTCAAGATATCATAGTCAATCGCTCCTTTTGCGTTGATGTTTGGGTGGTAAATCTTTGTTTGAAAGCCACCTGCATGCAAAGACAAAGAGAATATCAATTAAAAGCAAGATGAAAAGCAAGATGATCAAGAGTGAAGTTTCATCCTGCAACAAATAACAATTAACTGAAAAAGCAAAAAGCAAACCATTGGCGCCTTTATCGGATAATCCGGAGGAAAATGGATGGTAAGCAAGAAAATCCCTCCGGCATAGGGACTGTCGAAGGGTCCATTGATAGCTACTTCCCATTCGTAAACACAATCACCAACGAGACCTAAAACATATAAGACTCAACTCAGACATTTAATCTAAATAATACTACATCCGTAAAGTTCCTATTATCATCCGTAAATAATAATACCTCTAACTGCATAAAAGACTTGGGAGTTCTAGATTTTATACCTGTCCTGATGAACTGTGTAGGAACATCCTTCTGGATCCGATTAAGTTCCATTTTAATTTGCCTTACACTATAACCCATGGTCACAAACTTGGTAAGAGAGACGAAGATGATGAATGTTACGTCTTTGGTAAACAAATAGATGTAGAGACAAACAGACACGACTTTCTCCTATATGAACACGAAGCGTTACTCTAGGGTTTTGGCAGACTAGGGAATGTGTTTTCAACTACTGCAATAAACACATGTTCATTGATGTATACTTTTTAAATGAGTTGTCATTCATCTCCTCATGTGTAAAAAAATGACTTGTCCTTTATTCTCATGGGTGTTCGCGCCATTTATTGCGCGGCAAATTTACGCTCTTTCTCTGCCATTTCTTATTAAATTGAGTTGTCTTTTCCAAGGCAAAGTATCTTATGACCGGTTGCACAGTAATCATCCCGCATGCCTCTCGTGTCGAGCCATTAACTGAGGCGCGTGAGTTTTATTTTCCAAGACAATTTAAAGGAAGATCGACCACTTTCATTTCTTTTCTTATCTATAAAAATAGTATATTGTTTTCGAACAGAGTGCCTGTTAATTATTTTCAAAATCCAAATACCGCATCACATCGTAGGTTAACATGCAAATACCAGAGCTCCCTTCGGACATTATCTCTGTCATTGCACGAAAACTTGGCTGCCTCACCTTGTGGAGAGTCGGACACATCCTCCGAATAGGGCGGATCGGTAGAAATGTAGTATAAAGTGATGAAGTCCTCAAGGAACTTAATATCCATGATCTATGTGAAGACACAGATAAAATTCTCCTAGACGGGGTGAATCGCAGCTTTTTTGTAAGATGCTTAAACGCCGGAAACCCAACTGCTATTTATTATGAGGCTGCAAGACTCGTGACCGCAGAACAAGACATCAGCGCAGCCATGGAGCTTTTGGACCGGCTTGTCCCTTTCAGTGCTAATGCAACTTATCTCTGTGGAATGCTGTGTGTATGTGCTGGACGTACGAAAAAGGATGCACAACTTCTCAAATTATGTGACGACGTACACGCTGAAGGTGATTTTGATAAACTCACCAGGCTTGGGGAGGAGGTTCTGGATGCGGTTGTAGCTTTCTATCCACCCATGAACCATTCTTTTGCATCAACGTGGCAATACCCTGACTGTCCAGATTTGCCTTTTCCAAATTGTGCCACTGAGCACGAATATCAACCTGGATGCGAAAACTGCTACCTGTATTGGTTCGCAAGACAGCTTTGCCGCATTATATAGGAGATTTGAACTATTTCTTCTAATTTTATTTGTTTCTGTATTTATAAATTCTTGAAAAGTTATGATTCCGTAATTCAAGATGTGGATTTTAATTGAATAACATGTTTTACCCTCGGATTTGTTGAGCATATATATTTTTTGAATGAAACTAAAAGTAAAATCTATAGTAGAGCACAAGAAGATTAATAGCAGATTACTGGATGATTCATGCAGATATCAGACGCATACTTCACGATACTTGATGCAGATGCAGACTCTGCGATAACAGATGCAGACTCTGCGATATCAGATGCACACTCTGCGATACCGACTATTTTATGATACCCACATCAAACTAAAAGACTAACATAAAACAACGGAGCACCATCAATAAGGATAAATAAATAAAGTTATAAACCAAGATTTGTTTCCTTGTTTAAATATACTTGAAGCCAGAGTGAAGCCAGAGTAAAGCCAGAGTCAAGCCAGAGTCAAGAAAATGGGCATGTTTTTCGATTGTGTCCTGCATTATGGCATTTTGAGCACCTGTGATGAATTTTTGGGCTACTCTGGAAAAGACTCTTTTTCATCTATGGGGGTTGAGTACTCTGCGAAAGTTTAGCTTTCTTATTTGGTGTTTGAATAGTCGGAGAATTACGAGATCGTTTCCTTCTCATCTTTGGTGATGGAGTAGTGGGTGAAATATTATCGCTGAATGGAGTACTCTGCATCGTTTTCTTCGTAACGGATGGAGTCCTCTGCTTCGTTTGATTCGTTGTGGATTGAGTCCTCTGCTTCGTTTTTTGATTTGTGGATGGAGTACTCTGCGAAGGTTCTGTTTTTTTCTTTTTCCATTGATTACGCTTGAACCGCTTAGCCTTTTCAATAGTAGAAAGGTATCTCTTTGCCTTCGGTCTACCGGAAGGTACTCTTATGACTGGTGGCAGACATTGTTCACTAATTACGTGTGGTGGTAGAATCAAATCTTCGTCTACAGGTTTTATAGGTTCTGAGTACGTTGAATACAAGTAGCCCTTTGTGAAATAATCATCCACCAGGGTAGCTTCATCAGTTTTCCGACTTAATGCTGCTTTAATCGCGTGCTCGCAGGGAATCTTCTCGACATCATATTGCTCAGGATACGTTTCTTGAAACTGGCAGTGATAAATAGCAAAAAAAAATTTACATACCTTCTGTAGATCAACCACACAATCATAATCTCCACCTGTAACATGGCTACAATTTGAATCAGTATGATGAACATTTAAAATTTCCAAGCTACCGTGTCTTTCATGAAGTAACTTTTCAACGTTTGGGGGGAAATTTGTTTTTAATGAGGCAGCTTTGTCTCGCCTTTCCACAAACCACCTTGACAACAACTTTCTAATAGCCTCCACGAAATGTTTAACAGGAAATGATCTGTCTTCCTTAAGCGCGGCATTAATGGATTCTGCAATGTTGCTCGTCATTATACCAAATCTATCTCCTGGAAAATGTGCACAAGCCCATAATCGAAATTCCGCCTCTTCCAAGTAAACTGCTAATTCACTATTCTGACGACGAATCACACCAAACAATTTTTCAAAATCTACCAGTCGATATGCATATGCAGCACGACACACCAAACTGAGCATTGCGTTCTTTTTGAACTTTAAGATGGGGTTATTTTTGAGGTGATAGTAACATACTCCCCTATCAGCTGCGGGGAAAACCTTCTCAATGGCCTTTGCGATTGATGGATGACGGTCAGAAATAATGGCCAAATTTTTATCATCAAGTATCACACCACGCAAATGTGTATAAAACAATTCCCATGAAGCATCATTCTCTGAGTCTACAATCCCAAAAGCTATAGGAAATATACTCGAATATGCATCTTGACCTGCAGCTACCAGCATAACACCTCTGTACTTTCCAGTTAGATGTGCTCCATCTACCACAACAACCCTCCTCAAGAACTCAAATCCTTTGATGGAAGCACCAAAAGCAATGAACAAATACTTAAACCTTTGTTGAGCATCACGTTCAAGCTTTGTAATCGTACCTGGATTGGACTGCTCTATTTTGTACAGATAGGAAGGTAAGTCCTGGTAACCCCTCTCAAAAGTGCCTCTGACCAGCTCTCGTGCATATGCCAACGCTTTATGCGCCTTCGTATAGTCTATGTCAAGACAATGTAGTGACTTAATACAGTTCATTACATGCTTAGGCGTGATTCCTTTAAGATCATTATTACCACTAAACCTATCAACATACATCTTTCCAATAAATTTTGCATTAGCCTGTCGTTGACGAGAATACCTACAGACAGCAGAGCATGTATGAGCTTTTTTATATATCCGAACGAGAAATTCTGGAGATTCAGATGAAACTGACAGAGTCGACGCACGAATACTCCAAGAACAATTAGGAACAAAACATTTCGCGATAAATAGTTTCTTCCTCGACGTGGCGATTTTGAAATCAAACTTCTCGATGACTGCAATCCTGCGTAATTGCATAATTAATGCTTCCTTGTCATCAAATATTTCGCCAACCTTAATGGATCCAGATTTCTTCATTGGTAATGGCTTCGTAGGTGTCTCATCGAATATATCGCAGAATAAAGGCGGCATCTGCTGTTTCTTCGCATACTGTCGGCAGTCTCTGCTGTTGTTTGGTGGTGGCATCATATGCTCGTCTTTAACATTACCAACATCATCAAAATCCACACCACCATCCTCTTTGACATCACAAGCTTCATCTTTACCCGCAGCTTCTGCTTTAATTCCATCGTTTCTTTTCCATGACACGCAAAGCCGGATAACCTCTTTTTCCGCCATTGTGATCAAGTTTGCAAGTTGCCTATCGTTATTCAAGAAGATAGGAGGTGTGTCGCTAGGCATTTTCTCCATGATATCTGTAGGCAACTTATAAGAAATCTCGACTGCATTCATCTGCGTTTCCAAGTTGTAATCTTCACAAACAATGCGGAGAAATTCCTCATACTTGATTTGGTCTTCAACCGCAAACAACTTGTTTCCTTTGCTTGAATCAACGTCGAAATCCCAACCCATTTTTACCTTCCATTGTCCAAAAACAGTCAACAAATGCAACATTATCTGCAAAAAAAGAGAATGTTCAAAAATCTGCAACACAATATCTTCGAAGATTTTTCGCAGAGCTCTACACTTTGGCAGGGTCTTTTAGAAATAGCTCTGCCAAAGACGTACTAGAGCTCTAGACGCAGTTTAGAAGATGGTGGTTTAGATAACTAGTGTAATGTTTTGAAGTGTTACCTGTGTTCGTTCTTCCCGAAAATATGCTCGCCTTCAACCCCTAGAATATCTTTAGATGTAAACGAAGATCGTCTTTCCGAAGAATGTACGTACTTTCGTTCAAAATCGAAGTCTGTAAACAATCTTATACTCGGATTTCGCTTCCGTCTCTTTGAAAATATGAAATCTCCCTTTGAGGGTGAAATCGAAATAGTAGATCTAGGTTAAAGGTGGAGAGGTTGAAAAGGTTTATAGCAAAATCAAAAAAGTAAGAAGTAATGGCATTCTTGTTATTATTGTGAAAAAAAAGGAGTACTTCAAAATCCGACCGTTTATACAATTTAGTTACGTTGCAAATGTCAAGCCATGCCCTGCGAATAGTATGCTACAGTCTGTCGAGCAATATCTGCCTTATGTCTACAAAAAAGCACACACAACATCTGCTTTAAGTCTACAAAAAAAGCACACACAATATCTGCCTTAAGGCTACCACAACTGACACACTATATCTGCCTTAAGGCTACACAGTTAGCAGAGGTTAAGAAGAGTCTGTCCAGCCTTAGCCTTAAGGCTACACAATCAACACACTATATCTGCCTTAAGACTACAGAATTAGCAGAGTTTAAGCAGCGTCTGTCCAGCTTTAGCCTTAAGGCTACACAATTCACACACTATATCTACCTTAAGGCTACATAATTAGCAGAGTTTGTCTAGCCTTAGCCTTAAGGCTACACAATTCACGCAGACTCTGCCAAGCGTAAGGGTATTTTAGACATTTTCAAAAAAAGTGTACTAGTTCTACAATTTTCCCTACGAAGGTACCCCGCTGGACATTAAAGTTAGAAAACGCACCATATCAGCAACTGTCCCTTTTTATTTTTAGTGATGGCAAATTTTTATTTTCACGATATATTTATTCGTAATGATAGCAGAGTTATGTCGTTTTTTAACAGCAGACTTATTTCTTACTAGAATAACCTTTTTAGGAGACTTATGTATTTGTGTTGTACCAGGCAGACTTATTAACCACAACGGCAGACTTATTGGCAATTATTTTCTTCATCAAAATCCCAACGATTTTGTGAAATTCCAGTTTTGCCCCGAGGAAAACCATGGTTCATAAATAAGTCTGCCGCATCAATACCAATAAGTCTGCGGCAATAATGACATGAATGTGCTTCAACATATCAATTTTTGGTAAGATATAATCACTAACTACACCATGTATTTGAACTCTATGTCAAAATTTTATAACTACAGAGCTTGTTGAAATGATGAATAATCGTTGACTTGACAAGATATAAATTAATGTTAGGGATGAGAGACAAACGATTAACCTTATAGCTGACATGATTGTTATAAATACTTATCGTTCAATACTTAGCCAAAATTTGAGTGAGTAGTTGGTATAGGATTTACATTTTGATAACCAGTTTTTGCTGGATCCAACTTCATATTATATTTGAGATACTATGTTCATTTTATATATTTTTCTTTAGTTTGATATGTCATTATATTTAAATGAATTCATCTACCTTATTTGTCTCTAATTTTAAGGTTCATTACCGCCTTATAAACATGTAATTCAATTCTTATGTTTTTTTTAATCACTAAACTCTTAACGTATTCATGCAATAAGAGATCTACATCCAGAATTTAACATGCTAGCTTTCTTCATGTTACTGAAGTGAATACTGAGAAGAGGAGAAATAATCAAAATCAACATAACATGTCCAAGAACCCCATTTGCAATACGAAAAGTAGCCAATGCCAACTACAAGGGCACACATGTCTAGTAATTAAGAAACAATAAAACATTTTGTGACACATTTTTTGTTACATACAAGCAAAAGAAGCAAAAAAATCATGAAAGAAGGAACATGGTGAGTACGTCTTGAATAACATCTTCGAGCTTTACTATACAGGAGGAGCTACGGTTTTCAATAGTTTGCACAACAAATCAAGCGCAGTCATTCAAAAAATAGAAGCACACGGTTTTCAATAGTTTATTCAGCATTGTAACATCTCAAGAGACTTCAGAACAGCTCACTCTTACCTTAATTTTGAGAGTGTTGTTCATAGCATCGCTAATGAGCTCCCAGTTAGGGCCCATGTCATGCACCAAGACAACAAGCGCCTAAATGGTGGAAAACATAATTCAGAGTAAGCTATGTTAAACAACACAACCTACTATATTTATATGTTAAACAAAGATATCAAATAAAAACATGATCCTCAAATAGTGACCATGGATTTTCATATCCTTGTTGGCCAGAAGAAATTTGCATAATAAAGTTTCTAATTTCAAGAGATATCCTAAAACAAACTAGATGGAAAAGGAGTGAGCAAATCACCAGAACATATACCTTTGTTGGCTTCAAGTTTTCCTTCTTCGGCTTATCCACCTCCATGGGCTCCATCGGAAGCACTCACTTTCTCCAGCTTCTTCTCCATGGGCTTCACGGCCTCCTTCTCCGCCTTCTTCTTCTTCTCTACTTCCCTCAACCTCTCCTTCACGACCGTAACAGCAGCAATGATCTCCTTCTCCACCGTGTCTTTCATCAGATAGTTCACTCTTTTCGATTCATCTTCCTTGCCGTCTCTCTTCTTGTCCTCTCCAGCCACACCTCTTCTCGATTCTTCTTCCTCGTCGTCTCTTTTTTTTCTCTTGTCTCACCTCCGTTTGAAGTAGATTAGATTGACGACGAGTTAGATGTCGCATCTACACCGATGGTGTATGGATTTTGAAAGCTCTAACATCGTTGTACTCAAAATGGTGCTTCGTCCGGCTAAGCTCTAACATCGCTGTATTTAAGAAATGAGCAAGAGAGAGAGAGAGATCGGCGGTTAAGAGAGAAAGAGGGAAGACACAAAATGAATTAGGGTTTTCTTTTTTTCATTTTTATACATAAATTCTTTTTTGTAAAAATTAAATCAAAATGGCATAAAACATAAATATGTAGTTTAAAATAGAGTTATAAGTCTTTTGGCAAAATATTAAGGTCTTTTGAATTAAGCCTTGCTCACCAAAGTTATTATAGTAATAACCCAACTTTTCAAGGTTATTATAAGTAATTTCCCATACTTGAAATATATATATAAACCCAGACAATTTGATAAATGTTTCAGAAAAAAAAAGATGGTGTTATTATGAATAAAAGGGATTGAGAGAGAATTATGTGTCTTATTCCATGAATAACAAAGAGTATATATAGGGATACAATAGCTTGGAGAACAAGTAGAACTTAGGAAACAAGTAAGTCTAGAACATTCTAGAACATGGGTCTAAGATGGGCCTATAATGGGCATCCATCTAATGGGTTCATAACACTCCCCCTTGGATGCCATTATAGTAAAAGTATTCCCTAATGCGCATAAGGTGCTGCCTCATTAAAAACCTTACCAGAAAAACCCAATTGGGACAAAACCATGGTTAAGGCAAAAAGAGTGCAACACGCTTTTACTCCCCCGGATGAGCATAACTTGAGATCTTTGTCACGACGCACCCAAATGTGATCTTGTTTCTTGAAAATAGCAGTTGGAAGTGGCTTGGAAAATAAGTCCGCCAAAGTTTCACTTGAACGAATTTGTAGAACATGTAAATCGCCATTCTTCTGCAGCTCATGGGTCTTTGAGATGATTCATCTTGATCATTCTCTTTGTCTCTCTTGATATCATTAATGCATGACATTCCCCTTTAGTTTCTATCATTTGCGTGTTCTTTTTTGTCTTGTTAAAAACCTTTTCATAGAAAACCCCAATGGGATAAAAACTATGATAAGAAAAAACAGTACAACCACGCTTTATCATATATATTCGTCCCCCCGGAAGTATCTTCTTCAGGATATGCATTCCGAACATATATACCATCTTTTTGGGAATTAATATAAGCATAATCTTAATGAAAAAACTTGTATGATTGTCATATTATCTCTCGGATCATTTGGAATTCTGGTCCATAGCATCCTTTCCTTCTTATCATACAAAATCTAATCTTTCAATCATGAAGAGATCGATAAATTGCTTAAATATTAGTTTACGTGTGGTACTTCAGGACCAAATATATGTGAGCATTCTTATATAAAATCCTACAAGGATCTTTCAATATAACATCTCTTTCGCTAGATGCTCAATTTGTAATTCTAAGCAAAGTTTATCTTTCCAAGATCTTTCATCTTGGATTCTTTTTTCAAATACTCTACTGTACACAAAATCTCTTCAAGAGTTCCAATGATGTTCAAATAATCAAATCCTTTCCCAAATCTCCTTATAAATATGCATGAACTGATAGGATCATTCCTCTAGCCTTCTCTTTATCAAGTATTCACAGAGGCGATTATACCACATACGCCCTAACTATTTTAATCCATAAAGAGATTGATTTTTATAGGCTTCTATATATCAAGTACTTTCATGCAGTAATATTCAGGTCTCACGAAATTCGCACGAACTGATTTTGCTCGAAATTCGCACGAACTGATTTTGCTCGAAATTCGCACGAACTGATTTTGCTCGAAATTCGCACACTGATTATGCTCGAGATTCGCACAAACTGATTATGCTCGAGATTCGCACGAAACGGATTCTACCCGAGATTCGTACGAATCTGATTCTTCACAGAAATCACATGTTTCACATAAAACTGGTGATGCCTGTGGGAGTGTAAATCCACGCCAATTAAATTCGTCACGTCTTTTAGAGAGATCCGACACTTTTGAGTAAAAACCACCCAAAAACACAAACATAGATCCAAAGATGGTATTTTATTAAGCTGCTTAGAAAGCTTTTTGTATGAGAGCAAAAGTATAGAGTTTTGCTAGGTAAATTGCCGATCCCCTTTTCACAGGGTTTACATCAGTATATATACAAGTTTTAGTCGGCTAGGTTAATGTCTAAAGAGATCAGGAAGATTTCCTAATTTCTCGGGATTTCCTTTTAGCAAAGCCTGCCACCGCCATGGACTTTGATTCATGGGCTTTAACCTTGTCATATCTCTTTGTGGGCTTGAATCCGTGGGCTCGTTGTTTTGGCCCAATCTGCTGTCGTTGAACCTTGGCTCGGGTGACACCATGGTTCACGGCTCGGGTGACACCACGGTTCACGGCTCGGGTGACACTACGGTTCACGGCTCGGGTGACACCATGGTTCATGGCTCGGGTGACACCATGGTTCACGGCTCGGGTGACACCATGGTTCACGGCTCGGGTGACACCATGGTTCACGGCTCGGGTGATACCATGGTTCACGGCTCGGGGTTGCTTTGTATCACGGTTCGGGTTCAATGGTTGTCTTTGTCTCTGACCCCGATCCGTCTTGTCTTCGACCCCGATCCGTCCTGTCTTTGATTGAGGTCATGGTACCCGAACCAATCGCCCATGGTTCGGGGTTCTCGCACAAACTTGTCCTACCGCGGTTAGGGGTCACCCGAACTAACTCCTCCTTTTGCGATTAGGGGACACCCAAACCAACTCCTCTTGTCACGGTTAGGGGACACCCGAACCAACTTCTATCATAGTTAGGGATACTCGATCCAACTCCTTCTGTCACGGTTAGGGGACACCCGAACCAACTCCTCTTGTCACGGTTAGGGGACACCCGAACTAACTCCTTCTGTCACAGTTAGGGGTACCCGATCCAACTCCTTTGTTGCAGTTAGGGGTACCCGATCCAACTCCTGTCACGGTTAGGGGTACCCGATCCAACCCCTTTGTTGCAGTTAGGGGTACCGGAACCACGGTTAGGAATCCAGTTGCTAGTGCTTTTTCATACTTAGCCATTTTTAAATCGTTGATTCTCAAGAGGTGGAATCTGACAACAACAGTTAGCCCCCCAGCTTGGCAGTATCAGTGATGTTATTGCCGAGCTGTAAGTGGTTGAGTCTGAGATCAACGATTCTCCTGGTTGCCCCGAACTGTCCTTTTGATGATGATCACGAATCATGTCTTTGGTAATGACCCCGAACCGTCATTTGCAGATGACCCCGAACTGTTGCTAGGTGGTATCGTCGTACTTGTAGTATTATCAGTATGGAGGGATCCAGTTTGTGTTTGCTATGTCACACAAACTTGGCTCGGGGTTTTCGTTATTCTGATACGCCATCACCTTTATCGGGGAGTGCAAGCATTTTGGCTGATTCCCGAGGCGAATGATGTCATCACTTGCCTAAATATCTTTCGATACTTCTCATTTCCTCACTACTTCATTTCTCCAAAAAATTCTTCAAAGCAGGTAACCTCTCTCTTCCTTCTCTCTCTAATTTTTTGCTTAAGTTATTTTTAAGTAGAAACTCCGTTGTTCTTCCTTCGCTGCCGATCCGTCTGAATTTCCCGATCCATCTTCAACTGGCTTCGCCGCTGTCTCTGAGTTTCCCGGCAGTTTGTTTGAAGATTTGGATCTGACTCTCAATCTTCTTAAAGGATCTCAACTTGTTCTTCAATTTCCTAAAGGCTTTGATCTGTTTTGATAGGCTGCTGAGAACCCCGATCCGTCCTCTGAATCTTAGAAAACCTATATTTTCTTTCGCAAGCTGTTAGGGATCCCGATCTGTTATATCTTCCACAGACCCCGATCCGCTTTCCAATTCAAAAGGATGTCCCAGTCATCTGTTTCTGCGTCCCCCGATCCGTATACCCGCTTGTTTGGCATTTCAGGGCAGTCTTCACTTCCCAAACCATCTCTCTCTTCTGATTCGTTTCTCGCCCAAAGCTGTACCCGGGAAGATTCTTCTGGTGCACATATTTCAGAGGATCTGGATGATCCAAGTGGTTCGGGGGTAGGACCCTCCCTTTTGGCAGGAAGATGGTGCTCTCTGAATCCTCGAGAGCTGGCAGCAATTCAGGTGATCCTTTGAAATTTGAAGTGCCTCAACTTCACGACTCTCCTTTCGACGAGGCGGTGAACCCCTTTACTGATGTAATGGATCCTGATCTGCCAAAAGTTGAACCAGAAGATTGGTTCTTTGATCCAGCCGTAGCTAGACAGGAATTGAAGCGTTTGATGGGGCCTAAACGCCAAGCTTCAAGGAAGAAGAAAGTCAAGAGGCGACCCGATCCACCGGGTTCAACCCTCTCAACCTTGGAATCACTAACGGCTCTTAGGCATAGGTTTGGCATTTCGGAGGAAGTCGAGCTTGTGCTTCCCTCACCATCAGATCGAGCCAGTAATCCTCCCCCTAACCACTTCACTCTTTATGAAAGCTTCTTCTACCGCTGCCTGTTGTGGTTCCCAATCCCTGAAGTTATTTCACAATTTCTCTGGAAGTGCGATCTGGCCATTGCCCAAATCAACGCTCGGGGAATTAGGCATATGGTTGGCATTCTAACCAGGAGTTATGAATGCGATGTGGATGTTGGCATCGAACACCTGATGCACTTGCTCGAATTCAGGCGTCGTAACAAGAGAGAGCTGAAGTATTATGTGTCGGGTAAAGCCAGGAGAAATATTATAAGGGGTTTCCCGACCAATGATGACCATTGGGAAGATTATTTCTTTTTGGCCCTATTATCGAAGCGTCGGTGGGTCCGAAGTGTCTTCAATGTGTCAAGTCAGGCTGGGGAGAAATTGGTAGCCGATCCGTTGCTCGACTTGGGCCACGGCTCGGGTTTCTATTTTTTTTTACAATTTCCCTTTTTAAGTTTTTCTGACCTTGCTTAAACATTTTTGTTTTGCAGTGCGTCTTCTCCACCTTTCATTGCCTCCCGATCTGTCTGGGATTCACGAAACACTTTCAGCTCGCAAGTGCAATTGGTTAAGAGACTTCAACCTTCGACGAGTGGAGAGAGCCCGAGCCCTTTCCGACAGACAATCAGTTGAGCAGTCATCTTCCTCTCATTCTTCAAGAGATACCATGGGAAGACCTACATTCAGGGATCGGGCTGCTGCGAAAGCCAAAGCGGAGGCAGAGGCTAAAGAGAGAGCAAAACAGGCAAAGGCGTTGAGTCAGTCTCGTCCCCCGAACCCCAAGCCTGCCACTGCTCTCGTCCCCGAACCAACCTCCGCTAATAATCATCCCGAACCGACTCTTTCCTTGGCTCCTCAAGGAGTTGTCTTAGGACTTCGCCCAGCTGACTCTTAAATATTGCCGCATAAAGATAAGGGCAAAGGGAAGGCTAAGGAGAGGAAAGCCCCGAGCAAAAAATGCCAGTCATCGGTAGATGACAAGGGAGAAGAAGCGTCGAAGCGACTGCGACGTACTGAATTGACTCAAGCTATCCCCGAAGCAATTCCTCTCTCTGCTGCTCCCATAAACACTGAAGGGGCTTACAATGATGCCTCAGCATCTGCGGCTATCTTCTCAAAGATCACCTGTCCAGGTGATCATTTTCCGCCATCCGACACCCTGCTTAGGGACAAGGCCTATAGCGAGATGTCGCTTCAGGGTGTCAAGGTATATGTGATGTTTATTTGTTTTGTTTTCGTTACCCGATCCATTTAAGCTTATTTAACAGTATTCTTGTTGTTGTGCAGTTCATATCCCATCTTAACAGGATGGTAATGGGGTACGAATCTGACGCCCGTAAGGACCACGAGAGGGTCGAAAATGCTAGGCGGAAAGCCATTCAGCTGGATGGGAAGCTCAAAGAAGCCGAGGCAAAACAGGCTGCCGAACAGGAAAAAGCTGTCAAGAGGATCAAAGATCTTGAAGCCAACGCAGAAGGGTGTAGAAAGCACATTAAAGAAGCCGACGAGCAGATCATGCGGCTGGAGTCTGGCAAAGCGAGATGAGATGCTCATATAGCTAGTTTGACAAGGAAGCTAGAAGCAGCAAACAAGCTTCATGAGAGTAAGGTCGAGCAGGCCGTTCTAGAGGCCAAGCGTGAGACTATGATGATGCTTGAAAGCAAAGTTTCCCGAGCCGAAAAGCTTCTTGGCCAGATTGATGGTGAGCCAAAGGAGAACATGCTTGACCTTGCTCAAATTGAAGGCAATCTCCAATTCATCGGGCTGCTTTGAGGTGACGAACCACCCTCTCTTGATGCTGAGGCAAAGAGTCTGGCTGAGCAGAAGGAGGATTTGGTGGGAGCTCACGAGCATTTGCTCAGCTCGTGGCGGAAATGAGAGGAATCCTGAGATTGTCTCCAGTCCGTTCTGATATACTTAAGGAACTCAATGATGGTGAGCCCATGGAGACTGCTGCTGCAAGTGTCGGGATCCAGGATTTTTCTGGCTCTAACAAGGGAACGCTCGATTTAGCTGAGCTTAGTTCAATGGAGATTGCCGAGGAGATAGTCCCCGAACCACCATCTAAGAAAGCTCTCGAGGCCGCTCTAGAGGAAAAAGTTGCAGAGTTTGCTGAGGCGCTGCTCGAGGAGGACGAAGTGCTGGGAGGTGATATAAATGAGCAAACGGTGGAGCCGGAGCAGAGGGTGGTCACGACCCCTGAGATAACAGAGGATTATGATCCTCTTTTCTTTGTCTAGTTTAAAACTCTCCCTTTCTTTTTTTGTTTAATGCCTGGACGGCTTTATCCAAGTTGTCTTAAGAACTTATTGTTATTGCTCGGTTGCTGATTAGCTAACCCTCGCATTTGAATATATATGTCTTTCGTTCAACAAACTTTTAAGTACAGTGTTTTCACACGATAGATTCGAAAATACTTTGCTTGCGGTTGTCTTTGTTGAGGAGTAGTTGTTCCGACGAACGGATACAAGGGGTTGCTTTGCGTGGTTATGAGATGATCAGTCTCGGGATGATCATTTCGGTTTACAGATAGGTTACCATAAACTTATCTGCTCCGACAAAGAACATCTGTTTGCATAGTTTAGTTTGAACATTTTGGTTTACGGATGCGTTACCACGAACGCTTTCGCTCCGATAATGGACATATGCTTGGTATAGTTTAGGATGAACATTTCGGTTTACGGATACGTTACCGTAAACATACCCGCTCCGACAATGAACAAAGTATTTGTATAGCGCGCTTTTAATCCTGAGATGGGTGTGGTAGTTTAGATCCGAGATGGATGCAAGAGTTCACTATTGTGGCCAGTAATAGTGAAGATGTGGCGAGATGCCCGTTGTAGTCTGATCTGATTTGTTCGAATATGTCTATTTTGTTAAGACTTAGTGATCCTTGAAGGATGTTTAGGTAAGAATTGTCCTTAAAAGCTTTGCTTTGATAGATCATAGAATCTGTTACAAAGATGGGAGTATACGAGTATGCGTATACATACCCACTCCCCCCCCCTTTTAAAGGAGGGGGCAACTGAACCCGTCCGAAGACGAGCTGCCTACGTACCCTTTGCAGGGATCAAGTCGCCCCGTAGTTCATGTAAAGTAGCTCAGTGATAATACTTTTTGAGATGCATTGCGTTCCATGATCTCGGGACTGGGACATCTGTCATGCTGGCAAGTTTGTAGACTCCAGGTTTGACTACCTCAGTGATTTTGTAAGGTCCTTCCCAATTTGCTCTCAGTTTTCCAGCATTCGTTTCCGCGGTGTTCTGAAAAACCTTCCGCAAAACTAGATCTCGTTCGTAGTATTTTTGTTCTCGAACATTGGAATTGTAGTATTTTGCTACCGCGTTCTGATAGTTCTGCATCCTGATCAACGCTTGGTCCCTTCTTTCGTTGATCAAGTCCAATTCATCAAGCATTAAAATGTGATTAAGCCCTTCTTGTTCTGGTAGTAGTCTGCGGCGAATTCCTGGGAAATGTATCTCCGGTGGGATGACACACTCTGTTCCGTACACGAGGGCGAATGGGGGTTCCCCCGTTGCTCGTCTTGGGGTCGTGCGGTGAGACCAAAGCACTCCCTCCAGTTCTTTAGCCCAACATCCCTTTTTCTCGTCAAGGTGCTTCTTCAGGCCATCGAGGATTGTTTTATTGATTGCTTCGGCCTGTCCATTCCCTTGTGGATATCTTGCTGAGTCTGATTTTCCATTTGTCGCAGAAAGCTTCGAAATGATTTTTGATGAACTGTGAGCCATTGTCTGTCACAATCTCGTATGGTACTCCGTGCCGGCATATGATATTTTTCTAGACAAAGGCTACCATCTGCGCATCTTTAATGCTAGCATATGAGTCGGCTTCCACCCATTTCGAAAAATAATCTGTCAAAACCAGCAGGAAACGTTTCTGTTTTAATGGATGCAGCGGCCCGACGATGTCCATAGACTATCGCATGAATGGATATGGTGATGAGATTGATGAGAGCACTTCCGTTGGTTGATGAATCATTGGCACGTGGCGTTGACATTTCTCGCATTTGGCTGAAAACTCCTTGCAATCTTTGATCATCGTTGGCCAATAATAACCGGGCCGTTTGACCTTTATGGCTAGTGCTCTCCCTCCAGAGTGATTGCCACACGAACCGTTGTGAACTTCCTCCATGATCTTCCTTGCGTCTTTTCCTTCCACGCAGTTTACCAATGGTCCTGAGAATCTCCACTTGAAGACATTTCCATATAGTAATACGTAACGAGCTGCCTGGGCTCAAAGCTTACGAGCTACCCATTTTTTGGTTGGTAAGATTCCGTCGTATGTGTATCCTCTGATTGCGCCGAGCCATTCCTTTTTGCAGCCATATTCTCCTTCGTCGTTGATCTCATCGGGTTCGATGACAGGGTTGTTGCTGCTTTCGATGGTTGGTGATTCTTCGAGAATTTCTTCTTCCACTGGGGCTGTTTTCAGCTCTACGGGTGGTTGGTTTACCAATTCTTCATGTATTCCATTCGTCTCTTCTTTCTCGGTCGTGACTTCCGTTGCTTGCTTAGCGGCTTGTGAACGAGTTATGGCGTTCACCGTGTCGGAAAGACTGATGCTTGGGTGTTGGATGAATTCCACTGGGATTACTCTCTTTAGATCCAGATCAGAAGTTGATGCAAGGGCTGCGAGTGCGTCGGCTGGGGTATTCTCCCCACGTGGGATACGTGTTAGGATGAATTTTTTGAACTTCGCAGTCAATTCTTTGACGATCTTCAAGTAAGCTTCCATTCGATCATCCTTTGCTGCATATTCGCCGCTGAACTGATTCACAACTAGCTGTGAGTCGCAAAATGCATGGAGTTGTTCGATTTTTAGGCCACTAGCAAGTTTCATCCTGGCAGTCAAGGCTTCGTACTCTGCTTCATTGTTGGATGGAAACCAAGGCGGAATGACTGCTCCAGTAGTTCGCCAGTTGGAGAAGTTAGTCGTATCCCTACTCCCGAGCCATTTTTGGAGGATGAGCCATCAACGTGGAGTTTCCAGAGCTGGCTTTGTATTTCGTTGTCAATTCTTCAGGTAGTTCGATGAGAAAATCAGCCAGGAGTTGGGATTTTGCGCACGTTCATCCAGGATACTCAATGTCATATTCGCTCAGTTCTATTGCCCAGTTTGCTAGCCTTCCTGACTGACTTGGGCTGTGCAGAATGAACCTTATCGGGAAGGTGCTCAGGACGACGATCGAGTGAGACTGGAAGTACGGCCTTAGCTTTCTTGCCGACATAACTAGGGATAGTGCCAATTTCTCCATCTGTGAGTACCTTGTCTCGACGTCTGTAAGGGTTTTACTGACGTAAAAGATTGAATTCTGCTCCCCACGCTCGTCTCGAATCAACACGCCACTTACTGCTGTGGCGGAAACTGCGGTGTACAGAAAAAGTGGTTCTCCCGCTTTTGGTTTTGTGAGAACTGGAGGGGTCGCCAAGTAACTCTTTAGTTGTTGAAAAGCTTTCTCGCATTTTTCCGTCCATTCAAACTTCTTGTTCCCTCGCAAGGTATTGCTCCGGATGTTCATCGTCAATGCAAACTGGTACTACGGGGTCGCAAGTTGGCTTAGGTAAACCTCTTTCACGATCCTCCGCAATCTGTAATTGCTATAACAGTTTGGAAACCTCTTTCACTGGTTCTCTGTCGGTTTTTATCTTCTTGTGTTTTGAACTTGCCGTTGGGTTGGTCACCGGGTTTTTGAGCTTGTGTGCGGCGAGGAAGCAGACACGAGACTCTTTTTGGTTTCCTCGTATTGTTTTAACTCCGTTCAGTGTAGGAAACTTGAGGCAGAGATGGTAAGTTGATACAGTTGCGCGCATAGAATTTAACTAGGGGGTCCCCATGATGACGTTGTAGATCGCCGGGTGATCAGCTATGGAGAATTCGACAATTTTTGTCACCTCGCCAGCTTGGACAGGCAGTTTGATCGTCCCAGTAGTCATGGTGGTTTCTCCAGAGAATCCAGTCAATGGTTTGGGGGTAGATATTACTTCCATCAGGTCCACATTCATTCTTCTGAGAGGATCATCATGCGGTCTGTCGATTTCAACCGTATCCCTTTCTTCGAATGATATCACGTCGTTTGGAAACTTTGATGGTTTAGACCAGTTGATGCTGACGTCCGCCCTTCGCTGGAATGCTTTGATTGATGAGACGGTATCCGAGTAGTAGTGAGATCCTCCCATAATCATGCTTATTCTCCTTCTCGTTCTGGAGTGTGGCACCTCATCATCTCGTCTATCACGCTTGGAATGATCTTCCTTCGTCAGATCGGGTATGTGTGCGTTCATATCCATCTCGAAATCCTTAAGACTGATGTTCCCTCCAAGTTCGCCAGCTGCTAATTTTTGGCGATTTTTAAGCCAAGTATGCGACAATTTGCGGTTAAATGCCCATAGATGTGATGGTGTACGCAGTAAGCCGTGTCATCATAGGAACTGTCGCTTTTGGTCCATGTGCTCCACGAGCTTCTTCCACGGCCTCGGCCTCTTCCTCGACCGAATCCAGGAGCGTCAATTTGATAGTTATGAGCTCCTCAAAAGCCTCCCTCGTGTTGGATATAGCCGGAACCTTGGTTGTTCTTCCTAACGTTGGAAGGGGTTGAAACTCTGGGGAGTGGTTCGTTGTCTTGGCCTTCCCGTACTTCTCGGTTAGGATTTTCATTTCTTCTTCTTTGGTGATGAAGTCTGCGGCTCGATGCATAGCTTCCTGTATCGTCGTGGGGGCATTCAATGCGATTTCTTTACGAAAATCGGAATTGAACCAAAGCGCTCGCTTCAGGGCTAGTAAGGCCACTTTGTGACTCAGGCCTTCCACTTTGGACATAACAGCTTTGAATCTTCCGATGAAACTCCGGAGTGTTTCATTCTACCCTTGAGCTAGGGTCCACAAATCAGCATCAGATGTTCCAGGATCCATGAATATGGAGTAATGCTTCAACAATGCCGCGGACAGTTGGTTGTAGCTGTTGATGGAGTTTCGCTCGAGTATGGAAAACCACTGGACCGCCGGTCCCTTGAGATGCTCCACGAAGAGAAGGCACTGTCCGGTGTCTCTTTCGTTTTCCTTGAAGTTAGAGCGTCCCATGGCTATAGTGAAAGCCGTTAGATGCTCTTTTGGATCGGTCTTCCCCTCGTAGATCGGGACTTTCATCTTTCCAGGGTCTGGGATTCTTGTGCTAGTAATTCGTGCTGTGAACGGGGTGTTCTGTGCTTCCTCCAGTACATGATCTATCTTCGATACCTTGCTAGTCGCTTTGTGCATCATGGATCGGACAGCTTTTATGTCGGCAGCTGTTCGGTCCATATCTACTCGCATCATAGCCATCTCTTCTTTCTGGGCTCGGACTCCCGCTCTGCGTTCTTCATTGACCCGTGCTTTCTTGGCCCAAAGTATGTTCTCTTCCTCCTCGGTTAGCTCTTGATCTCCTTCTGGGATGCCTCGCATCTTTCAGTTCGGGTCTGACCCGCTGCCAGGGGTTTGGGATTGTCACGGCTCTCCATGTTTTGCTCCATTCGGTTCTCCGCCTCCAGATTGATGATTGGT
The DNA here is from genome assembly GCA_900406555.1 of Pseudoturritis turrita. NCBI lineage: Eukaryota > Viridiplantae > Streptophyta > Magnoliopsida > Brassicales > Brassicaceae > Pseudoturritis > Pseudoturritis turrita. Next base: position 181,019 of record OVBL01000652.1, on the reverse strand, counting down.
GCGGGCTCCTTTTCGATTGGTGTGTCGCCTGCTCCTTGGAATCCGGAAGCTAGGTTTGCTGAGCTTTGATGGAGTGGTGGCAATCGTCCCCGGGTCCTCGTTGGGTTGAGGTGCCTTCTGATTCGTCTCGCTGGATCCAGCCCTGAGCCTATCCCACGGGTTTGACTCGCCGTCACCAAGGCCTTCAGCTCGCCTGTCATCGTGTTGTTGAGTTTGTCCTGTTCCTCTGCGTTCTTGAGCAGCGTCTCCAGCACGATCTTCATCTTCGTGAGCGTCGCCGAAGTCTCACCAGGGTTCCCGGATTGGTTCGTCTGATCCTCCACGCTGGTGTTTCTGGTGTCAAGAGCGTTGTCGTCTCCATCGTCGGTCATCGTCTTCGGATCGGTTTTATGGTGGTTCTTTTGAGTAAGAAAATTTCGTTTACCCCTCCTTCTAGCGCCAAATTGTGGGAGTGTAAATACACGCCAATTAAATTCGTCACGTCTTTTTGACAGATTCGAAACTTCTGAGTAAAAACCACCCAAAAACATAAACAGAGATCTAAAGATGGTATTTTATTAAGCTGCTCAAAAAGGTTTTTGTATGAGAGTAAAAGTACAGAGTTTTGCTAGGTAAATTGCCGATCCCCTTTTCATAGGGTTTACATCGTTATATATACAAGTTTTAGTCGGCTAGGTTAATGTCTAAAGAGATCAGGAAAAGGATTTCCTAATTTCTTGGGATTTCTTTTTAGAAAAGCCTGCCACCGCCATGGACTTTGATTCATGGGCTTTAACCTTGTCATATCTCTTTTGTGGGCCTGAATCCGTGGGCTCGTTGTTTCGGTCCAATCTCCTGTCGTTGAACCTTGGCTCGGGTGACACCATGGTTCACGGCTCGGGTGACACCACGGTTCACTGCTCGGGTGACACCACGGTTCACGGCTCGGGTGACACCAGGGTTCACGGCTCGGGTGACACCATGGTTCACGGCTCGGGTGACACCATGGTTCACGGCTCGGGTGACACCATGGTTCACGGCTTGGGTGACACCATGGTTCATGGCTCGGGTGACACCATGGTTCACGGCTCGGGTGACACCATGGTTCACGGCTCTGGTGACACCATGGTTCACGGTTTGGGTGACACCATGGTTCACGGTTCGGGTGACACCATGCTTCACGGCTCGGGTGACACCATGGTTCACGGCTCGGGTGACACCATGGTTCACGTCTCGGGGTTGCTTTGTATCACTGTTCGGATGTCAATGGTTGTCTATGTCTCTGACCCTGATCCGTCTTGTCTTCGACCCCGATCCGTCCTATCTTCGATTAAGGTCACGGTACCCGAACCAATCTCCCATGGTTCGGGGGTTCTCTCACAAACTTTTCCTACCGTGGTTAGGGGTCACCCGAACCAACTCACCTTGTCACAGTTAGGGGACACTCGAATCAACTTCTCTTGTCAGGGTTAGGGATACCCGAACCAACTTCTCCTTTCGTGGTTAGGGGGCACCCAAACCAACTCCTCTTGTCACGATTAGGGAACACCCGAACCAACTTCTGTCACAGTTAGGGATACTCGATCCAAATCCTTCTGTTACGGTGAGGGGACACCCGAACCAACTCCTTCTGTCACAGTTAGGGGTACCCGATCCAACTCCTTTGTTGCAGTTAGGGGTACCCGATCCAACTCCTGTCACGGTTAGGGGTACCCGATCCAACTCTTTTGTTGCAGTTAGGGGTACCCAAACCACGGTTAGGGATCCAGTTGCTAGTATTTTTTCATACTTAGCCATTTTTCAATCGTTGATTCTCAAGAGGTTGAATATGACCCCAACAATGCCCATAATTTGCACAAAACAAGTTTTAATTATGGCAGTTTAAATCCTTCTAGGACTTTCATATAAATATCATTATATAGTGGTCTTTTCGTATATGTCATCATACTACTTGTGATTACTCTGCCGGAGTTTCGATGATATTCAAACTAAGGATTCCCTTGATCAATATCTTTTTTTGGATAAATTTGCATAAGTATACACTTACATTATTATACCTCATGCTACACATTTACTTTTATTCGATCGAATAGGGTTCTCAGAAACATTATTATAATATCATTAATCCTTCAGGGATTGTATCCTTCAAGGATTGCATATAGATGTCATTATCCAGTGTTCCATCTCTTATTGCCAGACTTATAAGATAGCTAAAAGTATTGCATCAACCACAAGAGAATACATCTCTTCATAATACATTCCTTGTCTTTGTGATAATCCTTGTTCAAGCAAATGTGATTTATATCTCACAATTTCACTATTTTCACTATTCTTTCACACAAAGACTCATTTGTCTTCCACTGGTTTTACACTTCATGTACACGGACTACTGGTCCAAATATTTATGTGCAAGAGATTATAATTATACGTCTATTTCTTCCTTTCCATTTGGCCAATCATTACTTTGTGTACACTTTTTAATAGACTTTCTTTTATGATCCTCTCTTTTTATCCATAATATCAACTGCTCATAGCATGTAAAAATATTACGACGTCGATTTATTTTTCGGTTCCATTTTATTCCAGACATGACATAACTAGCTAGATCTTTTCATTGTTAGGTACCTGAATTTATTTCTTTGTCATGTAAAATGACTCTTCTGGAGACCATTAGGTCTCTTCCAGAGATCCTTTAAAATCTTCATTTTCTCGATCTGGTCATTCTCAATTTCTGCTCCCTTTTTCTGAGGATTCTTATATTTGGAACCAAATAGGTCTATCACACTTCATGCAATCTTTAGACTCAATAGCAGTTTGATATTGTCCTCCTGGGACATCAATTCTTATTGGAGCATATGCAGCTGGTATAGATGACTTCATCACTCTATTTGGGCCAGCAAATGTGTCTCGTAATTAATACGTTAAATTATCTTTTGGACTTCTAATATATATTCTTTAGTCCGAGGATCATAGATAATTTATTCCTATTTATCTCTTTTTCCAGCTGTTTACTTTCTCCCCCTAGTGTTGGAAAAAATGTCTCATTAAAATGAGATTCTGCAAATCGAGCCTTAAATAAATCCTTCTTGGATGGCTCTAGATACTTAGTTATCAATCATATCCAACATATATTTTTATCCTCCTTTGAGGTCCCATCTTAGAACGCTGTGGTGGAACACTTTTCACATTCAAATATTTTTCAGATAGGAACTATTTGGTTTCTAACCCTAAACCAATAATGATGGGGAGAACTGATGATTACTCGTTGGCATGATGCGACTTCATACTGCTAAACCACTTTTTATGAAAATAAGCTTCAGGATGTTCAACACTTGTCCCAATGGATATGCAATAATCATCAAAGACTTGGGATGTGAATTCACCAGCACTATCAAATCAAATTTTCTTTAAATAAAAATCTGGAATACTCTGGTAATTTAATCAATTAAGAAAGTAACCTCGCAAACTCCATGTTGCGGGTTTATAACAAGGATGGATGTGGAAATCTAGTCGATGCATCCATCGACTTTATTCGTCCATCGAGTCAATGCGTCCATCAACTCGATGGTGGGTGATCAGCCCATAAATATCTCCTTGCAGATTTACCAGAAAACTTATAGATTCCAAATTATTTTGACTAGTGAAAACCATATTATCATATTGCTTTTTTGTCCAAGAATTATATAAAGAATCTTCTGGTTCTTCACTGAATGTCCACATAATTTTTCTTTCATTTATTTTAGCATCATCATTAAACCAGGATGACCAATCTGGTTAAGCCAAACATTTATATTCTTAGTAAACTTCTGGTTTACTTTTCATTGCTAATCACTTACTCCCTTCAAGGGATATCATAATCAAAATTACTTTCTTTATTCCATGATAATCAAGCATGGATTTTGATAATGGATCATCTATCGATAAAGCAATAAATGAGATAATGATAGAAATTATATATTCTAGTATAGAAAATCTTAGAGATTAATTTGACTAAAAACATATAGACATGGTACAAAATCAAGAGCTTAGAAATCGAGCGTACCCGGAAAATCCGAAGCAAGTGATGGGAGTTGTCAGCGAACGGAGACCGAAACTAGATATGTAAGATATCATATTCACTTCAGGGAATAGACCAAAATTAGTCAAACATGAGTCATGATTTCTCATCAATAGCTCATTATTTTTCTCAGTCTTAAGGAGACATGATATATAAGTTCAGAACACTTATTAAATTCTTGTTCACGACATTGTGTCTATAAGACAATATTACTTGCGTGAAAGTTTAAGTAATTTTGAACATGGCTGGGTTATATTCACTTACAGACTTCAAGTTTTGTAGTCTTAGATATAACCAATCATAACTAGTTTTAGGTAATATCACATTCTGGTGATCACATATTTCCTTTAAGAATTGCTCCGAAGAACTTCCAGATCTTTTATGGTCAAACAGTGAACATAATCTTCTAGATCTGTCACTTATTATCTATGTGGGATTCTTTAATTCTCCCTCTTGAGATGATGAAACTTCAAGTTCATCTATCTCGAATTGAATCTCACGATGAACAGAGATATTATTATGATCATATTTTTATATCCAGACTAAATAATAATCCTATTAACACCATTAAAATTAACTAGTTTTTTTATTATGCCATAAAACCAGGTTCTCAATCAATCAATCCGTTCATGAAATGAGGTCAGATGATCAAGTATGTGTAACAAATATTGTGCAAATTTCGTATGAAATCCTAAAAACTCCCAGGTAAAAGTTATGCCCAGTGCAAAATCGGGGTTAAACGACTTCGTGCAAAACTGGGGTGAAACAATATTTAATTCAATAACAAATCATTGCAGATCTAATAACAGAAAGATCCATGCATATTTAGGATAAAACGTTTTTCATGAAAAAAAAACCAACAATCTCTATACCAATCATCAAAGAATATAAATATACCATAACTTCATCGTAGTATATAGTATTTCTATTAACATCATCTAAATTTTATGTTTGGAAACCAACATGCTTGTTTTTTATACTAACATGCTAAATACGAAATTTCTATCTCATCAAATTAAGCATTTAAATTATTATAATCATGTTTACAGAGACATGTCCTTATGATCATCAAATCAAACAATTAAAAATACATGTTACTTTATATATGCGGCGGTGTATTATAAAGCATGAGTTGATTCATAGATAATCAATTTATAATTATTGCAATGAATTATTCATGCTTTGTCGATTAATTCATTATTCACAATAGGACTCTACGATTTTCATAATTAAAGTATCAACAATTTACCAAACCAACTCAAACCAAATTTAAGATAAACAATGAGGCAATCAATATATGTTGATCTATTTTATGCATGATTCGTGAGTAATATTCGATCAAACCAATAACACTTCAAGCAAGCATGTGCAAGAAGCTAACAAAATCTTAATCAACAAACAACTTAAATAACGAAGCACAAGTCAAATCATATAAAACAAAACACAAGTCAAAGCGATTAATCATGAATCGAATTGTATATACTTATGCTTTATTAAAATAATAGAGCAGATCAATATTAAGCAATACTAAATATGCTATAGCAAATACTTGCTAACATTAATAAAGCATAAAGATCAACGTACCTCGATGGGAAACGAAGCAAAGTTGAAGATGCCAGACAAACGAAGACGAGACGACGTCAACTTGGATTAATAAAGCATGAGAGGATCTACTTACTTCGCTGGAAACGAAGTGAAAGTAGGATACGTAACGAGACGGTTCTTAGCTAGAGATTATTTGTTCAAGTGGCTAGGATTTTTTGCTCAAACGGCTAGAGTTTCGTGCTGATAACGTGTTATGAATAAAAGGGATTGAGAGAGAATTGTGTGTCATTCCATAAATAACAAAGAGTATATATAGGAATACAATAGCTTAGAGAACAAGTAGAACTTAGGGAACAAATAAATCTAGAACATTCTTGAACATGGATCTAAGATGGGTCTATAATGGGTATTCATCTAATGGGTTCATAACATGTGTAAAATACTAGAAATATATATAGATCTCCGTGAAGCACGGGTTATCATCTAGTATTAATATAAAAAAATTGGGCTTGCTAATATTAAGATAACTTACACATATCAAAGTCTAAAAAATTTATGCCTCGGCCACAATTAAAAAAATCGGCCACATTACAAATGATTAAAACCCTAACCTTAATACTTTTGGTCTAGATTCCCTATAAAAACCAAACCGCTTCGTATATTTGCTCTCTTATTTTTGTTTTCTTAGTTTTTTTATGGTTTAATCTGTTTTTTTTATTGCAGGTGTTTCGAATATCCATCAATCAAGGTATGACTAGTTTCGTTTCTCTGTGGGCTTTTTTTCCTTGTTTTCCCATGATTTATGTTCTATTTGTTTATAATTGTATATAATGGTGGTCTAGCCATCACACCTAATTCAGATAAATTCATCACCATATTTTATAGGCCAGAACACTTATTTACACAATACAAAGATTTATCAGTACGCCAAAGAGAAAAAGAAGGTGGATGATGTGAAGTCGAGTGATTGGGGATTTGGCGATGACCTTCTCTTGGATTGTCCCCTCGGCGACTATCGGATTACCGACAACAGCAATTGCCTCTGCCACCTGATTTGACAGAACCAACGGGGAACCATTGGCGATCACGACATTTTTAATTTTCGTCTATGTTTCGATATTCAATGTTATCGGAGATTAACTCGGTAGCGCTAACTTCAATTAGGGTTGGGCATTCGGGTTCGGTTCGGGTTTTTTGGATTTTCGGGTTTTCGGTACCAAGCTTCTAAGTCCCATTAGGATTTATTTTTTGGGGTCGGGTTCCGTTCGGTTCCTTTTGGGTTCGGTTCGGGTTCGGGTTTTATCCAATACCCGAAACTACCCAAAACTATCCGAAAGTTCTCAAAATTATATGAATTACCCGAACAATCAAGTAAAAAAGTATCCGAAAATACTCTAAAATATCCAAATTAACCGAAAAACCCGGTATAAAAAAATCCAAACGCCCCGAAAGTACTCGAAAGTACCAAATTACCCGAATTTATGTAAAAATGGTTAATGAGTTTAGTTAACTTCGGGTTTTTCGGGTACAAGTTCTGGTTTTTGTTCGGTTTGGGTATTACTTGATACCCGAAGTACCTAACCCTTAAGCCCCATTCAGATATTTCTCTAGAACCGAATCCGATCGGGTTTGGAATTTCCGGGTCGGATTCGGATTCGGTTTTATTGCCCAGCCCTAGTTTCAATACTACCAAAAACATCGTTTTTTATGCCGCCAGTATTCTTGGAGATTTTTTTTTTCTTGGCAAACTAATATAGACAAATAGAAATGGACTCAATATAAATGATATACAACAACTGTTTTTTTTTTTTAAAGGTGTGGTTTGTTTCAATAGTTAACATACAAAACCTAGTCTAGTAAAAAAAGTACGATATTAAGAGATATCTTCAGATATTACCAGGTCAGCAAACGAGACGCTTAAACTTCTTTGACTTGTCTGTATCTCGTAATTAAGACACTTAAGAGAACCCTTAAACTTCTAGTTGATTATTTCATCTTCCTTTTCCTATAAAATGGTTAATTTATACATAACTTGTTCTTCACACTCTTGGTCAAGTTTTGGTTTTGTCTCTCGTTGAATGACGGAGGCTGCGATGATTTGCAAGGGAGTGTGAGAACGACGCATTTGAAGATGGAGGAGATGGGTTTTACTACTGCCAAAGATGCTTTGTTAAGGTGGACGATATCATCCAAACCGAAGTCTCCGACGATGATTTGTTCGGAAAAAAATGGAAGTACTCGTGGCGCAATGTATCAACGAATCCACACTTGCCATCGACCATCACAACAAATCACTCCTTTGCATCCTCCTTTCACAGAGGAAGCCATGAATGATGATAACGTCAAAGGTTTTCAGAAGATGCCTTTGAGTTACGAGGATTATTACCAAGAGGTAAGAGAAAGATACATCAATGGTTTTCTGATGATGATAACGTATCAATGCGATGCGTTGGTAGAGAAGTTTAATGTAACGGCATTGATTATTGGTTTGGTCTCACCTATCTGCTTACGCTTCCTGGCTCTCTCTGGCGGATGGTTGGGACGATAAGGCGATTCGTGATTCCGAGCTTCCGTCAGAAGATAGAATATTTTGAATTTCTTACTTTATATTGTGTTGATTCCAGTTGTAGAATCACAAATTTGACTTTAAGTTTCTACATTGTTTTTGTATTTGCTGCTTACTCTCTCTCTCTCTCTTTTTGGTGTCCAGCTGAAGTAAGAGAGCTAGAGGTTAAGCGACGTGACAGAGAAGAAGCGGAACCACGGAACTTTGATGGTAAAAGAGCAATAATGATATTGTTAAGTGTCCTTAAAAAAACTCTGACTTTATCGACTTCTCTGGCTATATCCTTCCTTGCTTGTCACCAAGCACGAGCTCCTATTCTAGCCACGGAGATAGTGCGATGGGCACGAGAAGGAAAGATTCCATTTTTATCTTGCTTTCTCAAGATTGGAGAAGAAATGGGAGAGCAATCAGCTGCTTGTCCAGTAGGTGCAAGCATAATGTTTAGGCCTTGGAAGATTGTTTCTGCTCAGATATTAGAAGCAAGAGCTGTTGAACCACGAGTCTGATTCGATATTTATAGTAGAAAAAGGGGTCAGAGATTCTCGTTTATATACAGATCGAACTTGGAAATACAATAAATGGGAAGTTTGCAACATTTATCAATTCGCTAAAGATGAAGCCGGGAAACCTTCTGCTGTGATCGGTAGTGGATGAGGTCGAGACTGAGCGCTAATACCAAAGGGGATGTTATTAGCTTGGGTGATTACTGGCGCCGAACTTGGTGTTGCCTATGAGGTTGGGATATTTGAAGAATTATTTTTCGGTGACGGTGGTCGTTCGGAACTTTCACTTCCAGAGTTAGTGTCCAAAACTGTACGTTTTAGGTCCCTTGTGCTCTCCTTAGGAAGGATCAAATTCCCTTAACTATAAGGTTTCACCCCTATTTATAGGTAAATGTCAATTAGAAACCATAGTCAGATTTAAACTATAGTAACTGATTTAATCATCCTATGATTAGGTGCAGATGTCTTTGGTGAGTTGGGCCTCCGACGAGTGGGCTTTTGTGATCTTTCTGGGCCAGGTCTATTTTAATGGTGGGTGAAACTCATGTCCAACAGTAGCCCCCAGTAGCAACGAATCGCAGTGGGCTGAGCTTGCTGTTACTTAAATGGGCCTGACCCGAATTTATTGGGCCGAATGATCGTCCTTTCTTCCCATTGGTCGAGATATCGGTGCACGATTTTTGAGATGCGATGTTTCGTCTTCCGACCTGAGTCTATATATATGGGGCTCCCCTTCCTCATTTCTTCATTTCTCTCCGACTCTTAAGGTAGTTCTCTCTCTTCTCTCTCTTTTCTCTTTCTCTAGTTTTTATCGGTCCTCGCATCCGTCACCATGTTGCCGCCTTTGCATTTCCTTTTCCGGCTTGTCTTCGAAGGCATTGATTTCCCCGGCGCGTCAAGTATCATCATGGCTTCCCCCATTCCCCACTCTCCGCTCTTGCCTCATCGCAGTCCTGTCAGGTCGGAGTCCTCGGTTCGGAATAATCCGGGTATATCGAGCACATCTTCTTCGTCCGTTGACTCTATCGACCTGAGATTTATGACCAGTCATCAAGCTCGTCTTGCTCTTGAGGATGCAGCGATGCCCGACACACGAAGGGTTTCTATTGAGATTCCCGATCTCGACGACCAGGAGGCGTCGAGTGCCTCTTCTCCGGTTCCTGGTCGGGAGGATGAGGGATTTTTTACTAAGCAGGTCGATATGGAGATCGGCGAAGGCTCGGGTCTACCCGGGGCAAAAGAGGAAGACGTCGGTCCCCTCTTGGTCGAAGATGTGGGAGATTGGGGTCACTCTTCGGGACCGGGTCTTGGTAGGCACTTAGGTTTCGAGAGGTACGACAATCTCCCATCTTTGTCTATGCCGGAGTCGATCAACGCGATGTGCCTTAAGCGGAAGCTGCCTTTCGGACTGACTTTTTAACTCCCGGGGAGCACAAGCATCCTTGGGCCCCTCCCTCGGGATACATTTGCTTATACGAGTCATTTTCACTAAGTGTGGCTTGTGGTTTCCGCTCCCGAGGCTCTTGGTCGAATATTGCGCTCGTCGCCGTATTGCTATTTCCCAGCTAACCACCGCGGCCATTAGGAATATGACTGCCATTCTGACCCTCTCTACCGAGCTGGGTAGGGCGGTTGACTGCGACGCTTTCAAAGAGATGACACGCCTGACGAGAAAGAATAAGATCTCTGGTCGGTTTTATGCTAGTATGAGATCGAATCACTGTTTGATGACCAGGATCTCGAGCGAGGTTGATTTGTGGGAAACCCGTTATTTCTACGTCAAGGTAGACGTGGCATCCGTACTTAATCCTGGCTGGAAATTTCGAGCCGGCTGGAATGTTATTACGGGTAGTTTTTTTATCTTGTGTTTATATTGGATTAGTCGATATGACTCCTAATTCTTCTTTTTGATGTAGTTCATCATCGCTTGTTTAAGGCTCCTCCAGAAGGTTTTTCCGATTAACTCGACGAGTTAAGGAGATTAGGTCGTCAGAGGTGGCCAAAGCTGCTAGAGCAGCGTATTCAAAGGAGCCTTGCTCGGATCAATTCAAGTTATTCTCTCTTTTGGCTTTATTGAGGTCGATTGCCAGCATGCTAATATCTTCTTCCCCCTTTTTCTTAGGTCTGTACAACGCACCACTTGATCCCCTAAGACCATTTACGGAAAAGAAAGACCGGAGGCCCAGGCAGAGAAAGATGGGCAAAGCTGTGCTGAATATTCCCATCTACGATAAGGACAGGAAGAGAAGGAAGGAGGCTCCTGATGCTAGGGAGAGTACCGTAGTTCGTTCCGACCTCCCGACGTCCAACAGTGGCAATGTGGGGGACACCCATGTTTTTAAGGGTGTCGGTCGGTCCTCTGTACCTCTGGGCACATGCACAAATTGACCATAGAAGCGTATGGATTCGACCGCCGTGGTCGGGGATGCGGATCCATCCCTCGTACGGAAAAATAGTGCGGCCGCTGGTGTCGCTAAGAAAAGATCGAGGGGGAATGAGGCCGGTGGGACCATCACTCAGAAGAAACCTCGCACTGAGACTCCTGCTCCCGTTTTGGGATCTCCGATAGTTGCAGACGGCATAGGCAACCGGGAGCAGGGAGCACGAGAGAAGACCGGGGATCTGACCGGTCAGTTTGATTTTTCTTTTTCCTTCAAGGGTGAAGGAAAGCACATCGGGGAGTTGCCCTTGGATTGTGCTAATTTTTTGAGTCGCGTCCAAGGTAGCATGTCGCACCAGCTTCCCCCGGTCCACGATTTGGTGGAGAAGGAGGCCTTTTTGGAATGGTCTCAGAACACCGTCCAGGTAAGTAGTGGGTCGGTTTAAATTTTAATTGTGTTGTTTCCTGCTGGGCTCGCGTTTAATTTTCTTCTTTTTTGCAGATGGTCTCCAATGTCATCCATCTGGTAGAGCAGTATGACCGTAAATTGAAGCGGGCGTACGAGCTCTCTCAACGGGCCGCTACCTACAAAAAGAGAATGTCCGAGCAGGCGATCCTCGTGAAGGAGTTGGCGACCAGCTACGAGGTCATGAAGAAAGAGAAGTTGGAGGAGGAAATGGCCGTAGTGGTCGCCCAGCAGGAGTCGCTGGTGATCGAGAAAAGGAAGCAGATGGAGAGGCTGAGAAGGTCAAGAGAGTATGAGGTCGCCAGAGCGTGGGGGCAGGCCCAGGACAAGATGAGGGATAAGTACGCGATTCATCTTGGCAAGATTCGGTGATACAGGGATGACCTAGCCGAGGTAAACAGGGTGTCCATGCTTATCAGCCAAGTCTCGGGGCTTCTCGATACTCGTGAGGTCGTGGATATCGCCGAGGTTGATTTCAATGTAACTCCTCTCTCGGAGCGTGTTCCCCCAAGCCTAGCTAATATCTCGGTGGTCTCGATTCCGGGAGTCGACCAGTTTGGCTCCAACGACAAGGAAATGACTCCGAGTAATGTCCCTAGCCTCCACGCATCTAGGGTAGCGGTCTCTGTGGTGCCGACCGCCCATATTCCTCCATAATCTAGCTCGGCCCCTGCTCAGGATGCTATGGACGCGGTTACTGGCCAGATCCTCACTCCTCTCTGTCATATCGATCCGGTTAATACTTTGGTTGCTCCGTCTTAGATCGTTTAAACTTGTTTTTTTTAGCCGTGTGTGGCTGTAATGAGTTTTAGTTTTCTTTTTTCTTTTTTTTTTTAGATCCCTTGAATGTATCCTTCTCCTTTATTCCAAAAATTCGATTTGTTGCTTGTTCGGGAGAACTACTTTGTTTTGAATGAACCGTCTATTTTTTCTGCAATTGGATTTTTGCAAAATATACTACCATTTGACGTCCCAATTTGGGCGATTCTAATGTGTATGAGACTGAGATCGGTAGGTGCATTAAGTATGCAAAGAGTTTGATTTTCACTTTTCCGTGCGAGTCTGGGCTCGGCTTCTAGTATTGACCAAGTATGCGAAATGGGTTCGGCTAACCTTTCTTGGAATATTGATTTTTGTGGGTCTGGGTCCGGCTTCTGAGGTTGTCTAGCGGTAGTGTGTTAACCTTCTGGTCTAGCGACATGGTTTATTTTACCACTTCATTTATGGGAAATGTAATGTGTGATCGGTTACCTGGCCAGGGTACCGATGTGATTGAGCTCGGGGTTAAGACTGGTTGAGACAAAATGTATATATATATATTTTTTTATTATTATAGCTGTGCCTTTTTACGGGATGCCTATGTACCCATTAAATAGTGATAAAGCCGTTCGTAATTCTCTTACATCGGAATGATAGGATAGTTGAGTTCGTAGAGCGTTTTTTTTTTTAAAAGCTTGTCGTCGTAGTGTACTTAGGTAAGTTGGGTCCTTTTGTGATCGCTGGTCGGAGATCGTAGTGGTATCTCTTCAGACTCATTGAGTTCCTTGAGCGAGGAACTACTTCGCTGTGCATCATCATCAATCTGTAGACGCCTGGTTTGACGACTTCGATTATCTGGTAGGGTCCTTCCCAGTTGGCACCGAGCTTGCCGGCCTGGTATTTTCCAGTGTTTTCGTAGACCTTGCGAAGGACAAGGTCGCCGATCTCGAAGCGCCTACCGCGGACCCTTTTGTTGTAGTACCGAGCAGCCATTTATTGATAGTTCTGCGGCATATGTCCGCGCTCTTCCTCCACATAATCGAGATTATCGAGAATCATTCTTTTATTCAGGTCGGTATCTCGAGTCATCATGGTTCGGTGGAGGCTGTCGACGTTCACTTCTGCTGGTGTCATAGCTTCGAGGCCATAGGCGAGAGAAAATAGAGTTCGACCGGTCGATTGCCTTGGGGTCGTTCGGTGGGACCATAGTACACCATCTAACTCGTATGCCCAAAGGCCTTTCTTCTCATCAAGTCTTTTCTTCAGTCCGTCAATGATGGTTTTGTTTGTTGCCTCTGCCTGCCCGGTTCCCTGTGGGTATCTTCAAGTTGATTTACTTAGCCTGATTTTCCACTTTGCGCAGAATTCTTCGAAGTCGTTTGAGATAAACTGAGAGCCGTTATCGGCGACGATCTCGTAAGGTAGACCGTGATGACAGATGATAAACTTCCAAATGAAGTTCTGCACGTCCCTAGCTTGGATCCTTACGTATGACTCTGCTTCTACCCATTTCGTGAAGTAATCTGTGGCGACCAGGATGAAACGCTTATGTCTGGATCTTGTGAACGGTCCGATGATGTCCATTGCCCAGCGCATGAAAGGGTATGATGCGGTGGCGGTTGATAGAGGTTCGGTAGGGGAATTTATCATTGGGCCGTATCTTTGGCATTTTTTGCAACTTTTGGCGTATTGGGCGCAATCTTTCATCATGGTCGGCCAGTAGTAACCTATCTTCTTTATCTTCATCATCAGGTCTCGAATGGTTGCCGCCTGCGCCTTCGTGTGTTTCGGCCATTGCCCTTTCAGTTTCATTACAGGCGAGACAATTGAGGAGGATTCCTGACGCACTCCATCTGAAGAGGCCGTCTTTAATAAGTGTATAGTGCATGCTGCGAGTTTTTAAGCACCGTGCTGCCCACTTGTCGCTTGGGACTTCTCCGTTGGCTATGTACATCCTGATTTCGTCTCGCCAGTCGGATTCTGTTGGATGCTTATTATGCTCGGGAAAGGTATTTATGACTTGCTCGGGATCTTCGGAGTCGACTTGGGTTGGTGATATAACCCAAGCATCTTCGGGGTAGTTTGATGCTTGGGTTGGTGATATTTTTGATGGGTTTGATACGTCGGAGATCTGAATCTGAAGCGGAGGCTAGAGATGCCAGTGCGCCTGCTGCTGTGTTGTCTCCACGAGGGATTTTGGTGTGCAAAAATTTACCAGAGTCTGTGTCAGTCTGAGGTAGGCTTCCATCCGTTCATCTTTTGCGTCGTATTCGCCGTTGAATTGATTGGTTACGAGCTGGAAGTTACAGTATACATGAATGCTTTCGGCACCGACCTCCTTTGCTAGCCTGAGTCCGGCGAGTAAGGCTTCATACTCTGCCTCGTTGTTCGAGGCTTTGAATTCCAATTTGAAGGACTGTTCCACGATTTCCCCGGTGGGCGATTCTAATCGGATCCCAACACCGGAACCGTGCCGAGACGACGAGCCGTCAATGTGGAGGATCCACTCCTGTGCCTTGTGGTCGGCAGCCGCTAGTTCGGGGGGAATTTCGATTATAAAATCGGCCAGGACTTGGGATTTGGCGCTTGTTCATGGTCGGAACTCGATGTCGTATTCACTGAGTTCGATTGCCCACTTCGCCATGCGGCCAGATTGGCTCGGGCTGTGGAGTATTGCTCGGAGCGGCTGTGTTGTCATAACGGCGATGGTATGTGATTGGAAGTTTGGTCGTAGTTTGCGTGCGGAAGTTACGACGGCCAGAGCAAGTTTTTCGAGGGTTGGGTATCGCGATTTTGTACCGTCCAACGACTTGCTGATATAAAAGATTGGTTTTTGCTCGCCGCGATCTTCTCATACTAACATACCGCTTACTGCTGTTTCAGATACCGTACGTATAGGTAGAGCATTTTGCCTTCCTCTGGTTTTGCTAAGATCGGTGGCATCGTGAGATACTCTTTTAGTTTTTTGAAAGCTTCTTCGCATTTATCGTCCCATTCGAACTTTCTGTTTTCTTAGAGCTGTTGATAGAAAGGTAGGCACTTGTCCATTGATTGGGAGATGAAGCGGTTGAGTGCGGCAATCCTCCCCGTAAGCCGTTGTACCTCTCTCATGTTCTTAGGTGAGGTGAGTTCGGTCATGGCCGATATCTGTTTTGGGTTTGCCTCGATGCCATGTTGGGTGACGATGTACCCCATAAATTCTCCCGATGTAACTCCGAATGCGCACTTGGCGGGATTGAGTTTCATTCCGTAGTGATTTAAGATTTTGAAGCAATCTTTGAGATGGTTGATGTGGTCTTCGGCTTTACGAGATTTGACAAGCATGTCGTCGATGTAGACTTCCATGGTTTTGCCGAGTTGTTCGGCGAACATCCTGTTGACGAGCCTTTGGTATGTGGCTCATGCATTCTTAAGGCCGAACAGCATAACTCTGTAACAGTATGTACCTCGGTCGGTAATGAATGCAGTTTTTTCCTGATCGTTGGGATGCATCATTATCTGGTTGTACCCGGAGAAGGCATCCATAAAGGAGATAAGTTCATTCTCGACGGTTGCCTCTACCAACAGGTCGATGTGAGGAAGAGGGAAGCTGTCCTTTGGGCAAGCTTTGTTCAGATCGGTTAAATCGATCCATACTCACCATTTACAATTTTTCTTTTTGACCACGACTAGGTTGGCCAGCCAATCGGGATATTTTACCTCGGAGATTGAGCCTGCTTCGAGCCACTTTTCAACCTTGTCATTGACTGCTTGACCACGTTCTGGTCCCAGCTATCTTCGTTTCTGCTTAATCGGTTTGTAGGTCGGGTCGATGTTGAGCTCGTGTCACGTAACTCTTGGATCAATACCTCTCATGTCTTTTGTCGACCACGCGTATGTTGATGCGTTTTTTTGCAAGAACTGAATTAATTCAGTTTTTGTTGTTTCGTTTAGCTTGGAACCTGTTCCGATGCGCCTTTTTGGCCTACTCTGATGGATGCAGATCATGGTAGTGAGACTTCGGTTGGGCTCGGTCACCGCAGATGTTCCCAAGCTTCCAATATGGAGATTTACTCGTCGAAGCCTTCGCTCGGTGATAAAGCATGTTCGGGCCATCCGTTGGTTTCCTCGGATTGTGAAGACTTATGTTGCCGTTGGGAACTTGACGGACTGGGGATACGTCGATGGTATCGCTCTAAGTGAGAAAAGCCACGGGGTTCCCATGATAACGTTATACACTGCGTGTTTGTCGATCACGACGAATTTGATGAGTTTGGTTATCCCTCCGGTGTGCACGGACAATTTGATTGTTCCGACCATCATTGTCGACTGGCCATCGAACCCCGTGAGTGGTTTTATGCTGGGTTTGACCCTATCTTCGCCGATCTCCATTTTTTTTAGGGTCTCTTTGAAGATTTGGTCGACTGAGCTTCCAATGTCGATCAAGACTCGGGTCACCTCGTAGTCTTCAATCTTTAGCTCTATTACCAGGGGGTCATTGTGTGGCCTGGCCAGGTTTCTGGTGTCTGCTTCTCCGAAAAATGACGGGCATGTCAACCTTGGCTCTTTCCACGATGTTTTGGCTTACGACAGCCTGTTTCTCATACTGCTTTATGGACCTGATCGAGTCGTTTCCGGTTTGAAATTGGCTCATTATCATGATTATCGTATGATCGTTTAGGTGGGTCGGTAATGTTACCGCTTTGCCCTATCTTTAAGTTGTTTTTGTGCTGACTGCCGCTAGCTGGATTGGTATTTCTTGTTTGGCTGACCCGGTCCATCTAGCGTGACCTCCCCGGCCTTATATTTGGCTAGGAGGTGGTCCTTTAGATGTCGGCATTGGGCGGTGGAGTGCCCGAACAACTGATGATAGTCACAGAAAGATTTGGCGTCCTTGATATCTTTAGAATCTTCGTTTCGTATGTACTTGTTGGTCCATGGTTTCTGGGGAGAATTCTGCGTGTTTCCCACATAATAGGTCGAGGATTTCTTTCCCCAATCCTCTTTGTAGTCAGTGTTGTAATGTTACCGGGGTTCGTAATGGTCATCTTTTGGCCTTTCCTTGGTGGTCGGAGGTTTAGCCGGTGAATACTTCTTTAAATTGACCGCTCGGTCTTCTTCTAGAATAATGTATCATGTGGCCCAGTGCATTGCGTCTTCGAGGGTCACAGCTTCGTTGATTAAGAGATCATCCCTGAACTTCGAGTCGTGTCATAGGCCATTTCTTAGTGCGGCAAGGGCAGATCCATCCGGAATAATGACTTTAGAGATTACTGCTTTGAACCGATCCATGTAGGCTCGGAGGGACTCTTTCGGTCCTTGGGTTAGTGCCCAGAGGTCGGCGTCTGATGCTCCCTTTTGCATGTACATATAGTAATGCTTTAGAAAGGCTGCAAATAATTTTTGGAAACTATCTATGGAGTTTAGTTCAAGATGTGAAAACCAGTTGAGTGCCGAACCACCTAGGTTTTCTACGAACAGTTGGTAGTACCCGTCATCCTTCTTGTCTGGAGTGAACTGGATTCTGCCCATAGCTATGGTAAACGCGGTCATGTGTTGTCTAGGATCCTTCCCGCCCTCATAAGTAGGTATTTTCAGCTTTCCAGTATTCCTGATTGGAACCGAGGTGATCCGTGTGGTGAACGGGGTTTGTTATGTTTCTTCGAGCACACGGTTTATTGCGGGGGCGGAGCTGAGAGCTCGGTGGACCTTGGAGGTCATATCCTTAAGCTTGGCTTTCATACCTTCGATCTCGAAATCTCGTTGAGAGGTCGGATCCCGGTGTTGTGTGGTAGAGGCTCGAGCCACTCTGAGGCTTCTCGGGCTGCCGGTTGACCCGGCTGCTGCTAAGTTTGTCGTCCTATCCAGATTAACCGGTTGACTTGGCCTTTCAGTGGCCAAGGGTGAAGGGCTCCTAAGTTGTGGTGATTCGTTGGCCGATCTGAGGTTTGCGGTATCTAACTGTTCGCGGTAAATAGCTTGAGCAGCGGCTAGTACTTCTAATCTTTCGTTTGTTTTCTGCGTCAGCTCATCCTGTTAGTTAAAATGTTGTAGTAGTTTATCCAGCATGGTCGTAAAGTCGACCTGATCATCGGAGATTTGAGTGCTTTCGTGTCTAATTGGTCCGGTTTGGGTTGTGGTGATACCTTCGGTGTTGGTTTCTTCTATGTCTGCCTCCGAGTTAGGTTCATGCATTATGATTGTGACTTCTTGGGTGATCGTTTCGTTGATCGGTTGGTCGTTCTCCATTTTCGAGCTCGAATCTTTGCGTGGGAAAATCTCAGGGCCCCCTACCTGGCGCGCCAATTGTTGAACCACGAGTCCGGTTTGATATTTATAGTAGAAAAATGGGTCGGAGATTCTTGTTTATATACAGATCGAACTTGGAAATACAATAAATGGGAAGTTTGCAACATTTATCAATTCGATAAAGATGAATCCGGGAAACCTTCTACTGTGATCGATAGTGGATGAGGTCGGGACTGAGTGCTAATACCGAACGGGATGTTATTAGCTTGGGTGATTACTGGCGCCGAACTGGGTGTTTCCTGTGAGGTCGGGATATTTGAAGAATTATTTTCCGGCGACGGTGGTCGGTCAGAACTTTCACTTCCAGAGTTAGAGTCCAAAACTGTGCATTTTAGGTCCCTTGTGCTCTCCTTAGGAAGGATCAGATGCCCTTAACTATAAGGTTTCAACCCTATTTATAGGTAAATATCAATCAGAAACCATAGTCAGATTTATACTATAGTAACTGATTTAATCATCCTATGATTAGGTCCAGATGTCTTTGGTGAGTTGGGCCTCCGACTAGTGGGCTTTTGTGATCTTTCTGGGCCAGTCCTATTTTAATGATGGGTGAAACCCATGTCCAACAAGAGCCGCTTCGATTGCTGATATTGTCGGTTTGCCTTTGCCTTGTCTTAGTTTCTATGGTATAGCTTCAAACTATCTAAAGCAGCTATCTATTCCCGAGGATAAGGTTCTTGCTCTGGTGCGTCTCATACACAACTGGTCAATGCCTTCGGATTTATATCTATCCACGAATGAGCTAAAGCTTCCTACCCATGTGTGTGTGTGTGTCATGTCTATTCTGATTGTAGCTATACGGATGCGTTATCACATTAACGATTTCTGAGGAATCTAATTCTCCAATTCATGATGAAGAGGAACTTGCCGCTGCGGAGTCATCAGATGTCACCGAGTTTGACACCGAGGAACTTCTAAAAAATCTTGAAGCCAAATATTATGAGGTCGCTGCTGAAACCCTAGGTTAATCCCTTTTACCGACCTGTCTTGCCTCATGTATATATATATATATATATATATATATATATTAATCTTTCTAGATTCAATCCTTGTTGAATCTTGTTTTGTTTTGCAGAATATGAGGAGAGTCTTTTTTCCTTTTTATCGCACGGGAAACGAAGGAAGAGTGCAGAATATTTGAATCTTGTTTTGTCATGTACATTAATCATCATTTTTGAGGCTTTCACTAATAGCCCAATAACCCACATTTCTCATTCAAATCCAAACCATTTTTGCATAATACGAATGTCCAATTAATGACCCATTTATATTAACTAAAAAATGTTCCAACATCTTTTATCTCTCGGGTCGAGCGTTGATTCTTTGATCTTATGTTCTTCATTTATTCCTTCATTTCTTACTTTAAACGATCTTTTTGTATTTTAAGACAAACTCTGGGTTTTTGGATTTTGCATCTATTCAATAAAACTCCAAGCGGTTAAAAAAACAACGATTTTTTAAAATTTCTATTTGTTTGTTACTCTAATAATTATTTCCTTTTTCCATTTTATTGGTATTGATTTGGAATATGTTACAATCAATTAGGGGTGACCAATTCAGTCAACCCAATCCAATCCAACCCAATCCAACACAACAAACCTGGATTAGTTTGGATATGGATTTATATAAAAACCTATTTAGGTCGAATAGTATTAAGAAGAAATAGTTCAAAATGGTACGTTTTCTAACTTTAATGTCAAGCGTGGTACCCTCGTAGGGAAAATTGTAGAACTAGTACACTTTTTTGGAAATACCAGCGCTACCGCTTAAGACCAGCAGAGTTAACGCGGACCGGTGGCACACTGTCTGCATGTTGACATTTGCAATGCAGGTAAATGTAGACTACGCAGAGTACAAGTAGAGAGAGAAAAGAGTATGCGCAGTCTCTGCTTTTACTCGCAGAAGAAAAACAAAGTGTTCTCAGTCTCTGCCGTTGGAAGCAGAGTATACGCAAATACTGTTTATATTCTACTTGTATTATGCAAAAAATTGGTATACACTGCTGTGGTTTTTTACAGTTAGGGTTTCGCAGACCAAACCACCTAACGGTAGACCAAAGCCAGACTGGTATCAGACTTTAGGATAATCATTACAAAAAGAGCTGAACATTGACTCCTTCCAATTAGCTTTGCACTTATGTTTCTTCATAATAAAACATAAACTCCCGACAAAAAAAAACAAACAAACATAAACTCATAAACAGTTTTATTAGAAGTGATCAGAGTTGTAATCTTGAAGGGGTGGAAGAAACAACACAAAGACGTCTCGTCCTCATCCATGAAGCGCTATGCGAGCGTGTTGTTAGGGAAACAGGCCGAAAGTGAGTGAGTATTGGGTTGGCCCAACCATGAAGTAGACATATCCATGTCCATTCGCTTCATCCTCAATGAACTTCACCGTGGCAAGGAAATGCATGGTTGGCACGGGGTAGGTCAAGTAGTCCATATATCCTCCAACTCCTTCAAGTGCTTGAACCCTTCTTGTGTCCACTCCTCAAAATCGCAGGTGCCTTGAAAAGAATGGTGACTGATTCTTGTTGAAGTGCTCGTGGTTGTGAAATAATTTTTGTTATGTTCTAAAATAATTTTGAAAATACTATTCATGAAGGGGTGGAAGAAACAACACAAAGACGTCTCGTCCTCATCCATGAAGCGCTATGCGAGCGTGTTGTTAGGGAAACGGGCCGAAAGTGAGTGAGTATTGGGTTGGCCCAACCATGAAGTAGACATATCCATGTCCATTCGCTTCATCCTCAATGAACTTCACCGTTGCAAGGAAATGCATGGTTGGCGCGGGGTAGGTCAAGTAGTCCATATATCCTCCAACTCCTTCAAGTGCTTGAACCCTTCTTGTGTCCACTCCTCAAAATCGCAGGTGCCTTGAAAAGAATGGTGACTGATTCTTGTTGAAGTGCTCGTGGTTGTGAAATAATTTTTGTTATGTTCTAAAATAATTTTGAAAATACTAGTGCTATCACCAGTAGTGCATTAACCGGTATAAGCCGAAACCAGAAAACTCGAGAAACTCGGTGAAAACCGAGTGGGTAGGGTATCGCAGACTGAAAACCGAGTGGGTAGGGTATCGCAGACTGAAAACCGAGTGGGTAGGGTATCGCAGACTGACTGAATATCACCAACGGCAGACCGAAGGCAGATCGCAATCGGAGAATTCGTTTGTAGAGAGTTTTTGTTGATGTATATTTGTATATACTTCCACTTCCTTTATACATTATTTCTTTAATTTCTAACTGTTGTCAAAGTACAACTTATGTTAAAAAGAAAAACTCCACAGTGAAAACCGAGTGGTTAGGGTATCGCAGACTGAATGAATGTCACCAACGGCAGACCGAATGCAGATTGATATAGGAGAATTCGTTTGTAGTGATTTTTTGTTGTTGTATGTTTGTATATACTTCCACTACCTTTATACATTATTTCTTACTGGTTTCAAAGTAAAACTTATGTTAAAAAGAACAACTCAGACAAAAAAAATCGTTATCATATGTTTCTTCGTGTATCTTTGTTCAACACGACACTATGTGAAACATTTCCTTGGTATTTACCATGGTTATTGATTTTTCTTCCATTCTGTGTTTTCAATGTAAATAAGCTTTTAAACACTTAGATTGAAGATCACTTTGGAGTTATGACGTCTAAACAAATGTTAATCGAAGTTTTTAATTCATTTTGAGTGGTTTAGGGTTTCGCAGACTGTATGCCGATGTAGCGCAGCATTTTTGAACAGTTTCTACTAAAAGAAAAAGGCGGCGCTGACTTAACTGTACGACAAAAGGGGGCGCCGTCTTAATTAGGTAATATTAGTTTAACAATATTTCCACAATATATATTCGGGCCTCAAAGCAGTTGTTTCAGGCCCATGAAGTCCAGAAAGCTTAGAAAACACAACACTCTTCTTCTACTTCCCTTCGGCAACCCTAGGGCAGAGGAGCGTATCTTCAATTTTGTCGATCTCTTTCTTCATTTTCTTCATTTCTCCGATAATTCTCCGATCTCTTCATTTCTCCGATATTTCTCCTTCGAATATATCATGTATATGAATGATTACGAGATGGATTTTCCTGCCATTATTTTTTCCAAAGGAAACGAGCCAGATCCAAATACCATAATAAACTACAGTTCGAAGTTCAATCATCTTTCACTGGTGGAAGGTGTAGTGGGTGAGGAAGTGTGGGATTATGTCCGTAAGTCACCGCTAGGAGTTATTTGTAAGTTTGAGAAGTTGGGTTTCGGATGGAGTGCGAAATTTGTGCATCACCATCTTATTTGCAAACAATTGGAGTGTGAAAGCTCATTTGAGTTGTGGTTTTTGATCGCGGGGCAGCCAGCATGGTTCTCGCTCTTCGAGTTTGAAGAGATCACAGGTCTTAACTGTAATGAAATTACGCAGTTGGATGGGTTGGTATCTTCTCAAGCTAATCACCAAACCTGGAATCGCTTTCGGGGTCTTCTCAAAATACGCCGTCCTAGCCCTTGTATTGAGGACATAGTGAAATTGTGTATGAAGCATGGTGGAGATATAAGCAAATCTTGGTCCAGGGAAGATAAAATTAGGCTTAGTTACCTAGCTATTCTGTCTAACGGTCTGTTGGGTGTTGATCGGCATACCGAAATTCCCCTTAACCTAGCTAGGTTGGTGATAGATTTGGCAACTTTCGAAGGGTATCCCTGGGGAAGGGTTGCTTACAAAGATCTTGTTGAGCAGGTTAAGTTAGTAACTAAAGAGAAGATATGGCAAGACTCTTATGTTTTGAAGGGGTTCGTGCAAGTTCTACAGGTTTGGGCGTATGCTTATGTGCCCAAAGTGGGAGAAAATTTGGGAACACCTATAGCTTTTGAAGATACACATCTGCTAAGATACAAGGGAAAAGTTGGCAAACCCGATATGGAGAAGATCTTCTCGAGTGAAGAGGTATGTATATCTTTGGCATAGTTTGTTGAAGTAAAAATGTAGAGTTTTGGCAGAGTAAGCCACAGTGGCAGCGTCTGCAAAAAGACTCTGTCACAAGTTTACATATTCTCATCGCTAGACTTCTGGCAGAGTTACGCTGACTTCTGGCTGACATCTGGCTGACTTCTGGCTGACATTTATGTAACCATATAACTGTTTTGTAGGTGATTGTAACTACTATGTGTGAGAGATCCCGGGCAGAAATCTATCCACGTTAGAAAGGTAACGACGTAATAGATGTCAAGCTTGATAATCTCATCAAATACATTCTCTCTAGCCAGCCGTTGTCGGACATCAAATGGAGCGTCTCAAAAACGCCGCCAGTCCCAGAAAACCGCACTAGGAAAAAAAGGAAAGTAGATAATGAAGGAAAGAGAGGAAAAGAGAAAAAGAGGAAGGAAATTGAAGAGCGAGATGGAGAAAAGAGGAAGAGGAAGCGGAAGGGAATTGAAGAATATGAAGAAGAAGAAAAAGAAGAAGATGACGGACGGTATGTCATGAAACCGAAGTTCTCTGTAGTTAAAATCCCATCTAGTGGTTCAACAGATTTCGTCGACATCATTGAATTTGTCCTGGATAAACAGCAGACCAAGTTTGACGCAGTTGTAGCTAGAATTGAAAATGCTAGACTTGATCAGCAACGAGTAAATTTGGAACAGCAACGAACCAGCATGGAACAGCAGAATGTTTTGGGTGAAACTTTAAACAAGGTTGCACAGATCATTGGAAAGCTGATGGAGCGGATGACTTGTTTCGAGCAAGATACTCGCTTCTCTAACAACAAACTAAAACCTGACAATCGCATGGTATGTCCAACTCAGCAATTGTTGAAATAAAAGCGCTAGCATGATATGCGATATCATGCTCTATCAGATGTGGTAAAACAATATAGGGGCATGGCATACTCTGCTTGCCTACGTTGTATCATTCATTTATGTGAGACATGTAATTGTTACGGCAGACTAATAATGGCATTCAATACTATTCATCATTGGCATCCCTTAATATCCTATACGGCAGAGTATGCCCTTAAGGTGTAAGAGGTTGAAGCTGAGTTAATCTAACAGTCATTATTTTGAAATTTTGCAGAATGACGAAGAAGAGACGATGGTGGATAACAAAGGAGATGGCAAAGACAATGAAGGAGAAGGAATCAAGGTTGTTGCCTCTGGCTCCTTTTCAAATGAGAAAGTAAGAGATAGCAAAGAAAAAGTAATTGATAATGGCATCGAGGCAGAGGATGCCAAACAAGAACAAGTAGGAGATTATTCAAAAATATATTGGAGTGAAAAGGCAGAGGATGCCAAACAAGAATAAGTAGGAGATGATGCAAAAATAGATTGCTGTGAAAAGGCAGATGGCATCGAGGCAGAGGATGCCAAACAAGAACATCTTCAAGATATGTTCCATGGGGAAAAAATATACAAATGTGAAAGGCAGAGGATGCCAAAGAAGAACATCTTCAAGATGATAGTAATGATGGAGATGGGACTGAAAAGGAAGCGGATGCCAAAGAAGATAAAGGAGAAAATGATGTCAATGTCTGCCTTCAGGCAGAGGATGCCACTGCAGCTGATGGTGGTAAAGAAAAGGTTATATCTGATAAGGCAGCTCTTTCTAACGAAGCAACTGTCGGTGAAAAAATTGATGGGAGTGTAGAACATCTTCTTGCTGATGGTGAAGTTGGATATGCTAAAAAAAGTGATGGGAGTGAAAAGGCAGAGGATGCCAAAGAAGAACATCTTCAAGATGATGGTAGAGTTGGAGATGTTGAAAAAAGTGATGGGAGTGAAAAGGCAGAGGATGCCAAAGAAGAACATCTTCAAGATGATGGTAGAGTTGGAGATGTTGAAAAAATTGATGGGACTGAAAAGGCAGAGGATGCCAAAGAAGAAAAAGGAGATAATGATCCCAAAGCATGCCTTCAGGCAGAGGATGCCACTCCCGCATATGAAAGCAATGTTTGCATTAAGGATGCCGCTGCAGTAGATGAAACTAATGTATGCATTAAGGATCCCATTAAGGCATTGATAACCAACGTCTGCATGGAGACAGTTGCTTCCACTGCTGAAGATGGTAAAGGCTTAGTGATTGACACTGAAATCATTGAAGAAAGAGGAAGAGGAAGAGGAAGAGGAAGAGGTAGAGGAAGAGGTAGATGAAAAGGAAACTCCCAGCCAGTTAATATCATTGAACCATCAGTGGATTCAGTCCACCCAACTACATCCCAAATAAAAATATACGAAAGCTCCAGAAATCTTCGCCAGACCAACAAGCTAACAACAAGGAGGAGTGAAAGGTTAAGCAAATCGACTGCGCTTCCTGTTGTACCTAGCAACAACGCAAAACCACTGGCCCAGAAATCTGCTTACGAAATTGTATTTGGAGATGTTGACCAAACACTGGTGGACAAGATGAACGTATTCAGAGCCGATGAGTAAGTACACACAGCCTATAAGATCGTCTATTTTATCTTGCAGTCTAACTTGAATGTTGATTTTCTTCGACAGAACAAATATTTATCCATATGGAGGGAAAACAACGGCCCATGAATTCTTCAACTTACTTTTGAAGCCGAGGGAATGGTTACACGATATGGTAAGTACATTCTTCCTCGTCAACAGTGGATCTGGCAAAAGTGTTTATTTCATGTTTAGCTGGCAGACCGTTGTTGTTGTGTGTCTAGTAGACTTTGCTTTGGTGCCTAACATTTGTCCTTCTTTTATTATCAGCACCTTGACGCAGCACTGGACTTGTATAGACTAAGGCTAAAGAGAAATCCTAGTTCTTTCAAGAGTCTACGGATTGCTATATTGGATGCAGCATTTCAAATGCTTTGGAAGAATAGGTACGACGACTGGCGTAAGCTTGAAAGATGGCCTGGTGGTACTTACGAGAATGTACACGGTATTCTTCCAGCTTATGCCGCAACAAAGTTGGCCTGGGGCAAAGACGTTGATACGTTATACTTCATTCTACACGGGAGCTCGAATCATTGGGTTGGGATGGTCATATCATTGGTTGACCGGGTTGTCTACATATATGATTCCTTAAATACTCCAGAATCATATATTGTGGCAGCGGCGAGGGCTTTTGCTGAAATGGTTCCTGCCGCAATTCATATGTGCTTTCCTCAAGACTACGATCAAGCAGCTTTTACAATCACAATTGTAAAAAACCTTCCCAAAATGCGTCCACAAGTAGGTGATTGTGGAGTATACCCACTCAAATACATTGAGTGTCACATGTTAGGATTACCACTATCAGCAAGAGAACTGTGTAATGCAAAAATGATGACCTGGAGGACGAAGCTCGCTGCAGAGGTGTTGGATGAGACATCTTCGTATACCGATCAACGCATGTGTGATGAGAAAATTATTGCAAGTATCTACGATCCCTACGACGTTCAAATTTAATTGCATGGTTAGTAAATATATGTATATAGTAAATATTACATTAACCAAACTCTGCGGCGTACAAGCAGAATTTATGTTTTTCCTTCCTTAGTAGAAGAGAACTTATTCTGCTTATTCTTCGTTTACACGCATCATAAACTACGCTTATAGATTGTAAACCGAGAATACGCAGCACCTGCTCATACTCTGCATCTGTTTTGCTTACACTCAGCATAAACATGGGCAGAATAAGTTCTCTTCTACTAAGGAAGAAAAACATAAACTCTGCGGCGTACAAGCAGAATTTATGTTTTTCCTTCCTTAGTAGAAGAGAACTTATTCTGCTTATTCTTCGTTTACACGCATCATAAACTATGCTTATAGATTGTAAACCGAGAATACGCAGCACCTGCTTATACTCTGCATCTGCTTTGCTTACACTCAGCATAAACATGGGCAGAATAAGTTCTCTTCTACTAAGGAAGAAAAACATAAACTCTGCGGCGTACAAGCAGAATTTATGTTTTTCCTTCCTTAGTAGAAGAGAACTTATTCTGCTTATTCTTCGTTTACACGCATCATAAACTACTCTTATAGAGTGTAAACCGAGAATACGCATCATCCCATTTTCCAGCATTGAAGTTGATGTTTATTATAAATGCAGAGAAGTAGCAGTACTAAACGCAAAATCTGCAGAAACATACATGGTACGTATATAAACATAAGTTCAAAATCTGCCTAAAATATGCTCCAAACCTAGGTCATCTGCTTCGCATACTTTTTTGGTACTCTGCTTCTATATCCAAGTCTATTTGTACTCTGCACCAAAATCTGCCCGTAGTTTCCATCCAAAACGAGATGTAGGTTACTCTGCACCAAAATATGCCCGTAGTTTGCATCCAAAACGAGATGTAGTTTGAAAGTTTAGAATACACACAGAAACACAAATCGAAGAAAAGAGTACAAACAACAAATCCAAGAAAAGATAAACAACATCAAATAAACTAAATGTTGTTGAAATTTTAAGAAAAGTAAAATAATTAGGATCAATTCGTAAATTTTAAAAATATGGATAACAAGAGTTCTACATAACTTTAGTCCTCCATAAACGAAAGATTAAGTTTTAACCAATCAATATGAGGAACTGTAATTGCTCTCAGCTCCTCCTCAGCAATCATTTCTTTCTCTGCTAACTGCTGCCGCCTAGCATCCATGACCACTTGTTCTTCATGCATCATCTTCTCCAACATAGAGCATTTACCGGCTATTCTTTCCAACTTGAGTTTGACGCGGTGAGCTTCATCCTTCGCTCTCATTTGAGATCGCACCAGCAGAATAATTTCCCTCAGGCGATCCTTTCCTTCCTTTT
Source organism: Pseudoturritis turrita (assembly GCA_900406555.1). Classification (NCBI taxonomy): domain Eukaryota; kingdom Viridiplantae; phylum Streptophyta; class Magnoliopsida; order Brassicales; family Brassicaceae; genus Pseudoturritis; species Pseudoturritis turrita. The sequence continues at coordinate 152,744 of OVBL01000652.1, read as the reverse complement.
CCACCTCCATAACTGCATCATTCCGCTTCTCTTCTGCTTCCAACTCCAGGTGTCTTCAAATGCCCTTCAAGTATTTTGTATTTTTTAGGTTTTTGGTGCTTTTCTTTTCTTTGAATGATCTGCGGCCATGATGTCTTGAATATGTGCCTGTAAAAGAGTAAAATGCAGAGAATGTGCCTATTAAAAATAGGAATCAACTGTGCAGACTAAAAAAAGATTGAGTAGAAGAGAAGCCGCAAGTTATTTTGAGGGTTCTTCTTTCTTTTATAGACGAGAGAGATAAAGATAAACCACGTACGTCAGTTTTTTCGCTTAGCTGTCATTTCAAGGGTCCACCTTCCCATCATTTCAGCGGTCCACCTTCCCATCATTTAACCCGTTATTTCGTAGAGTATATGTAGAGAAGGTGCCTAAGCAGAGTACTATTAAATTTATTGCAGAATATAAACAGAGTAGTCGCAATCACTGCCATTCCTTATTTAACGCATTCTATCATGTATGATCGAGACGTGACGTATGATGTATTGTAGTAGAACAATTAATAATGTACCTTGTTTCTTGTGTTCAATAATGCGATGATCGACATGTGGCCCTTCGCATGGCACAGCATCATCTCACAGGCATCTAGTAATAGCTGCAAAGTATGGCCAATTAGGGTTTCCATACCGATACGGTTTCCCTTCAACGAGTATAAAAGATCTCTTCTTTATTTGGGTGTACAAACAAAGATAATTTATCCTTTCCTCCCATCAGTCTCAAACAAACAAAACAAAGATAATCCAAAAGCTACCAGAACGCAAGCGTATCTTTTATTCTTCTTTTCTACCCATCAGTCTCACCAATCTTCTTTGAATCTGATGTCTGCCTTTTCCTCATCTTCTTCTTCCTCTGGCAGGAGCGAACTCAACAGTGTTCATCCTGTTCTGCCTTGGAATTCGGATTGGTTCAAATATCCAGAGGTTCAAGATGTGCCCGGGATTCCTCCGGTAGGCTATATCACCGTCTATTGGTCTTCCTTTCGGGCAGGTTTCCGCCATCGCCTATCTTTTTTTATGATGGAGTTTTGTAAAGAACTTCGGATTGCACCCAGCCAGCTTAATGCTCGCTCATGGGGGTTAATAAACGCCCTCCAAATACTGTCGGACTTATCTGGAATCACTGTTTCGAGTGCTATGATTTTTGGGGCTTTTGAGGTTAGGAGTATAGACCCCTGGTCTAATAGATATGAACTTGTTCTTCGTGACGGTTGCAGATCTCCAGTTGAACTTCCCCTCCAAATTGAGGGTGGTGATGATGACAAGATTCACTACTTCTTTGTTCATCATTCCGGTCCTGACGGACTTCCCCGCTTGTGGTCTGATTCAGGTAATTTCCCTCTTACAAAAATGTTATTAGACTTTCGCGAATTGATCAAGCTAACTCTTTCAACATGCGTTTTCTCTCTGTTGCGCTTCATCAGTTCTAACAACGCAGAACCATCGCACATATCCCGATTTTCCTAATGCCCTTTTTTTTATTCCACTCCCTTACCGGCGCCCTGAGTTTCTTCTCTCCGACGCCGCAGTTGACGGGAGTTCTCTTCGGGCGGATATCAACGAAGCAGAGGTCCGTCCAAGTAGCCTGGTCGCCTTAGGCTTACTTGGCAAAACGTGTATCCATCTCGCATCACTAATGTTCATTGTCCTCATTGCGAGGAGTTGGAGTTGGAGGGAGAAGCCTTACGTGCTAAAATATGTGGTTTGGAGACTCGTCTTCGGAATATGGAGAGGGTTGTGGATTCGGTTAGGGTTGTGGCAATAACTTTGACCCAGCAGTCAAGGTTCTTGGATCGTATTAGTCGCGAGTTTGGATCGGCCGACGTTGGCTGCGATGTTGCTGGGAGTTCTAGAGGGGTGAAGCACGACCGTTCCCCGGACACTTCGTAGAATATCACCTGTTTTTTATCTATTTAATTTTGTAATTGTAAGTTTCAAAACGGTTGTTAATGTTATGGTATATTCAGTTATTATTTATCTCTTAGTTATCGAATATGCCACTGCTATTCAAGCAAAATGCTATGATCTGCGTAAAATGTGTCGTAGTCTGCTTTAAACCACATACGTCTAATACAGTTGTAGCAGAGAAGCCGCGTAAAATTTGTATCGTATAATAAGTTAAATTCTACCATATTTGCATAACATTTGCAGTGAACATGCAAATAAGGCAAAGTTAAAAGACAGATGTGCAAGCCAAAGAAACAACCCAAGGAAAAGATAAGCAAAACTGATTGGCTGTCACATTGATGTTTCTGGTCCAGTAACCATCAGTTTGCTATTGATCTGCCGTTGGTTTGCTATGTTCTGTTGGAGCATTTTAAAGCTTCAGCAGACTTCTGGCAGAGTTTAAACTTCAGCAAACTCCTGGCAGAGTTTAAAACTAGCTTCCTAGAGAAGATTCCATATTAGTTAATTGTCTATATAAGTGTAGTCTCATGTAAAGGAAAAGATATACAGAAATATAAGAATTATTGAGATACTCTCTCTTCACTCTCTCTCTATACTCTCTGATCTTCATAATCTATTCTCTAAATTCCTACATATTTATCTGCTGATAATCTCGTAAATGCCTTCACGACTAAATAATGATGACATGGCGAGAAATGCCAAATGGATAGAGATGTTATTAACACTACACCTATACATTGTCATTTGATTCTTCTGTTATATAACAAATGCGTGCTTTTTTATCGTTTATTTTTGGCAGTACCATTAGGATCAGTTCTATATATGGGTAGGAGCCCGTATTTGCCATGAGATTGATAATGTTTAAAAATTCAAAGATATTTGAATTTTCAATTTTCCCCCTAAACGCGCTTAATGCACACTCTCTAAAAAAAAACCGTAGAATCCAAATAGACTTTTCCCAGCCTCAGCTTTGATACTAGATGCTACCAGTCGGACCCATCATTTATTAGTTTCTTCTTCCTCAGCTGATAGAGCGTCCAGCAAAATTGGCCCTAGAAAAGAATACGCAGATTAAAAATAGAGGTATGCGATTATCGACACGTCATAGGCAGAGTAAGAGCAATATAACATCTACTGCAACTCAACTTTGATACTAGATGCTACCAGTCGGACCCATCATTTTTTAGTTTCTTCTTCCTCAGCTGATAGAGCGTCTAGCAAAATGGACCCCAGAAAAGAATACACAGATTAAAAATAGAGGTCTGCGTTATCGACACGTCGTTGGCAGAGTAAGAGCAATATAACATCTACTGCAACTCAACTTTGATACTAGATGCTACCAGTCGGACCCATCATTTATTAGTTTCTTCTTCCTCAGCTGATAGAGCGTCCAGCAAAATGGGCCCCAGAAAAGAATACGCAAATTAAAAATAGAGGTCTGCGATTATCGACACGTCGTAGGCAGAGTAAGAACATTATATTAAGTTTGCTCGTACTCTGCTGTTTTGAAGTTTGAATATTATACTATAATTTTCTACTAATTATCTCCAATGACCAATTCAATAAGTTTATTGGGTTGCTGCTAAAAAGTTATTTATAAAAGTAGTTCTACGTCGAATCAAAAGTAATTGTCATACCAATTAAAGAAGTCCGCTCTTCCTCTGCTATGGTGTCCATCAATATGGGCCCCATAATAAAGAATCGTAGAAACTAGAAAATAAGGCCCCTTCAGCAATGCCTTGTTTCTCGTGTTGCCTTTGAGATTATCGACACGTCAAGCTTCGCAACCGCACTTGCCATTGATGGCTGCAGAGTATGCCCGTATGAGAGTGCATGATGTGATGTGAGTTGATATTGTTTTGACTCTTAACATTTTTAATGGAACCGTGAAAAGTAAGTTTCATTTTTACTATATATTCTTAATTTATTATATACGTAATGATTACGTATTCACAATCGTAAATGTTTTTGAGACAATAAAAATAATATTGGTTTTGGAAAAGTTTAATATAAGGTTAGGATAAATGCAGAGACAAAGCAGTACTAGGCGTAGAGAATTCGCAGCGTCTGTTCGTACTCTGCAGTAGGGAAGTTTGTTTTACCAATTAAATGCAGAGTAAGTAAATGCATGACACTGCGCATTCTAACAATTACGGCAATGCCTTGTTTCTCGTATTGCATCATGCGATTATCGACACGTGGCGCTTCACGAACCACACTTGTGATGTGATATTGCTTTTACTCTTAACATTTTTTGGAACCGTAAAAAGTAAGTTTTGATTATTTACCGTTCTTCAATCCAATCGTTTCTTCAAAAGAATCAAAACTTTTCAGGCTCCAACACTTTTCTCCAAACATTTCAGGCTCAAAACTTTTCTTCCAAACTTTTCTCTCAAACTTTCAGTCAAAAAAATGTTTCATTTAGATATGGTTTTAGACTTGTCACTCATGAAGAATGGTGGAAGAATCTTGGTTCAAGTCGTAAGAGAATTTGGAGAGCACTATCCACGCTTTTAACCTGAAAGACACTTTGTTCTCGCTGATTATCACGCTGTAAGAAATGCATGCTTTGATGTCCTTATGTTGTCTCTTAAGAATACATGATTTTGTTTCATTTTTAGAGGATAGATACAATCTTTGGTTTTATGGTTTAGGGTGTTCGGATCTCTGCAACCATTCGAAATCATCTGTTGTCAAAGTTCGACGACGTGGCTGAAGAGGAATGGTATTTGATTAGGGATTTTGAAGTGACGACGAGGCCGGGTCAGTGGAAACTAACACACCATGAGTTCCATATCTTCTTCCATGAAGAATCGATCATTAAAAAGGTAGCACGAATCTGTGGTAACCATATGGTGTCGTTATCTCCATTTCGCAGAGTTCTAAATGGCTCATTGCATAAGAAGATTAGTGTTCGTAAGTATTGATGGAATATTAGTTGTTTGATTTTCCATTTCACGTCAGATCAAATAATCTATATTGATGTTGCTCTATAACACAGTTGATTTGCTTGGTGCTATTGTGAAAGTCAATAAATTAGAAATTTATCAAGGCTTTACAGATGACATTTACGTTGTCCCTGGTCACAAAGTTCTACACTTCACATTGAGGAATTTCAGGTAAGTTAATTATGTTTATAGTTTAGGATGTATTTTGAGAACGAAGTACTATAAATTCGTCTTTGTGAGCTGCAGCGGCGAAGATATCAACTGTATTGCGAAGGGAACATTTGCTGATGAATTTGAGTACTTCTGGCGACTTCAGCCAATTGGGAAGGTCATACTGCGTGCTACGAAATTGGAATATGGACTATTTTGGAGGTAGTGTTACTACTTCATTCAACCATAGAGAACTATTGCAACATATATGAATAGGTTACTCTTTGGCATTGCAAGTGAGATACGTGTCTCGGCTCTCTACCCATTCTCTGAACTCCTCATAAATCCAGCAATTCCTGCCGTTGAAGAAGCAATCCAGCAACTAAGGGTTGTTAAGACCGGTGGTTTCTCAATGGTTGAAGATGCATACATTGATGACCCTATTCGTCGTAACAATACCACCTAGAATAAACCTCGTCAACTGTGTTGTTTAATGTTATTGCACTCGATCTTTTGAGACTCGGAGTAACACTTATGTGTGTCTCGTTATAATAGTTCAGTAATTTATGTATACTTTATTTTGTTTTGTTAGATCTTTGTGGATGAAAACAGGTTGAGAAGATGCAGTTTATGCGCAGTGTAAGTGATGTAGATGCAGCCTAAATGCAGAGTCCGCCCATCATCTGCTTTCAAATGCAGAGTACAAGCAGATATTGCGCCTTCGCTCAAAATAACCGAATTGATCCGCGAGTTCAAAATGAAACACTTATAGCAAACCAGTCTTCAGAAGATACTAAAGCAAACATAGAAAATATACTAAAGAACACACAGGTGAGACAGCTCCTTTCTTTGCCTCCACCACCTCACTCTGATCCCATGGCATACTTCTCCGTCTAGCTTCGCGCAGTTGACTCGAACCTGGATTTGTCAGTCTTGTAAATATGGGCTAGCTCCGGCAGAAAAGGATCATCTAGGATTGGGTCAGTCATCAGCGCGCAAATTGACATCAAAACCTAATTCCATAACAAAAATCCATCCCATTAACACACATGTTTGGCTGAAGTATTTTCTTCGACAAAACTTTGTTAAATCTGAAAAAATTCCAAACCTGGGACACGGTTAAAGCAGGAGACCATTTTCCCTCAAGATATCATAGTCAAGCGCTCCTTTTGCGTTGATGTTTGGGTGGTAAATCTTTGTTTTGAAAGCTACCTGCATGCAAAGAGAAAGAGAATATCAATTAAAAGTAAGATGAAAAGCAAGATGATCAAGAGTGAAGTTTCATCCTGCAACAAATAACAATTAACTGAAAAAGCAAAAAGCAAACCTTTGGCGCCTTTATCGGATAATCCGGAGGAAAATAGATGGTAAGCAAGAAAATCCCTCCGCCATAGGGACTGTCGAAGGGTCCATTGATAGCTGCTTCCCATTCGTAAACACAATCACCAACGGGACCTAAAACATATAAGACTCAACTCAGACATTTAATCTAAATAATACTACATCCATAAAGTTCCTATTATCATCCGTAAATAATACTACCTCTAACTGCATAAAAGACTTGGGAGTCCTAGATTTTATACCTGCCCTGATGAACTGTGTAGGAACATCCTTCTGGAACCGTTTAAGTTCCATTTTAATTCCCCTTACACTATAACCCATGGTCACAAACTTGGTAAGAGAGACGAAGATGATGAATGTTGTGTCTTTGGTAAACAAATAGATGTAGAGACAAACAGACACGACTTTCTCCTATATGAACACGAAACGTTACTCTAGGTTTTTGGCAGACTAGGGAATGTGTTTTCAACTACTGCAATAAAAACATGTTCATTGATGTATACTTTTTATTCTTACGGGTGTTCGCGCCATTTATTGCACGGCAAATTTACGCGCTTTCTCTGCCATTTCTTATTAAATTGAGTTGTCTTTTCCAAGGCAGAGTATCTTAAATTGAGTTTTATTTTCCAAGACAATTTAAAGGAAGATCGACCCCTTTCATTTCTTTTCTTATCTATAAAAATAGTATATTGTTTACGAACAGAATGCCTCTTAATTATTTTCAAAATCCAAATACCGCATCACATCGTAGGTTAACATGCAAATACCAGAGCTCCCTTCGGACATTATCTCTATCATTGCACGAAAACTTGGCCGCCTCACCTTATGGAGAGTCGGACACATCCTCCGAATAGGACGGATCGGTAGAGATGTAGTGTACAGTGATGAAGTCCTCAAGGAACTTAGTCTCGACGATCTATGTGAGGACACAGATAAAATTCTCCTAGACGGGGTGAATTGCAGCTTTTTGTAAGATGCTTAAATGCCGGAAACCCAACTGCTATTTATTATGAGGCTACAAGACTCGTGACCGCAGAACAAGACATCAGCGCAGCCATGGAGCTTTTGGAACGGCTTGTCCCTTTCAGTGCTAACGCAACTTATCTCTGTGGAATGTTGTGTGTATGTGCTGGACGTACGAAAAGGGCTGCACAACTTCTCAAATTATGTGTCGACGTACACGCTGAAGGTGATTTTGATAAACTCACCAGGCTTGGGGATGAGGTTCTGGATGCGGTTGTAGCTTTCTATCCACCCATGAACCATTCTTTTGCATCACCGTGGCAATACCCTGACTGTCCAGATTTGCCTTTTCTAAATTGTGCCACTGAGCACGAATATCAACCTGGATGCGAAAACAGCTACCTGTATTGGTTCGCAAGACAACTTTGCCGCATTACATAGGAGATTTGAACTATTTCTTCTAATTTTATTTGTTTATGTATTTATAAATCCTTGAAAAGTTATGATTCTGTAATTCAAGATGTGGATTTTAATTGAATAACATGTTTTACCCTCGGATTTGTTGAGCATATATATTTTTTGAATGAAAATAAAAGTAAAATCTATAGTAGAGCACAGGAAGATTAATAGCAGATTACTGGATGATTCATGCAGATATCAGACGCAGACTTCACTATACTTGATGCAGATGCAGACTCTGCGATAACAGATGCAGACTCTATGATACCAGATGCACACTCTGCGATACCGACTATTTTATGATACCCACATCAAACTAAAGACTAACATAAAACAACGGAGCACCATAAATAAGGACAAATAAATAAAGTTATAAACCAAGATTTGTTTCCTTGTTTAAATAAACTTGAAGCAAGAGTGAAGCCATAGTCAAGAAAATGGGCATGTTTTTCGATTGTGTCCTGCATTATGGCATTTTGAGCACCTGTGATGAATTTTTGGGCTACTCAGGACTCTTTTCATCTGTGGGGGTGGAGTACTCTGCGAAAGTTTAGCTTTCTTATTTGGTGTTTGAGTAGTCGGAGAATTACGAGATCGTTTCCTTCTCACCTTTGGGGATGGAGTAGTGGGTGAAATATTATCGCTGAATGGAGTACTCTGCTTCATTTTTTTCGTAACGGATGGAGTCCTCTGCTTCGTTTGATTCGTTGTGGATTGAGTCCTCTGCTTCGTTTTTTTGCTTTGTGGATGGAGTACTCTGCGAAGGTTCTGTTTTTTTCTTTTTCCATTGATTACGCTTGAACCGCTTAGCCTTTTCAATAGCAGAAAGGTATCTTTTTGCCTTCGGTCTGCCGGAAGGTACTTTTATGACTGGTGGCAGACATTGTTCACTAATTACGTGTTGTGGTAGAATCAAATCTTTGACTATAGGTTTTATAGGTTCTGAGTATGTTGAATACAAGTAGCCCTTTGTGAAATGATAATCCACCAGGGTAGCTTCATCAGTTTTCCGACTTAATGCTACTTTAATCGCGTGCTCGCAGGGAATCTTCTCGACATCATATTCTTTACAAGTACAAAGTCTTTGCAATCATAAATTTTAAAAAGGAATCAAACTCAGAGCAGATAAACAAGGCAAACATTTCCTGAGACTGGCAGACTTGCTCAGGATACGTTTCCTGAAACTGGCAGTGATAAATAGCAAAAAAAAACTTACATACCTTCTGTAGATCAACCACACAATCATAATCTCCACCTGTAACATGGCTACAATTTGAATCAGTATGATGAACATTTAAAATTTCCAAGCTACCGTGTCTTTCATGCAGTAACTTTTCAACGTTTGGGGGGAAATTTGTTTTTAATGAGGCAGCTTTGTCTCGACTTTCCACAAACCACCTTGACAACAATTTTCTAATACCCTCCACGAAATGTTTAACAGGAAATGATCTGTCTTCCTTAAGCGCGGCATTAATGGATTCTGCAATGTTGCTCGTTATTATACCAAATCTATCTCCTGGAAAATGTGCACGAGCCCATAATCGAAATTCCGCCTCTTCCAAGTAAACTGTTAATTCACTATTCTGACGACGAATCACACCAAACAATTTTTCAAAATCTACCAGTCGATATGCATATGCAGCACGACACACCAAACTGAGCATTGCGTTCTTTTTGAACTTTAAGATGAGGTTATTTTTGAGGTGATAGTAACATACTCCCCTATCAGCTGCGGGGAAAAACTTCTCAATGGCCTTTGCGATTGATGGATGACGGTCAGAAATAATGGCCAAATTTTTATCATCAAGTATCACACCACGCAAATGTGTAAAAAACCATTCCCATGAAGCATCATTCTCTGAGTCTACAATCCCAAAAGCTATAGGAAATATACTCGAATCTGCATCTTGACCTGCAGCTACCAGCATAACACCTCTGTACTTTCCAGTTAGATGTGCTCCATCTACCACAACAACCCTCCTCAAGAACTCAAATCCTTTGATGGAAGCACCAAAAGCAATGAACAAATACTTAAACTTTTGTTGGGCATCACATTCAAGCTTTGTAATCGTACCTGGATTGGCCTGCTCTATTTTGTATAGATAGGAAGGTAAGTCCTGGTAACCCCTCTCAAAAGTGCCTCTGACCAGCTCTCGTGCATATGCCAACGCTTTATGCGCCTTCGTATAGTCTATGTCAAAACAATGTAGTGACTTAATACAGTTTATTACATGCTTAGGCGTGATTCCATTAAGATCATTACCACCACTAAACCTAACAACATACATCTTTCCAATAAATTTTGCATTAGCCTGTCGTTGACGAGAATACCTACAGACAGCAGAGCATGTATGAGCTTCTTTATATATCCGAACGAGAAATTCTGGAGATTCAGATGAAACTGACAGAGTCGACGCACGAATCCTCCAAGAACAATTAGGAACAAAACATTTCGCGATAAATAGTTTCTTCCTCGACGTGGCGATTTTGAAATCAAACTTCTCGATGACTGCAATCTTGTGTAATTGCATAATTAATGCTTCCTTGTCATCAAATATTTTGCCAACCTTAATGGATCCAGATTTCGTCATTGGTAATGGCTTCGTAGGCATCTCATCGAATATATCGCAGAATAAAGGCGGCATCTGCTGTTTCTTCGCATATTGTCGGCAGTCTCTGCTGTTGTTCGGTGGTGGCATCATATGCTCGTCTTTAACATTACCAACATCATCAAAATCCACACCACCATCCTCTTTGATATCACAAGCTTCATCTTTACCCGCAGCTTCTGCTTTAATTCCATCGTTTCTTTTCCATGACACGCAAAGCCGGATAACCTCTTTTTCCGCCATTGTGATCAACTTTGCAAGTTGCCTATCGTTATTCAAGAAGATAGGAGGTGTGTCGCTAGGCATTTTCTCCATGATATGTGTAGGTAACTTATAAGAAATCTCGACTGCATTCATCTGCGTTTCCAAGTTATAATCTTCACAAACAATGCGGAGAAATTCCTCATACTTGATTTGGTCTTCAACCGCAAATAACTTGCTTCCTTTGCTTGAATCAACGTCGAAATCCCAACCCATTTTTACCTTCCATTGTCCAAAAACAGTCAACAAATGCAACATTATCTGTAAAAAAGAGAATGTTCAAAAGATCTGCACACACTATCTTAGAAGATTTTTCGCAGAGCTCTACACTTTGGCAGGGTCTTTTAGAAATAGCTCTGCCAAAGGCGTACTAGAGCTCTAGATGCAGTTTAGAAGATGGTGGTTTAGATAACTAGTGTAATGTTTTGAAGTGTTACCTGTGTTCGTTCTTCCCGAAAATATGCTCGCCTTCAACCCTTAGAATATCTTTAGATGTAAACGAAGATCGTCTTTTCGAAGAATGTACGTACTTTCGTTCAAAATCGAAGTCTGTAAACAATCTTATACTCGGATTTCGCTTCCGTCTCTTTGAAAATATGAAATCTCCCTTTGAGGGTGAAATCGAAATAGTAGATCTAGGTTAAAGGTGGAGAGGTTGAAAAGGTTTATAGCAAACTCAAAAAAAGTAAGAAGTAATGGCATTCTTGTTATTATTGTGAAAAGAGAGGAGTACTTCAAAATCCGACCGTTTATACAATTTAGTTACGTTACAAATGTCAAGCCATGCCCTGCGAACAGTATGCTACAGTCTGTCGAGCAATATCTGCCTTATGTCTACAAAAAAAGCACACACAACATCTGCCTTAAGTCTACAAAAAAGGCACACACAATATCTGCCTTAAGGCTACCACAACTGACACACTATATCTGCCTTAAGGCTACACAGTTAGCAGAGGTTAAGAAGAGTCTCTCCAGCCTTAGCCTTAAGGCTACACAATTCACACACTATATCTGCCTTAAGGCTACATAATTAGCAGAGTTTAAGCAGAGTTTTTCCAGCCTTAGCCTTAAGGCTACAGAATTCACGCAAACTCTGCCAAGCGTAAGGGTATTTTATATATTTTCAAAAAAAAGTGTACTAGTTCTACAATTTTCCCTACGAAGGTACCCCGTTTGACATTAAAGTTAGAAAACGCACCATATCAGCAACTGTCCCTAGTATTAATTTGGGTTTGAGTTATTTGGATCGGTCTTTAGATAACTAAATGATCCAAATAAAATACACACAAAATTACATAAATTTATATTAGTATATAACTTAGAATAAATCTAAAATTACCTAAATCAAAATTAGTAATTTAATATTAATTTTTTAATTATATCTAAAATTACCTAAATCAAAATTAGCAATTTGCTATTAATTTTCTAATAATTTAATTTGTATGAATATGTTTAGTTTATTTTGCCTGTTTTGCTAGGAATTTTCAAGGATTTTTTTTCAATTATACTATTAGTTTTTTGTTCGACTTTGTAAGTCGTTTATTTTATTTTAAATTTAAGATATCAAAGATAGTATTTTTAATTTCATTTTGGAATTTTACGAATTATTTTATTTATTAAATTTGCATTAAGAATTTGTTTTAGACGTTTTTGTCATTTTATCTGAATCTCCGAATCCAATCAAAAACTTAAACAACCCAAATAAAATTAGATTTAGGTTTACTTGAGTCAAATTATTTGTGATCCAAACAACTTAAACCCGATCCAAAACCTAAAAAACTTGATCCAAATTTTAATTGGATTGAATTTGGTACAATTGTTCTTAATCCAAATAACATAAACCCAACCCAAAACCTAGTTTGGCCACCCCTACAATCAATGTTCAAAAACTCGCAAGGCGTTAATCGGCTGGTCGGGTAGGGCCTAGCGCCGAATCAGTAAATTGGAGATTATACGGGGATCGGGGATTAGTTTTAGATAAGTTTACTGAAATATAGTGTATATATTAGTTTTTCTGAAAGGTGACAATAAATGAGCCTGGCCTGGTTGTCCATAGATCGATATGGAGCTACCAGTATGCGAGTTCGAATCCCACATCCCTCATTTTTTGCTTATTTTCTCATATTTACTTTAATAAAACGTGAAATGACAAGATTACTCTCGTCTTCTTCATGAAGAAGAATGATTTTTGCGACCCTAGCCGCCGCCTCTCTTCATTTTTTCACCTTTTTTTTTCATTTTTCTGTTTTTTCTTGTTATTTATAACAAATATATGATAGATCGATTTCGAACTTCAAATAATGAAAAAAATGAGTTTTTCAAAATTTCCAATTTATTGTCCGAATAGCACATAATCCCGTCGGAATCCTACCGCCGAATGCCTAGCCGCCACAAAATCGGTCGTCTTAGCCGCATTTTCGAACAGGGGTTACAATACATAAGAGAAATGATAGATAAACGACAAAGAGAACACAATGGTCTTTCTCACACCTATAACTTGATGAGAACAAACTTTTTCGATGACACAATCACGATACCATCATGGCTTTCTTTAGAGTCTTGTGAATGATCACCAAAAGGAATTATCCACTCTAAAGACAGACTGCAAACACTTTTGACGATAACTCGAAAACAAAACCTTGCATTCTCCGAAACTTATGAGACTCCTTTGTTTTGCCTTTGTAAAGGTTATCTCGATTGAGTTAGTTTCGTTGAAACCCACTCAATGTACCTTCAGAAAAAAACGAGAGCCGCAACAAACCTTCCAATCTCCACAACATAATAACCATACTAACTAAGAAGTATTCACAAAATAACAAAATACTAGGAGGAAAAAACTCAAGCCCGAAGCTCTATCCCCAACTAAAATCAAGGTATTTAACTGAGGAATACAAACCAACTCCAAACAAAGGAAATCAATGCCCCAAAAAGAAATGTTTTCATAACCGGACCGTTGACCGAAACGAGCAAGCTCTTGGGTCACGAATCAATGGGGTTTGATCGGTTGGTCAGGTTTGATGATAATTTTACAAATAGTAGTATAATTCATCAAATATTTTTATATTAATAATTATGATATCAAAATACATGATATAACTTCCAAAATCAAACAATGAATTTTGAAAAAAAAATATTCAGTAACCCTTTTGAAAAAAACGCAAGTATAAAAAGCAGTCCTTTTTCAGCAGAGGTCTACCTGAGATAATACTCCTCCAACCGTATGAGGAAGAATAAGATCTTATTGGATCCATCAGATCCGTATTCCAAAAATACATTCCCTTAAAAACCTTTGAAAAGAGGAATTTCGGGTTATCCATTAAACGCCAAAGTTGTTTTGCCAATAACGCTGTGTTAAAATCTTCTATAGCTCGATAAGCTAAACCCCATCTACTTTACCATGACACAGTTTCTTCCATACCATCCAATGCATACCACGTTGGCTACCGGCTACCGTTGGAACTCCACCAAAAGTTTGCCATTGCACTAGTGAGCTTCTTAGTTATTGACTTGGTTAATCTAAAACATGACATGACATACGTTAATAAAGCCAAAATCAGTAATTTTATGGGAACTTCCTTTCCTCCCTTCGATAAGAACTTTTGAGTCCATCTGTTTATCCTATCCTGGAGTTTTTCCCTGAAAAAATTGAATTTTCTTTTTTTTTTGCTCGTCCGAGACTTTCTGGGATATCCAAATATGATCCCATATTCCCGAGATTCGAAGTCCCTAATAATTGTTTCGTCTTCATTTGTACCGCGTCATCAACCGTATTGCCAAATTGGATTGACGATTTCAAGAAATCTATATGTTGTCCGGACACCACTTCATACTGCTTAAGGATGTGTAGAATAGTCTGACACTCTTCCTTATTAGCTTTGTAGACAAACAAACTGTCATCTGCAAACAGGAGATGAGATATCGATGGGCTTGCTTTAGCAATCCTCAAATCTGAGATTGATTTTTTTTCTCCGCCTTCCGTATATTAGCTATTAGTGATTCCGTACATAAAATGAATAAATATGGCGATAATGGATCACCTTGCTGAAGTCTTCTCTTCAAGAGTATCTGTCCTTTTGGTTGTCCATTTATGAGGACCATATATTGAACTGATTTGATGTAACACATCATCCATCTAATCCATTTTTCCGCAAAGCCGAGTTTTGTGAGAAGATTATGAGTAAAAGGCCATTCCACACGGGCATAAGCTTTTTGCTCATGTCTGTCTTTATAGCCATAAATTTGTTCATATGATTTATTTGTTCTTAAAGCATGGAACATTTCCTGAGCTATAAGAATGTTGCCTGAAATTAGCCGACCTGAAACAAAGGCTGACTGTGTCTTCGATATAATAATCGGTAAAAACTCTTTAGGCATTGGCGGAGGACCTTAGAGATGATTTTGTAACCTATGTTGCAGGGACTGATAGATCGTAGTTCCGACATCCTGGTGGTCTGTCCGTCTTGGGGACGATACATATATTCGTTAAATTTAACCTTTGGTCAAAGGATCCTATTCTCAGGAAACCATTTACTAAATTTAGAAGATCCGCTTTGATAATGTTCCAAGATTGTTGAAAAAATAGTGTCGTCATTCCATCCGGTCCTGGTGCTTTTTGTGGATGCATAAAAAAGAGCTTTACGCACTTCTTCCTCCACTGCCATGGCTATCAATGATTCATTCATCTGGACCGAAATCCTCGGGGACTCTTCCGCTAAAGCCTCCCCAAACTCCGTAGGAGATGTGGATGTAAATAATTCGTCGACGTAATTAACAGCCTTCCTCTATTTCTGAGTCCGAATTTACCCACGCCCCTGTTGTATTATACAAGCCAATTATTCGGTTTCTTGCTCGTCATTATTTGGTTTGAACATGAAATTTTTTTTGGAGTTGTGATCTCCCTCTTTTAACCAGATGTTCCTATTTTTTGTTTCTAGTACTGTCCTTCATCCTTATAAGCTTCATTTAACTTCTTTGTTAAATCAAACAGTTCCTCTTGACTCTGATTGTCATCATTTTGAATCTCTTCCAATGCTTTCTTTAAATCTGAAATCTTCTCCTTTATGTATGGTAAGTTATTTTCTGCCACTTTGAAATTTCCCGACGACAACTGGTAATGTTATCCACAAAGTTGTGGTTTGGCTCTCCCGTTGTTGTTTCCCATCCATTGGAAATTGATTCCATTAAACCATCCCAGCCTATCCATCGCTTGTCAAACCGAAATTGGTTTCTCCATCGTGGAATTGTATTCTCAATTGTGGCAATAATTGGCCAATGGTCTGATCCCACCAAGCCAGATATTCCACAAAAGAATATGAAAAGATGGCATTCCAATCTTCATTGGCGAAACGACAGTATATAATCTGGGAATTTCTCCTCCCTCACCAAGACAACTTATTTCCTAGGCACGAAAATTCTAACATTCCACAGTCGCGAATCATGAGACTAAAGGAATTGAAGGTTGAACCATGTCGCAAATTTGCGTCTTGTTTCTCATGACTACCCGTTATTTCATTAAGATCACCGATTAAAAACCATGGTTCAAAACGTGGTAGGCACATTCGAGTTAGATGTTCCCAAAATTGATCGCGTAATTTTGGAACCGGGTCGCCGTAAACAAAGGATAAAAAAACTTTTTACCTTGTATAACCTCTTCAATATCAATTATTCTATTATTTGCGAATAAAACATTGACTTAGAATTTATTATTATAAAAAGGACAAGTCCTCCGCTTGCACCGCACGGATCAACCGTGTACAATTTATTATAACCTAAATGTAATTGAAAATTTTGCAAAAGAATACAATCTTGTTTAGGTTCTGAAAGAAATAAATGTCCGGCTTATGCTTATTCCATAATTCTTGTTGGGGTCGGTTTTCACCCCATCGATATCAACTGCTAAAAATACCAAGTGTAGATGTTGGGCCTAGCCGAAAGGAAAGCTTAGCCAAACAAGCACAAGTTTCTGGTTTGACGACGAGCCGTAACGGTGAAGATGGCAACGAGCCATAATGGTAAACACGATGACGAGCTGTGATGGCAGAGACATGGTTCGGCATCAGGGAGTAGCGGCAACGAGCCATAAACCCTGGCTCAGCATCACGGAGTAGAGGCGACGAGCCGTAACCTCTGGCTCGGCATCAGGGAGTAGCGGTGACGAGCCGTAACCCCTGGCTCGGCATCAGGGAGTAGCGGCCACGAGCCGTAACCTCTGGCTCGGCATCAGGGAGTAACGGCGACGAGCCATAAACCCTGGCTCGGCATCACGGAGTAGAGGCGACTAGCCGTAACCCCTGGCTTGGCATCAGGGAGTAGCGGCGATGAGCCGTAACCCCTGGCTCAGCATCAGGGAGTAGCGGCGATGAGCCGTAACCCCTGGCTCGGCATCAGGGAGTAGCAGCGACGAGCCATAAACCCCGGCTTGGCATCACAGAGTAGAGGCGACCAGCCGTAACCCCTAGCTCGGCATCTGGGAGTTGTGTCGACGAGCCGTAACCCCTGGCTTGGCATCAGGGAGTAGCGGCAACAAGTTGTAACCCCTGGCTCGGCATCAGGGGGAAGCGTCTACGAGCTAATATGTTGGCGAATCAACAAACGGTGACGAGCCAACATGTTGGCGAACCAACAAACGGTGACGAGTCAACACGTTGGCAACCAACAAACGGTTGTGAGCCAACATGATTGGTGGCGCGCCAAGATAACGGTAATGAGCCAAACACTTGATGGCGTACCAAGATAACGGTGACGAGCCAAACACTTGGTGGAGCGCCAAGATAACGGTGACGAGCCAACATTGTGGCGATGCGCCAACATAACGGTGAAGTGCCAAAGTGTCAGCGATAATCCAAACAGGTAACCGGCTAAAACAGATAAAGTTCCATACAAGATAAAGAGACGACGAGTCGGATCTCCGGTGACCCATCAAAGCAGCAATCCCAACATCTTGTTGTGCCAAGGCAACGAGCCACAAGAAGTCGGTGGGCCAAGTTAGCAAGTCAAAGTGAGAAGCCCATAACCGAGCCGACTTAGGAAACCAGAGAAGAAAGGAAATCGAGAAGGAGAAGGAAGTTTTTCTTTATCGTTGGGGATGAAGCCTAGCCGACTTATTTGTGTATAAATAGACATGTACTCCTTTGAAAAAGGGATCCGCAATCTTACCTAGAAAAACACTTGTTACTTTCTCTGCAAAAAGCTTCCTAAACGGCTTAAATAAAAACACCATCTTTAGATCTCTATTCTTGGTTTCTTTTCATATAAGTTTTTCGAATCCCTTATTTTTCCTAACCAAGTTTAGTTGTGCGAGTTCGACTCCCACATTTTGGCGCCGTCTGTGGGGAAGTTAAACGTTCTGACACCTAAGAACCACCGAATACGAGATCTAAAATGATGACTACCGACAGAGATCAGAGCGGCGATGATGCGAGCAACACTTGCGCCGACCTTCCTGGAACGAGAACCAATCCACTCCCAGGAAACACGGAAGGCCATTCAGAAACGTTGACAGAATTGAAGAACATGATAACCACATTGCTAAAGAAGGCGGAAGAGCAAGATAAGCTGAATAACTCGTTGACAGAGAAGATCGAGACACTGGCAAAGGAGAGCCGAGCTATAAACACACGACTCTGAGGCATGGGTTCGACGATGAACCCACCTGTCAGCGGAATCACTAGACGACTTGGCTTAAACCGACGGCCCTGGATTTTTCAACACCATGCAACGCACCAAGGACTTTGGGAGGACTGCCACCACCACATCCAACCAACGAACAATCACCCACGGCGACCAGATCAAGTATCACCGAGCCACCTCGACTGATTCGTGGGGCAAGAGGATCCAGTGATGGACGTGACCAACACACCACCAGCGGGTTGGCTGCAGCAATCGTTCTCGACGAAGAGGGGCACGAAGAAGGAGACCACAACACGGAGAATCTTGCTGACGAGGGATTCGCACCAACAATGACGGGAGCCCGAACCAGTGAAGGCGACATTAACCTGCACCGAGCCAGGATCTTGGCAGAGGAAGAAGAAAATCTCATATGGGTCCAACAGGCACGATACGCTGACGAGCTGAGAACGACGAGCCGAGCCCAGAGATAAGAGCTGGACAAAATCTGAACCTCTTTAGATCGTGCCGCTGCTGAGATGAAAGCCGTCCGATCCTAGGTTTACAAGGCAACCAGTAAAGTCGCGGAGATTGATCGCGTACTATAAGAAGCAAACAACACGCCGTTTACAGCTCAGATTACCAAGGCAAGGATTTCTGACCTAGGAAAGATCAAAGTTCCAGTTTACGAAGGGACCACTGATCCAAAAGAGCATATAATGGCGTTCATCATAGCAATGGACCGAGCCAACTTTAGGGAAAAGGAGAGAGACACCAATTTCTGCCTTCTGTTTGTGGAAGGCGCAGCCCTCCAATGGTTTTCCAGACTCGAGCGAAACTCCATTAACGATTTCCAGCAGCTGTCTGCCGCCTTTCTGAAACATTACTCTATGTTTATGGATCGAGGAGCCTTTGATGCCGATCTCTGAACATTAACTCAAGGGCCTACGGAGACACTACGAAGCCTTACGGGAAGATTCAAAGCGGTAATGTCAAAAGTCGAGGGCGTAAGCGACAAGGCCACCGTGCTCGCATTAAAAAGGTCATTGTGGTACGAATCGGAGTTCCGAAAATAGATCGCTTTAAACGTGCCACTATCAATCCAAGACGAGCTGCACCGAGCCTTGGATTTCATAGTCAACAAAGAAGAGATGAAGGTTTTGTCTCATAAATATGGAGTGGCCAAAACGATGAACCATTTCTTTCAAACTCCGAACCAACCGCCCCATAAGAAGAGTACTCAGGGAAACAGATATGTACACCACGAGAAACCCAATTTCGGAGGAGCCTACAACTACAAGGTGGGAACAGGCCGAGGCAAAACACCATGGAATACGTGGACACGAAATCTGAGTTCGTATGACAAAAAAGCTTACTGCGAGTATCATCACATGCACGGGCACTCAACTGCAAACTGCCGAACCCTGGGAATAAAGCTTGCAGCAAAACTAGTAGCCGGAGAACTCGGCAATGCTGTCAGCCTGAAGGATTTCGAGCGAGAAGATGAGAAAGATCAGCCGAACCAGACGAATCAAAATGGTGACCCTCCCAAGCAAGGAAGGCGAGATGACGAGGCGACGCAGCCAGGTTCTCGAAGAAGAATAAATATGATAATGGGAGGATCACAATACTGTTCAGACACGGTGTCTTCAATCAAAGCATTCCAACGGCGAGCCGATACAAGTGTCAACTGGTCAGCACCTTCCAAACTTCCCAACGACGTCATCTCTTTCGAAGAAAGGGAAACCACCGGCATTGACCGACCACATAATGACTCCCTCGTGAAAGAATTGATCGTGGATGATTGCGACGTCACCCAAGTTCTGATAGACATGGGAAGCTCCATAGACGTGATCTTCCGGGAAACTCTCAGAAGGATGAACATAGACCTATCCAAAATCACGGCCGCGCCGAAGCCTTTAACCGGATTCTCAGGAGAAACAACCATGACCCTTGGAACAATAAAGTGTCCCGTCCGAGCTGAAGAAGTAACCAAGATAGTGGAGTTTTTGATTGCAAATCATCCTGCGATCTACAATGAGATTATGGGCACCCCCTGGATAAACTCCATGCGAGCTGTACCATCGACCTATCACCTCTGCATCAAATTTTCGACCCCCGGAGGAGTCAAAACAATTTGGGGAAACCAAAAAGAATCCCGCATTTGTTTCGTAACCTATCAGAAACTCAGGAACCCCGTCACAGATACCATTACCAAGCGAAAGAAGATGAAGACTGACAGGAACGAGAAGGAGTTGGCAAAACTCTTATAGCAATTACAGATCACGGAGGATCATGAGAGGAAGAGCAAACCCACTTGCGACCCCGTTATTTTAGTGAACATTGATGGCAATCACCCAGAGCGCTGCGTTGAGATAAGGGCCGAGCTAAAAGACCCAATAAGGGGAGAGCTGATTTATTTCCTTCAAAAGAACATAAACACCTTCGCGTGAGAAGCAGAAGACATGCCCGGTATTAGCTTCCATGTGACATGTCACGAGCTAAATGTGGACCCGACCTTGAAACCGGTGAAATAGAAAAGAAGAAAACTTGGGCCAGAAAGAACATAGGCGGTGAATGACGAGGTGGAAAGGTTACTACGCGTCGGATCAATAGTCGAAGCGAAATACCCAGACTGGCTTGCTAATCCTGAAGTGGTAAAGAAGAAGAACGAAAAGTGGCGCGTGTGCGTGGATTTCACAGACCTGAATAAGGCCTGCCCAAAGGATAGCTTCCCGCTTCCACATATCGATCGATTAGTATAAGTCACAGCGGGCAACAAACTCCTTTCGTTTATGGATGCTTTTTCCGAATACAACCAGATCCTAATGAACCCAGATGATCAAGAGAAGACATCGTTAATCACGGACCGCAAAATATATTGCTACAAAGTGATGCCAATCGGGCTCAAAAACACCAGAGCAACTTACCAGCGGTTGGTGAACCGAATGTTCGCCGACCAACTCGGGAAGACGATGGAAGTTTACGTAGATGACACGCTGGTGAGGTCTTTGGAAGAAAAGGATCATGTAGTTCATTTAGAAGAGTGTTTCGAGCAACTAAATCAGCATAACATGAAGCTCAACCCAACCAAGTGCAGATTTACGGTAACATCCGGAGAGTTCCTTGGATATCTGGTCACTCACCGTGGAATTGAAGCCAACCCGAAGCAGATTGATGCGCTCATACAAATGGGCGTCACCAAAAATAAAGCGTGAAGTCCAGAGGTTGATAGGATGGGTCACCGCGCTGAATCAGTTTATCTCTCGGTCAACTGATAAATGTTTGCCTTTCTACGATACACTGCGTGGCATCAAGAAGTTCGAATGGACAGAAAAGTGCGAACAGACGTTTCAACAGCTGAAAGAATACCTAGCCAGCCCTCCAGGACTTACGAAACCGGTGGAAGGCGAGCCACTTTTCCTATACACAGTTGTTTCCGCAACAGCAGTAAGTGGAGTACTCATCCGAGAAGAGCGCAATGAGCAGAAACCTATTTTCTATGTCAGCCAAACTCTCACCAACGCTGAAACCCGGTATCCGCAGATGGAGAAGCTGGCATTGTATGTGATAATGACCGCCCGGAAGTTGAGACCATACTTCCAATCACATCTAATTGTGGTTTTGACTACCTTCCCCCTGCGATCCATCCTGCATAGTCCTAGCCAGTATGGAAGATTGGCGAAGTGGGCAATAGAGCTGAGCGAATACGACATCGAGTATCAGAGCTGAACCTACGCAAAATCTCAAGTCCTTGCGGATTTCCTGATAGAACTACCAGAAGAAGTGATAGAAGAGCCAACTCCGAGCCTAGTATAGAAGCTCCACGCAGATGGATCATCGTCAAAACAAGGATCTGGTGTAGGAATACGTTTAACCTCCCAACAGGCGAAATCTCGAATAATCATTCCGCTTGGGTTTTCACGCATCCAATAACGAAGCAGAGTACGAAGCCTTGATCGCAGAAATGAGACTCGCTCGTGGATTCAAAGTTTCTCATATTCAGGCCTACTGTGATTCGCAACTGGTGGTCAACCAAGTCAGCGGCGAATACACAGCCAGAGATGACCGAATGGAAGCTTATCTGAAGATCATCAAGGAACTAGCTGCACAGTTCAAAGATTTCACATTGACACGGATACCACATGGGGAAAACACATCGGTAGACGCGCTAGCAGCACTCGCATCCACCTCTGATCCATACCTGAAAAGGATTATTCCAGTCAAATTCATCAAACATCCAAGCATCAACCTCTCTGGGAGAATTATCACATAAGAAGGCATTGCCGACACCACCACTATAGAAGAGAACCAAAACATGAGGCCTTCGGCTGACGACGAGACAATCGAGGTAAAATAAGAGCCCGACAGACCCTCCAGCCGAAGATGAAGCAGTGGAGATGGAGGTAGATTCACAACCAACATAAACGGGTTACGGATGTGACAAAGAGTGGATTGGAGCAATCCGTGTATACATCATGGACGGCGAGGTACAATCAGATAAGTGGGCTGCTCGATATGTTCTATTAGATGGAAACGTCTTTAATTGGAGATTCTCAAGACCACTGATGGCTTTGTGTCAAAGGCATCGAAGCTAGAAAAATCATGGAAGAAGTCCACAGTGGATCATGTAGCAACCACTCCGGCGGGAGAGCTTTGGCAATCAAGATCAAGCGTCATGGTTACTATTGACCGACTATAGTGAAGGACTGCGAGAAGTTCTCCACTAGGTGCGAGAAATGCCAGCGACATGCCCTGATGATTCAACAACCAACCGAGTTGCTGTCGTCAATCTCAATGCCTTATCTTTTCATGCGCTGGTCGATGGATATTATCGGACCTCTACATAAATCTAAGCAAAAGAGATCTCTGCTAGTCTTGATGGATTACTTTTCCAATTGGGTCGAGGCAGATTCTTACGCCAACATAAAGGACGCCCAAGTCGAGCATTTCGTGTGGAAAAATATTATATGCCGACATGGATTTCCATACGAAATCGTCACCGATAACGGCTCCCAGTTTATCTCTACAATATTCGAAGCTTTCTACAAAAAATGGAAGATACAACTTAGCAAGTCTACGCCATGTTATCCACAAGGGAACAGACAAGCTGAAGCAGCAAACAAGACTATCCTTGATGGTATGAAGAAGCGCCTGGATGCAAAAAAAGGGGCGCTGGGCGGACGAAATTGAAGGAGTATTATGGTCACACCGGACAACTCCGCGGTGAGCCACCAGAGAAATGCCTTTTTCCCTTGTCTACGGTGCAGAATGTGTCATTCCAACCGAAGTAGAATTTCCCGGAGTCCACCGAAGACTTCTTTCGGGGCAGGAGGGGCTGAATCATCTCATGTTACTCGACGAATTGGATTGGTCAACGAACGACGAGACCAAGCGCTGGTTCGGATTCAAAATTACTAGCAGGCGACGGCTAAATAATACAACACAAACGTCAGAAGTCGCAAGTTCAAAGAAGGCGATTTGGTTCTCCACAAAGTTTTTCAGAACACAGCTGAAGCAAACGCTGGCAAGCTAGGAGCCAACTGGGAAGGACCTTACAAAATTACCAAGACAGTCCGACAAGGAGTGTACGAGCTCGCGAACATGTCTGACGTTCCGATACCAAGATCTTGGAACGCAATGCATCTAAAGAAGTATTATCACTAAGACTCTTAGCATGAACTACGGGACGGCTTCCCTGCAAAGGGTACGTAGGTAGCTCGTCTTCGGATGGGTTCAGCTATCCCCCTCCTTAAAAAAGGGGGGGAGTAGGTACGTATACATGTATACTCCCATGTTTCAAAAGACAACGATTACAAACCCTTTTTGAAACTTTTCTCAAACACAAACTCGTGTCACTCGACCTATGTAAGTCACAACTTTACATCCTTCACGGATATTTTATCGCCTCGTCTGTTGCTGGCCACAACAGACGGTCTACCATATCCTTTACGGATTTAACTGTTATTTCTATATGGAATAAAGTTCTCCAACACCCTCTCACGGGTATAGAAGCGCGCTATATAAATTCTGACTGGGTATATCCTGGTCTAATATCTTAAAGGTATATCCTGAATGATATTCTCGCAAGTTTACCTTCGAGAGGGACCCGTAAGTCAAAAATTCGCAAGTCTTAAAACTCGAAATAAACTCTTAAAGCCAGTAAACACCTCTTGGTATACTGGTCATAAACATCTTCGAAACATGATACTAAACCCAACAGTTAGTATGAGATTTTAAACATGTTTCATTGTCAAAAATAGGAATGTAAGTCGGAACACCGCAAACCCTAAAACTGACTACAAAGTGTTTGAAATTCGGTAACCATACGTTTGTCAACACGACGGTCCACAACATATCACATCAAAGCACAACAAAACAAACATTCAAACGATTTCAGTGAGCAAATAACACAGCAAGAACAAAAGGCGTCACGCAAACAGTCGGCAACTACTACACAACTTAAAGCATATTACACAGAAGCTAAGTGGATAAAGCCATCCAGGCACTCGTGTTCAAAATACTAAAGAAAAGTTTCGAATAAAAGAAGCATGAAGAGATAAATCATTCGGAAGGATCCAGCTTGGAGGTCATTTCAGTAGCAAGATTGGCGACGCCGGATGTGCCGACATTGGAGCCTGGAAAGTCTATAACTCTGGCTTTGCTGCTACATTCTCCGTTGCTTCAGTCCCAAGGAGAGTGCCTATGGAGTCGGAGGAAACCGGTGAAAGCATCAGATCTTTTTCAGCTTGGCCTCTATCCTCTCAAGCTCATCATTCACGTCGGCCAAATCGACTCTCCATCCCGCCAACTTTTTCACCTCGGAGTCCAAAGAAGGCACATCCTCCTTCTGAAGGATTTCGAGTAACTGCAAGTTGCTGTTAACATGAGCAAGATCGAGCTCCTTCTCTTTCGCCATCTTCAGCTCGTCGAGGCTCTTTTCAATCTTAGAAAGCCGCCCTTGAAACTTCTCCGCCATCTCTCGCCTCGCCGCCTACTGGGCCTTTTTCACATTCGACTCATACAAAGCATGAGTGGCGGCAAGCTGTCTTTTCAGAGACTTGATTTCGGCAGCCTTCTTTTGATTAGAGTGATCCAACCTTATAGCTAGGTCACCAGCCTTGTTCCATTCATCCTTGAGGAATGCTTTGTCTTTCTTCAGCTAGGTCGTCAGCATGTTTACTCTCCAGCTCGGCGACCTTGTCCTTGTATAAGGATGCATCTTTTCAGGCATCTTCGATCTGACGCCTGTCCTTCCGCACGTCTTGTTCGAAGGAAGCAACAATTTTGTTGATGGAAGCGATGAACTGATCAAAGGGAGAAATAGTCAGTGCTTAGTATTTTTACTCAGCGAAGTATGCAATCTTCGAACATACCTTGGTGCCTCGGAGCGACATATCAGTGTATAGATCGCTGTGAGATAGCACATCAAGTAGCGGCAGTCTATCTCCCGAGCAGCGAACCTGTGAAAAGAGAGTCACGGAGGCTGCCTCGTCATTACAGATCGGCTTGGATCCTTCGTGCGTAAATGATGCTAACGCTGGCTCGGTAGAAACGAGATTGGAAGACTTTTGGCGTTTCTTTTTCTCTTGTTTTTCCTTAGCTTTTTCCCTGTCAGGTTCAGCGGCAGCACGTTTACCAAGAGTCAGCTTCCTGCCATCATTGTGTTGGGATATTGCTGAGTTGAAAGGTCTGGCAACTGGAACAAGAGCTGAAGCCACTTCCCTAGCTTCGGCATCAAGAGTTGGAGGCTCTGGAAGAGTTTGACGCTCTGTCCTGGCATCGATCTCACCAATCTTTTCAGGGTTTAGCTCGGTGACTTGTTTAGCCCCATTAGCAGCTCAGCTGGCAGCTTCCTTTGCTTTTTTCTCTTTCAGCGCTTGCTTATCACGGATCATCGGTCTCTTTTCCATGGTTTTTTCTTGAAGATTTTGAGATAGAGATTTAGATTTCGAGCTGTCTGATACTTCAACACCGGCAAAGATGGCTCGGGCTTTTTCAACTCTCTTCAGGGAAAAATGATTTTCCCAATGGCACTTTCCTGCAGCAAGCGTGTTCCGAAGCGTAAGCGTATCTTCTGGGAAATGTGGGAGAATCTGCCGCACTGCAAAAAACAAAGGAAAGAAAAATGGTCAGCTCGCTACAAAATAAAAACCTGACAGATCTCCCAAAAGTCTACGGCTCGCCCACCAATAGTTCCCCATTCTGTTTTGACACGGCGAAAACATTCGGCTTCCACCGTGGCATCGTTAGTGGGAACGGAGAAAAAGTAGCTCCCCCAGTCGCTATCCTTGCTTCGGAAGCCTTCAATAATCTTTCTCTGCTTCTTGTTAGAGATATAGTAGTCCTTAGAATTTTTGATCTTTCGAAATTCAAGGAACTGCCGAAGATGGGAAGTGCGAATGGTCATGTCACATTCGTAGCTCCGAACTAGAATCCCAACCAAGTGACGCATTTCTCGAGGAGTAATTTGGCTCGGTGCTAACCCATGCTTGGACAGAAAATGGATGATCAATCCGGGAATTGGAAACCAAAGTAGACTTTGGTAAAAGAAACTCTCATAGAGAGTAAAATGCCCAGGCGGCGGAGACTCGGCTCGGTCTGTTGAAGTAGGAACAATCAAATCAACGTCAATGCTTCCAAGGATTCAGCTATGCACAAAGACGAACTAGGTAGGTCGGCTCATTTCTTAGGAGCTTTCCTCCTAGGTTTTCGCCTCATCGATGTACTTGCTTGGTGGCTAGCAAAAAACCTCTCCAGCCGCACCTTTTTAGCCTCGTCAAGACTATACTCTGTTGGCTCGGCTTTAATTTCTTCGAGGGCTTTCTGTATCAAGTTTGCCTCGGCTTCTGCCTCGGCATCGAAAGCATCATCGACTAAAGACGGGATATCAATCTGGAGCCGACCCAACGGGGAGCCAGGTTCAACTGGTTCGGTAACCTGCAAAGACAACACCATCTTGCGTCCCAGCAATGAAGCAGAGTTTTCCGATCCAACAGAATCTTCCAGCTCGGTTGCATGAGACATCAGAGATTTTGGGTCGGAAACACACTAGATACTTAGCAAAAAATTAAAGGATTTTGGCTTGGAGACATGAAAGATCAAGGCGGCAGCGCAATCCAGATAATGATGGATCAGAAAATTCAAACACTCACCGCGGAGGTATGAAGATGGATCAGAAAATGCAAGGAGTCGCCGGATGAGTTTGAAGATGGATCGGATAATTTAAAGAACCGCCGAGCCACGTTTGAAGATAGGTCAGAAAATTCAAAGGGTCGGCGGTGGAAGAGAAGAAATGATGAAGACTTAGCCAAAAACTTAAACATAAAAAGAGAGAAAAGAAGAGAGAGAAGAGAGCTACTTGTTTTTGCGGAAGTTTGAAGAAATGAGTTATGAGGAGTGAGACAAGGATCTGAATTTATAGACGTTTAAAAGCATGGCGTGTGACTCCACGTGACCTCGGAAACATGCGAAAACGTTTGGAGTTCCCAATAAAGTTATGACTGATAAGAAAAATACCATGTCATCGAGCCAATATTATCGCCGAGCCAAAAATAAATCAAACTCAGCAAGATGGTTCGGCAGCATATCGCAATGGTTCAGCAGCACAAAGATAGTTCGGTAGTCAGACAACCCAAACGGCACGGAAATGTCGGCTGCCAAGACAATTCTACAATCATGCCGAACCAAAGATTGCTCGGCAGTCAGACAACCCGGGCATTTGGCAATGACAGTCGCCAAGGCAATCTGGTGATAATGCCAAACTAAAGATGGCTCGGCAACATGGCAGCCTGAAGTGGTATCACGAGCCAAAACAGCTCGGTCACACAAGTGACAAGGTAGCTCGGTGGCACGTCAAAAGAAGATGGCTCGATGACATGACATGTCAGTGTGGTCCAGTAACAAACACCTCGGCATGTGTTGCCCCATATTCGGCAAACGAAAAAAATCAAGCAGAATGCCGAGCCAAGAAAGTATGCCTCGGCCACATGACTGCTAAGATGGCTCCGTGAAACGCAATCCGGTTCGTAGATATGGCTTTGGTAACACTATCAGTTTGGCTCGGCAGATATCAATTCCCAAATGACAGCTTCACCACAAATTTGGCTCGGTAACCCAAAGAATGTTGATCTCATTCTCGACTCTTCACCTCGTCAATATTATCAATAATACTACCGAGTTGGGGGCTAACTGTTGGGGTCGGTTTTCACCCCATCGAGATCAACTGCTAAAAATACCAAGTGTAGATGTTAGGCCTAGCCGAAAGGAAAGCCTAGCCAAATAAGCACAAGTTTCTGGTTTGGCGACAAGCCATAACGGCGAAGATGGTAACGAGCCATAATGGTAAAGACGATGATGAGCTGTGACGGCGGAGATACGGCACGACTAGGCATCAGGGAGTAGCAGCGATGAGCCATAAACTCTGGCTCGACATCACGGAGTAGAGACGACGAGCCGTAACCCCTGGCTCAGCATCAGGGAGTAGATGCGACGAGCCGTAACCCCTGGCTCGGCATCAGGGAGTAGCGGCGATGAGCCATAACCCCTGGCTCGACAACAGGAAGTAGTGGCGACGAGCCATAAACCCTGGCTCGGCATCACGGAGTAGAGGCGATGAGCCGTAACCCCTGGCTCAGCATCAGAGAGTAGGGGCGATGAGCCGTAACCCCTGGTTCAGCATCAGGGAGTAGCAACGACGTGCCGTAACCCCTGGCTTGGCATCAGGGAGTAGCGGTGATGAGCCATAAACCCTGGCTCGGCATCACATAGTAGAGGCAACTAGCCGTAACCCCTGGCTCGGCATCAGGGAGTAGCGGCGATGAGCCATAACCCTGGCTCCGCATCAGGGAGTAGCGGCGACGAGCCGTAACCCATGGCTCGGAATTAGGGGGAAGCGTCTATGAGCCAATATGTTGGCGAACCAACAAACGGTGACGAGCCAACATGTTGGCGAACCAACAAACGGTGACGAGTCAACACGTTGGCAAACCAACAAATGGTGGTGAGCCAACATGATTGGTGGCGCGCCAAGATAACGGTGATGAGTCAAACACTTAATGGCGCACCAAGATAACGGTGACGAGCCAAACACTTGGTGGCGCACCAAGATAACGGTAATGAGCCAACATTGTGTCGACGCGCCAACATAACGGCGATGCGCCAAATTCTCGGCGACAATCCAAACAGGTAACCGGCTAAAACAGATAAAATTCCATACAAGATAAAGAGACGACAAGGCGGCTCTCCGGTGACCCAGCGAAGCAGCAAGCCCAACATCTTGTTGGGCCAAGGTAACGAGCCACAAGAAGTTGGTGGGCCAAGTTAGCAAGTCAAAGTGAGAAGCCCATAACCGAGCCGATTTAGGAAAACCAGAGAAGAAAGGAAATCGAGAAGGAGAAGTAAGTTTTCCTTTATCGTTGGGGATGAAGCTGAGCCGACTTATTTTGTATAAATAGACATGTACTCCTTTGAAAAAGGGATCTGCAATCTTACCTAGAAAAACACTTGTTACTTTCTCTGCAAAGAGCTTTCTAAACAGCTTGAGCAAAAACACCATCTTTGGATCTCTGTTCTTGGTTTCTTTTCATAGAAGTTTTTCGAATCCCTTATTTTTCCTAACAAAGTTTAGTTGTGCGAGTTTCGACTCCCACAACTCTCATAGATAGCTAATCATCAGACAGCTTCCAAGACCATGAAAATTTACACTAAGTATCCACATTAATTAACTCCGTGTTTTGGTGGGATCGAAACCCCTTGCTTACCTATGCCCTTCTGTGGTTCCCCCGGGTAAAGTACTTCTCCAAGAATGGATAGAGAGAATACTAAGGGCAACAAGGTACTCCTCGCAGAATTCTATCATCAACGAGGATAACTGTCGGCAAAAGCCGACTCGGAAGGAAGACCAAAAAACGGATGCGTATCCCAACGGAGGCATCCGCGGAGAGTCATCCCTCTCGGGATAAATGATTGGTTCAAAAAGGGCCGCAGTAGGAGAAGAGTTATCGTCTGAAGATTCGAGATTAGGAGAAGATGAAGGAGGAGCATCGGAAGACATCTTAAAGAAAACCGAAAAGTGATTATCAGAAAGAAGAACAAGAGAGTTAGGTTTGGAGAGAAGTCAGAAAGCAGTTCCACATGTATATATGGACGCCGTCGATCCGTAACCGTTCGATGAGGCGTGGAGAGATGGGCAAGAGCTGGTGAAATTGCAACGTGTCACTCAGGAGATGGACGAGCGAAAAGTGGGAAAGACAATGATGAGATTCTCTTGACACTAGAGTCAGAATTGAAAGGTTTCATCAATTCGCAACTCATACGCCCGTTGGGAAGAAAAAGTCCCATCGATTCAAAGCCCCAGCATTAAATAAGGAAGAGAAACTTCTGCACTAAGGACCAATAACCGAGGCGGTTCAGTCCCCACTTCATACCGTGTGAGTACAATCGTGAATAATAATAAATACCATATAAATATTATTTCATCATCCTTATATATCCGTTTGAGGAAAATAGGCATAAAAAACCTTATATTACAGAAGAGGCTTAAGAGGCCCAATAAAATAATTGATAGATTACAGTAATTATAAAATTATATATATATATATATAGATATATATATATATATATATATATATCCTTCCCAAATACGACAAAAGTGATACTCTCCGTCTCGTCATGGTGTACTCTTATGTCGGAAACAGGAAAGGGGAAGGTTACTGTCAAAAGCAGCAGACGGCTGCCACACCCATAGAGCGGATCAGCCCGATGTCAGGTTATCGCAACCTTCATATGAGAGTTCTCATGCTAACTCGTCAGGTCTCTGGACTCAGGTTATCGCAAGTTTCGCAGGAGTTCTCGTGCTACCTGTCATGTCTCCGGACTCAGGTTATCGCAACCTCCGTGTGGGATCTCGTGCCCTCCCAGGTTTCTGGACTCAGGCAAAGGCCTCTAGGTATCTCGTGCCCTCAGGTCTCTGGACTCAGGCTAAGGTCTCTATAGGAATCTCATGCCCACAGGTTTTCGGACCCGGTTCCGGCCCAGAGGTTATGGGTGCATCGCTCACGGCTACGCCCATAACTGATAACGGGGTCGAGATCTTGAACGCATGATCTATCGACTGCGTTCAAAGTTTTCATCCCGGATAAACTTATGAATACGGGAGAAATCATACGTTTGACAGTCGCCTAAACTGTCAATTTGGGCTGATAAGAGGGCTTCAAAATCATCTGACAAACGGGAACAAAACTTGGAAGTAAACGATCAAGGGATCGTACTTCAAGGTAGAGTCCCGGAGAAATACTTAGAAAAATTTAAGTATTTCTCTAAATATTTCTAACACGTCCTCGAACTGTCAACTCGGGTTGAATAGCAGTATATATCACATGATGAACGGGAACGAAACTTAGAAGTAAACGATCAAGGGATTGTACTTCAAGGTAGAGTCTCGGGAAATACTTAGAGAAATTTAAGTATTTCTAATCTGTCCTCGAGCCGTCAACTCGGGTTGAATAGCGATATATATATCACTTGACAAACGGAAATGAAACCTGGAAGTAGATGATCAAGGGATCCTACTTCGAGGTAGAGTTCTCGGAGAAATACTTAGAGAAATTTAAGTATTTCTAACCCGTCCCCGAGCTGTCAACTCGGGTCGAATAACGGGATATATCATCCGACAAACAGAGCCAGGGCCTTCTGATAAGCAATCAAAAAGACCCCATCTCTAGGTCCAAATTCGGGTACTCCAGTCTTGTGGAAGATACTCCAGTCTTGTGGAAGATAAAAGAAAGAGATAAAGAAGGTTCTATCCATCTTCCGAGCCCACGACTCGGGATCGAATAACGGAGGGGGAATTTATTGGGGATAAAATAATCTCCTTTGAGTTAAGCGAATCACCCATCGCCATGTGGCATGGTGGGTTCCTAACATCTCGGGTGGTGCTTATCACCTAACAAAAGCTCTCAAAAGTGATTTGGGCATGAACCTACAATGGCCCAAACCCACATGTGAAGATATTTGGGCCTACATACAGGCTCCAGAAAGTGAATTTCGCTACCCGGAGGTAGCAGGGCCCGGGGGTAGGTATCAAAAGGAACGGAGCTAAGTGTTACCATCCAAAAAGTGGGACACGTGGCCCGAGTTCTCGTATCAAGAACTCGGGCTAGGTAAGAAATATCTTTTTACCGCCCAAAGTTCAATTCCCTCATTTCGAAAGTTTGAATTCCCAGTCAAAGGGTAAAAGCGTTTTCACCTTATGCATGTCAGGGTAAAAACAGGTGGTCCATACTCAAGAAGCAATTAAAGCATAAAGGAACTGATTCCGAGGATGCACCCAGGCGCCCAACCCGGCGTGTCAGGCGCTTCCAACGGTACAAGGAGTCAGGTGCAGCATAACAGGGCCGTATGGTCGGTCAAGTGGCACGAAAAGACAAAGAAAGTAGATGGAAAGCACTCGATTACATCATACTGGTTCAGACCTGAAAGCCCAAACCTGAACCGACTTAAGGATGCGGAGCCTGGTATCCAAACCCGGGCAGGTAATAGTCTATAAATACTCTTCTCTTACCAAAAGGGATTTAAAACTTTCTATCAAAAAACCATATATTGAGGATACTCTCTCAAGAACTAAAGGCTCATTCCCTTGTGCTTTTAGGTTCTTTTCTGGTTGTTTAGGATCACTTTCCCAGAGCTTCTTTCAGTTCCGACCACTTCTTGGCTGGAACCTCAGAAATACTCTGTTTTTCCTTCTCTCTCTCACCACTAAATTTCTCTCTCAGATCTTCAGATACTCTGCGGACCACCTTTGCTTGGCCTGGAGTCACTCCTTCCTAACTTTGTTTTCCGACTTCTTTCCTCTTTCCTCTCCACGACTCTGTGTGGTCTTTCTCTATCATTATCTTTCTCTTTTTCTCTGTTCTGACTTGAGCGTCAAAGAGCCGTCGGAAAACACCCCCAATTGTGTTTTCCGAGGTCTTCACGTGTTTGTTGACTGTGCAGAAATGGATCCCCCAGTGATTGTTTAGGAGGATCAAAAATCCTCGAAACAACTTCTAATTAAAGTTTTTTTAGAAATAACTATATTGATTTCCGTGAAACCAATATGTGAGATAATGGACCTTAGTCATGGCCCAAATCCGAACTCATTCTATCTGTTAATATTTGGGTTTAGATGTTGCTGGCCCAATTTTGTGTGTTCTTATTGCCGACTTATACAAAAAGGAAACAGATGGAAGAAAGGAAAATTCATGTTGCATTAAGGAAACATTGAAGCAGGTTCTTTGGCTATATAAAGACATCATCTCTAACCATAAGAGATCATCCGAAAATACAAGAGAGAATAGAGGCAGAGAGAAGAAGAGAGAGCAAGAAAGAAATTACAAAGAGAGAAGTTTGAGTCTTCCTCTTCGTGTGTGTTTCTCAAAGTTTTGTAGTCTTCTTATTTATTCTTCTTCCTTGTTTAACTCAAATTTGTAACAAAGAAAATAAAGCTTTATTAGTAGTCTTGTGTAAGCCTTTGATTGATAGTAGATTGTGGGAGACGGATCCCACCTGAGAAGTACCTTAAGTGGGAACTCGGTGATCAAAATTTCTTGTGTCTTATTGTTTCTAAATTCATCTCAAAGTTACTAAGATAAAAGCACTAGTTCGGTTAAAAAAACTCTAACAAGTGGTATCAGAGCAATCCAGGTTTGATTGCTAGTGCTAAGGAGGATCTTAGGGAAGAAAGATAGGCTTATATGCTCTTCGAGGATGAGCTGTTGTGCGTTGTCTTCTGGTCTAGATTTTCTGTTTTCCCTGAAAACAAAATAAGAAAAAAAAATCAGTTAGACATGGAACCAACACAAAGAATGTTTGAGATGGAAAAATTTGATGGCAAAGGATATTTCAGATTGTGGAAATTTAAACTGTTATGACACTTAGAGATACAAGGCTTGGTTTCAGTGCTAAAGGAACCGGTAACACCATCAAGTTCATCAACAGAAGAACCTAAAGGAGAAGAGAAGACAGAGAAGTAAGAAGAGAAGACAGAAAAGTCAAAAGGGAAGAAAGAGAAGCTAGTGGTGAAGGTTAATCCACATTTTGCTGACAAGTTTAAGAACAAGAAATCTGTTAGCAAAATGCCTAAGTGATCAAATCCTATGGAAGATGATGCAAAAACTACTGCCCTTGGTATGTGGAAAGCTCTAGAGAGAGACTATCAAATAAAGTCATTGCCAAACCGAATTTACTTAACACAGCAGTTTGCAAGCTATAAGATGGAGGAAAACAAATCAGTTGAGGAGAATATTGATGTTTTTCTAAAGCTAATAGCAGACCTTAGGAGTCTCAAGATTGAGATAAGTGATGAAGTTCAGGCAATACAGTTTCTCACTAGCCTTTCACCTCTGTATGAACCTCTAGTTCACACTTCGAAATATGGCACATGAAATGAAACTCTTACAGTTCATGAGGTGACCACTTTAGCTTATGCCAAGGAGATAAAGCTAAGAAACAAGGGTCTTCTGAACAAGTCAAAGATTTAAGATGAATGGCTGTATGTGGAGTCAAGGGATAGATCAGAGAAGAGGTATGATAATAGTGGCAACCATCAGTGGAAAGGAAGATCTAAGAGTAGAGGTAGATCTTTGTCAAGGCCTCGATTTAATAAAACAACCAACAAAAGTTGTTTCATCTCTGGAAAGGAAGATCACTGGAAAAGGGAATACCCAGAAAGGAAGTCTTAAAGACCTAAAGATTCCGTAAACATTGCAACAATAGAGATTAAGCAACATATGGTGTTGACTGTTTGTGCTCAAGACGCGTCGAAGGGAATGGGTCATGGATTCTGGAACTTCTTACCGTATCACATCAGACAAAAAAGTTTTGTTTGATTTTAAAGAGTTTGGTGGTGAGAATTTTCTTATGGCAAACAACACCCACAGTGACATCAAAGAAATTAGGAAAATCAGAGTTAAGAATCCAGATGGTTCTATTGTTAGATACATAGCTGAGGTGAGTAGAAATCTGATTTCTTATGGTACGTTAGAGAAATCAGGTTGCAGTTACAAAGGAAGAAATTTCATGGTGCACTTCTACAAGGATAATAAAAAGTGTTATCAGGGAAGTATCATGAAGGACTTTACTATCTACAAGGAAAGGTTGTTAAGGCTGAAGTGAATGGTTTTAGTGCTGAGAAAGGAGTGAGAAAGAATAAATTAAAGAAGTTGACTTTTAATGAAATTCAATAACATACTTCATATGGTTTTGAGACAAGTGATTCATCAGCTCAAGGTGGAGACTCTTCTTCCTCAGAAGAATCTGAAATTTCAGAAGAAATTGAGGCGAAGGAGAGCAATGAGGAATCTAGGACAGAATCTTCACAAGATGATGATGTGTTTGCAAAGGACAGAGTAAGAAGAGAAATCACACTACCATATAAGTGTGAAGATGATGATTGTGTGGTCTATGCTTTCGCTATTATAGAAGAGACTAAAACAGAAGAGGTGATGAAAAGCAAGGAAGGGAAGCAGCACTGGAAAAATGAGATGGAAGAAGAGATGGATTCTCTAAGAAAAAATCAGACATGGCCACATGGGTATTAAAGGATAAGTCTGACAAGCAGAAGGTTGTTCAAAGTAAGTGGATCTTAAATGAAAAACCAGAGATACATGGAGTTGAAAAGCAAAAGCATAAAGGGAGATTGGCTGCAAAGGGCTTTTCACAAGATGAGAGTATCAACTACAATTTGCTAAAGAAGTTATGGTTCTACCTAAGACTCACCTAAGCAAGATTCTAGCAGATTCTAAAACAAGAGCCTTACCTGGCTTGAAGATTCTCTGTTGTGATCTTCTCAACATCATCTGAAGAGATGGAAGATGCTCCAGGTAACTCCATTATCCAAGTCTCAATCTCACAGAGACAAAGAAAAGGAACGGGGCAGTTTCTGGTTATATTTTCAGTGATAATGGAAAACTCAAAAGTAAAAGAGTTAGAGGAAGTTACCTGTGAGGATGGAGGCGAGGTGAGGATATCAGCTCTGGGTTAAACTGCTGAAGAAAAAAAGACAAGGAGACATGTCAGTTTCAGAAAAATTGATATGTGCATAAGTAAAGAACAAACAAGAGTTGTTCAAGAATTCAAAAATTACCTGAGATGTTCTGAATAGGCATAGATTGATGTTCTTTCAGAATCAAGCAGACAAGAGATAGAGTTCATGGTTAAGAACAGAAACTCAGATGGGTCACCAAGGGCTAAGAGGAGTCAGTTAAGACGAGGTAGTCTTGTTGTTAGGGTTTTAATTGGATCGTTTGATTGCTTAATTCTTGTTAACTTGACACAGAGAATTTGATCACCGAGTTTCCGGCCTCTAACCAGTACGTCTCGGATGGGAACCGTCTCCCACAGTTTTCACTATCAAGGAAAGGGTTTACACAAACGCTCTAAGCGCTTTCTTTGTGTTTCAGGTGACAACAAAAGGAAGACACAACAAAGAAGAAGAAAGATCAAAGAAGCTCTATCTCTCAAAGACATGGCGAACTTCTCTTTCGCTTTAGGTTTCTTCTCTTCCGATCTCTCTCAACCTCTCTGTTCTCTTGTGTTGAGTTAGGGTTAGGTCTTTGAATCCATCTTCCTTTTATATCAGAACATCGCTTCTCTTGATTTCCTTTTCTTGTAATAGAAATCAAAACCGTAGCCGACTTGGAGCAGATCCGATAATCTTCTTTGTAATGGGCTCTTGTTTAGTTTTGACCCAGTTAAGCATTCTGATTGATTTTGCTTCATTATTTCTTTTAAGGCCCATCATGGCCCAGTAGGAGATGTTGAAGACTGAAGCCCAATTTACACTTGTTCATCTCGAAGACGAATGTCATCTCTCGTATCTGAAAACAATAAACAATACATGAAAACAAATTGATCAGTTTTGGTTTCTTGATCCTAACATTGAAACAGAAGTGAAAAGGAAAAAAAAAGATTAAAAATTAAGCAACGAATGTTCCGGAGATTAACAACTTCTCCATGTTAATTTCTTTATCATTCATCCATATCAAAGAC
Organism: Pseudoturritis turrita; assembly: GCA_900406555.1. NCBI lineage: Eukaryota > Viridiplantae > Streptophyta > Magnoliopsida > Brassicales > Brassicaceae > Pseudoturritis > Pseudoturritis turrita. The sequence goes on along the minus strand of OVBL01000652.1, from coordinate 115,436 downwards.
TTCCCAAGATTCTTGATTTCAAAAGTCTTGGTTCAACCTGACTAGAGCATAGTTTCATTCAAAAATCCAATAAAACTCACATTTTTAAAATTATCCATCAAAATGTATAAAAATCAATAGATGTTTGATGATAATATGAATGATGTCATCACCTGTAGAGACTCTTGTTCCAAACTCTGGCTTTCCTAAGTCGATATCCACTGCATATTCTCCGGTCGCTCTTCCAAATAACACATGGAAATGTTGAAATAGTTTTTTCTAACTCGATCAATCGATTAATTACTCTAGTTAAGCATCTCAAGAGAAGGTTTAGTGACCTCTGGTTTACTAATGTAATGCTTAGACTTCCATATAGAAGAGCAAAAGCTCCATGAGAAGCAATGTCGCGGTTCATGTAAGATTCGGCACTCTGCTCTAATCCCATTATCATTCGCACCATTTCCTCGTTTCGATATCTTGTAGCCACAAACACAATCATTAGGATAGCTTTGTTAGATTAGAGACAACAAATGGCGAAAGATTACAGTTTGAGAGAGAGCTTATTTACCTTCTAACTCGTACCGGTCTTGACCAACCGGTTCAAGGTCCATGTCAAGAATCTGATTGATTCCAAAAAGAAAAGAAAAAACAGTTTTAGTAAAATTAACGAAGAAAAGATAATAATTGTCACAGACTTGTTAGGGCTTATAAACCATACCATAGCTTCAACATCTGAATATCTAGGAAGGCAAATCTTCATCACTCTCGATTTCGTTATTATTCTCCTCTTGTTCTGACATTGGAGCGTTTATATCCATCTCTGCAATCAATATCTGTGACCTGTCCACATATTTCATTCTCCGGAGAATGTTGTAAAGATGTTGAAGTTGTTGCAGTCAAATCCACGGTTTCTTATATCACCGATATATATATAGATTGTCTGAAAAATAAAAATTAATAACATCACTTTAATATTACAACACATAATTTCGAAAAAGAACAACAACAGATGGCAATATCCTCATCAAGACTCGACATATGGTTGACACCATAGAACACAAAACCCATCTCATTTTCTCTAACACATCCGATTTGATATTTCGAAAAGGAAAAAGCGAACCAGTATTGACCCCATTCTGGCAAGACCTGAAGAGAAAACAAAAGAAAGAACGACGATGCATGCCTTAGTGATTAAAACAAATGAAAGGACAACGAATTTGATAGAGAGGATGAAGAGAAACTCGCCTTATAGCCAAAACAGGATGTGATAGTCTCCACGAATTTGAATACAAATCTCAAACAAATGGATGGTAAAAACATCAAAAATATAAATAAAAAACAATACAAAGATAGGTAAAGATGCACGTGAAAGAGAGAACAAATTTATGATAAAGATGGAGACAAAGAGAGATATTCATGAAAGAACAAAAATAAGTAAACAACGACAAGTAAGACAAAATATTACCTTTAAATGGAGAGATGCTTTGTTTGGTAGGAGATAAGGCACCATCGAAAGAACTAAAAAAAAAATAGTTGGAGACAAAAAATTTATGCAAATAGAGATATTCAAGCATGGATAACAAAAGAAAAGTAAAAGAAATTCAAATCAATGAACACAGACGAAGCCCACATGATCTTGACAGGGAAAAGAAGAGCAGAAGAAGAGGAATTTTCAATGGATATTCTTTCAAGGTAAAAGTAGATAAACATACTTACAAACCCTACAAAAAAACTAAAAATTACCATAAGAAACATATAAAATTAAATACGATTCAGAAATAATAACATCGAGAGTGGGAGCAAGATGGAAACACACTGAAATCAAAAAAGTATAATGTGAGTTTTATTGGTTTCGTGAGTGATTATTTATAGAGAAATGTAATCGGCTGTTTACTAATAGGGCTGATCTGGACGATTATTCGCATATCTTTAAGAAGAAAACATAAAAAAATCGCATATCTTGTATGTTAAGTTAGTTCGAATAGGTGAATTGTTAGTTTAGAAAATATCTTCAAATACCAATGATTTTCATATACATTAAACTAGGTGAATTCCGCCTCTAAGGATAATAATTTAAAAACAAATTTAAAGCAATTTGATCTTTTGCGTAAGATGGTATAAGTCGTTTTTTGATATTTATTGAAAATTTTTTTAGATACATGTTTATTATTTTATACTCTCTGTGTATCAAATTAATTGATGTTTTAGAGAAATTTTTTTTTATCAAATTAGTTGATGTTTTCATTTTTCTAGGTAACAATTTAATATCTTTTATCTATTGTGACTATTTGAATTTTACAGTATTTTTTGTGAATTGTTGATATAATTTTATTTACATAATAAATTATTGTTTAATGTAGAAAGTTCATAAAAATTATATTATTTATGTTTTTTTTAATGTGTGTGCAACATCCTTAAACATGATCTAAAGTGATACAAATGGAGTATTAAAATACTTTATCCACGTCCTACCTAGTTGTAAATAATATTTTCAAAATAAAATAACATGCTTCGTGTCTTAGAATTCGAAAAAAAATATTTGATATAGATTCTTCACTTTTTTCTTCATCTCCTACGTTTACCAAATTTTTACCGTCTTCGTCTTTTGGTTTTTTTTTTAATAATCTGGTTTGGATTTTTTTTTCAAATACTTTTGATTGGAATTTTGTTTTAAGAAAGATATAGAAATGGTGAAAATAAATTTTAAATTTTTTTGTTTGTTTTAGATTTTGGATTAATTCGATTAGTTAATACTTTTTAATTGAATTTTAGAAACAAAATTAATTACATTTTACCAAAAAAGTTTATACTTGAGATGGTCAAAATTCAATATGTAAGAAAAGATAGTAATTAAACGTTTAAAAATTTGGTAATTAAAAGAATACGTATTTTTTTATAGTTCAGTTACAAAATTTGGTAAATATTTATTTGTGTGTTATAAACAGAGATGAGAGATAAGAGAGAATATGAGGTGTGTTTTATTCCATGAATAACAAATTGTATATATAGGATACAATAACTTGGAGAGGAATAAGTAGAACTTGGAGAACAAGTCTTGAACATTCTAGAATATGAGCCTATAATGGGCATCCATATAATAGGTTTATAAAACTCCCCCTTGGATGTCCATTATAGCAAAATATTCTTAATGCGCATAAAATGCTGCTTCAATAAAAACCTTACCAGAAAAACCCAATTGAGACAAAACCATGGTTAAGAAAAAAAGAGTGCAACGCGCTTTTACTCCCCCTAATGAGTGCATAACTTGAAATCTTTGTGACGACGCACCCAAATGATGAACTTGTTTCTTGGAAGTAGCAGTTGGAAGTATCTTGAAAAAGTCCACCAAAGTTTCGCTTGAACGAATTTGTAGAACATGTAAATCGCCATTCTTCTGCAGCTCAGGGATCTTTGAGATGATTCATCTTGATCATTCTCTTTGTCCCTCTCGATATCATTAGTGTATGACATTCCTTTGGGAGATTGATAGACCTTCATATATCGTTGTAATTATAACATTCCTCCTTAATTGTCTATCATTTGCGTGTTCTTTGTTGCCTTGTTAAAAGCCTTATCATGGAAAACCCAGTGGGACAAAACCATGATAAGGGGAAAAGAGTACAACCACGCACATCATCATATTTCTCCCCCTCGAAAACATCTTCTTAAGGAGATAAAATCTGATTATATATACTATCTTTTTGGAATTATTATAAGCATAACCATAATGAACAAACTCGTATGATTGTCATATGATCTCTCAGATCATTGAACTTCTGGTCCATAGCAACCTTTCTCATAGAATATCATATATTGGTCTATTTGGACTTCAAGCCTAAATTAGTTATTCATGCTCTTCTTATAAAAGTTATTATTTTGGGCTTTCTTTCTTGTCATATGAAAGCTCATCTTTCAATAATGAAAGAGATCGGTAAATTTTTCAAACATCAATTTAAGTATGGTACTTCTGGACCAACAATATGCGAGCCTTTTAATTTAGAATCCTGCAAGGATCTCTCAATATCTCATCTTTTTTGCTAGATGCTCAATTTGTAAGTCCAAGCAAAATTTATCTTTCCAAGATCTTTCATCTTTGATTCTTTCTTCAAATATTTTATTGTATACAAAATCTCTTCAGGAGTTCCAGTGATATTCAAATCATCAAATCATTTCCCAAATCTCCTTATAAATATGCATGAACTAAAGATCATTCTTATAGCCTTCTCTTTATCAACTTTCATGCAGTAATATTCATGTTTCACAAAATTCGCATGAAAATGATTCTGCCCGAAATTCGCACGAACTGATTTTGCCCAAGATTCGCACGAAATGGATTCTGCCCGAGATTCGTACAAATCTAATTTTTCACAGAAATCAAATGCTTCACAGAATTCAGATGCTTCACAGAAATCTAGTGATGTCCGAAATTTGTACGAAATGAGTTTGCTTATGGCAGTTTATATCCTTCTGGGACTTTCATATAAATATCATTATACAATGATTCTTTTTCGAATATGTCATCGTACTACTTGTGATTACTCTGCAAGAGTTTCAATGATGTTTAAATTAAGAATCCTTTTGATCAATATCTTTTGATAAATCTACATGGGCACATATTTACATGATTACACCCCATGCTACATATTTTCTTTTCATTCGATCGAGTAGAGTTCCCGGAAACATAATTCTGATATCATTAATCCTTCAGGGCTTATATTCTTCATATTTATATCCTTCAAGGATTACATGTAAATGTCATTATCCAGTGTTTCATAATAGCCAGACTTATAAGATATCTAAAAGTAATTGCATCCACCACAAGAGAATATTTCTCTTCATAATACATTCCTTATCTCTGTGATAATCCTTGTTCAACCAAATGTCTCATAATTTCACTATTTTCACTATTCTTTCACACAAAGACTATGTTAATTTCCACTGGTTTTACACTTCAGGTGCACGGACTACTGGTCCAAATACTTCTCTGCAAGAGATTATAATTATACGTCTATGTATTCTTTTCCATTTTGGCCAATCATTATTTTGTTTACACTTTTCAATAGACTTTCTTTCATGATCCTCTTTTTATCCATAATATCAACTGTTCATAGCATGCAAAAATATTACAACGTCGATTTGCTTTTTGGTTCCATCTTATTTCAGACATGACATAACTGAAATTTCTTTGTCAGGTACCTGGATTTTTTTCTTTGTCATGTATAAGGTCTCTTATGGAGAGCATTAAGTCTCTTCTGGAGATCATTCGTTCTCTGCTGGAGATCATTCAAGAATCTTTCTTTCCTTGATCTGGTCATTCTCAATTTCTGCTCCTTTTCTTTTCCGAGGATTCTTATATTTGGAACCAAATAGGTCTATCACGCTTCATGCAATCTTTAGACTCACTAACAGTTTGATATTGTCCTTCTGGGACATCAATTCTTATTGGAGCATATGCAGCTGGTATAGGTGACTTCATCACTCTATTTAGGTCAGCAAATGCGTCTGGCAATTAATATGCTAAATTATATTTTTGGACTTCTAATTCTCATTCTTTAGTCCGATGATCAATGATAATTCATTCCAACTCATTTCTTTCTCCAGCTGTTTACTTTCTCCCCCTGATGTTGGAAAAACTCTCATTAAAATGAGAGTCTGCAAATCGAGCCTTAAATAAATCCTTCTTGGATGGCTCTAAATACTTAGTTATCAATCATATCCAACATATATTCTTATCCTCTTTTGAGGTCCCATCTTAGAGCGCGGTGGTGGAGCACTTTTCACATTCAAAGATTTTTCAGATGGGAACTATTTGGTTTCTAACCCTAAACCAATAATGATGGAGAGAACTGATGATTACTTGTTGGCATGATGCGACTTCATATTGCTAAACCACTTTGTGAATGAACATAAGCTCCAGGATGTTCAACACTTGTCCCAATGGATATACAATAATCATCAAAGATTTTAAGCATGAATTCACCAGCATTATCAAATCAAAATTTTTTTTAATGAAATTCGGATCAAATAACCTCGCAAACTTCAGGTTGCGGTTTGATGACAAGGATAAATGTGAATATCTAGTCGATGCGTACATCGACTTTATGTATCCATCGAGTCAATGCGTCCATCAACTCGATGCATCTATTAGAACCATAAGGTATCTAAAATATTCCACATAGTTGGTGATTAGCCCATAAATATCTCCATGTATATATTTAAGAAAATTGACAGAGTCCAAATTATTTTGACTGGTGAAAGCCATGTTATCATATTGCCTTCTGAGCAAGCAACATATAATAAATCATTAGGAAGAATCTTATGGTTCTTAACTCAATGTTCACATAATTTTTTTATTATTATTTTTCGCATTATCATTAAACCAGGATGACCAATCCGGTTAAGCCAAACACTAAAATTCTTAGTAAACGTCTGGTTTACTTTTCATCGCTAATCACCTACTCCCGTCAGGGGATATCATAATCAAAATTTCTTTCTTTAGTCCATGATAATCAAGCATGGATTGTAATAATGAATCATGTATCGATAAAGCAATAAACGAGATAATGATAGAAATTCTATATTCTAGTACAGAAAATCTTAGAGATTAATTTGACTAAAACATATAGACATGGTATGAGATCAAGAGCTTAGAAATCGAATGTACCTGGAAAATCCAAAGCTAGAGATGGGAGTTGTTGGAGAACAGAGATCGATGCAATCATTTTGGTAACTACTTCCTCGGTGAATTTTATTTGTCTATCCTTTTCTTTATATGTAAGATATCATATTCACTTCAGGGAATAGACCAAAACTAGTCAGGCATGAGTCATGACTTCTCATCAATAACCCATTATTATTTTTTCAGCGTTAAGGAGACATATATAAGTTCAGAATACTTCTTAAATTCTTGTTCACGACATTGTGTCTACAGGACAACATTACTTGCTTGAAAGTTTAAATATGCATGTTTTACCATCTCTACATTAGCGATATTCTCTCAACATAATATCAATTTGCAAGTAATTCTGAATATAGCTAAGTTATATTCACTTACAGACTTCAAGTCTTGTAGTCTTAGATATAACCAATCATAACTATTTTTAGGTAATATCACATTCTGGTGATCATACTTTTCTTTAACAATTTCTCCGAAGAACCTGTAGTGAACATAATTTTCTGGATATGTCATTTGTAGTGAACTTTAATAATCAAGCAATGAACATAATCTTCTGGATATGTATCTACGTGGGTTTCTTTAATTATCCCCCTCGAGATGATGAAACTCTAGGTTCATCCATCTCGAATTGAAGCTCACGATGAACAAATATATTATTATGCTCATCTTAGTATTTCGGGACTAAGTGATAATCTTATTAACACCATCACAAATCACTAATATTTCTTATCATGTCATTAAACTAAGTTCTCAATCATTTTTTTTTTTCAAACAAAAATCAGATCACAGGTGAAAATTCTATGTAAATTATTTCACCTAATCAAACTTTAGTTGACCATGTATAGATATTAAACATGACATATACATAGTACTTATATCAATAAGTAGAAGTGCAACAGCGATCGGATATCTCGATGGAAACAACATCGAAATGGTTAGTATTTCTCAGTTGGATAGAATTCTATCAAAGTTAGCTTACACATGAGAATAAACAAGCGAGCAGCAGACAACCAGGCAAAATCATAATATTTTTATTATATAAGTGTTCTGCATAAATTTTGAATTTATTTCATATCTATATTAAATTATTGTGTAACTCTAATAATTTTTGATTAACACTTTTTTATGCAAAACTCATTTAGAAATTTAAATTAATCCAGACTAAACTATTTAATGTAAAATCCAGATTATAATCTACATATAAAATTCGCTTAGAATTCCAGATTTAAGTAAATTTCGATTGACACGAATCGATAAAACAAAGAATTCATCAAATCAATGTGCTAAACCAATTCAAGCTAGTAATTATCTAAACCAACATAAACAAAAAACCAAACAATAAAAATTTTACTTTGGCAAATCAAACGGACAATAAACGATGAGAATATTTAAACAAATTAAATCATCAGATTTGTCAACAAAACCAATTACTTTTGTTTTAAACAAATTATCTAGAATAGCAAAGCATGATCAACAATAAAAATTTATCCATTATTCAAATCTATCAAACTAATTAATTATAAAACAATGTAACGAGTTAAGATAATACCAGATTAATAATTTTCAAACAATCAAATGAACGAATATCAAATTAACAAACCAATAATTTCTCAATTTATAAATAATGACCGCAAATCATAGAAGCGAGCATGTGTCTGGGGATGAAGCAATAAGGTGATGGAGATAATAAGGTGATGCAAAAAGCATAACATGCCAAAGAGATACTATAATAACTCACTATGTGGAATATTTTAATTACCTTATGGTTCTAATAGACGCATCGAGTTGATGGACGCATTGACTCGATGGACGAATAAAGTCGATGGATGCATCGACTAGATTGCCACATTTAACCTTGTTATAAACCCGCAACCTGGAGTTTCCGAGGTTACTTTCTTAATTGATTAAATTACCAGAGTATTTCAGATTTTTATTTTAAGAAAATTTGATTTGATAGTGCTGGTGAATTCACATCCCAAGTCTTTGATGATTATTGCATATCCATTGGGACAAGTGTTGAACATCCTGAAACTTATTTTCATAAACAAAGTGGTTTAGCAATATGAAGTCGCATCATGCCAACGAGTAATCATCAGTTCTCACCATCATTATTGGTTTAGAGTCAGAAACCAAATAGTTTCCATCTGAAAAATCTTTGAATGTGAAAAGTGCTCCACCACAACGCTCTAAGATGGGACCTCAAATGAGGATAAGAATATATGTTGGATATGATTGATAACTAAGTATCCAGAGCCATCCAAGAAGGATTTATTTAAGGCTCGATTTGCAGACTCTCATTTTAATGAGACAGTTTTTCGAACATTAGGGGGAGAAAGTAAACAGTTGGAAAAAGAGATAAGTAGGAATAAATTATCAATGATCCTCATACTAAAGAATGTATATTAGAAGTCCAAAAGATAATTTAGCGTATTAATTGGCCAACAGACCATTAGCAGCGCATGTATAAAGCCAATAGATTATGGATCTTAATAACATAACAACGGATGTAGTTGTTATTAAAGCATGAATCAATTTAATTATGATTCGATTAAAGCATACTTACCTCGATGCAAAAATGGATTGGGGACAACGTCAAAAATGGAGACAACACCGGCTAAGGATTTTGATAGATCTCGTTTGCAGTTAGGGTTTTGGATTTTGCTCAGTGGCTAGGGTTTCGTGCTGATAACGTGTTATAGACATATATGAGAGATAAGAGAGAATATGAGGTGTGTCTTATTCCATGAATAACAAAGAGTATATATAGGATACAATAGCTTGGAGAGGATAGCTTGGAGAGGAATACAATAGCTTGGAGAGGAAGTAGAACTTGGAGAACAAGTCCAGAACATTCTAGAATATGGACCTATAATGGGCATCCATATAATGGGTTTATAACATTACGGAATATATGGTTTTCGTTAATTTCAAATTAAATTTTAAAGAAATAAATATAAATTTAGTTATGGAAGATTTGGTAAGAAATTTAGTTATGATTAATTTAAATTTATAATCGAAAATTCCTTTAAAGATTTACCATGTCATTATTTTTTAAGCCAAATCATATTTTTTCAAGTCACGTCATAATTCTTTTGGTGAGAGTGATCATGGAAGTGACAAGTAAGTGTTTCTCCAAAATCACTTCACAAATAGTGTTAAGTGGATAGTAGTAGAAGTGGGACGGATCCGGATATCCGGAAATTTAAGGGTATTCGGATCCGTGGAAAAAGTATCCGGATCTGGATCCGTGACTTCCGGATATCCGACAAAAAATTAAGATATCCGCGGATATTCGGATCCGGATCCGAAAATAATAATATAATTAAATTAATTAAATTAAAATACTAAAAAATTTAAAAAAAAATTATAAATTTAAATTATAAATTAAATTTTTGAATAATTTTTTACAAAACAAATATGATATATTAGAAAAAGAACTAAAATCAATATATATGTATATATTTTTATATATAAATAACTTAATAGATGTAAAACTATATGTTTTTAATATATTTAATGGGCCCGGATCCGGATCCGGATATCCCGACTTTGTCCGGATCCATATCTGTTTTTCACGGATCCGAGATTTTACTATCCGGATCCAGACGTCCCGGATATCCGTATTTCCGGAGCGGATAAGAATGGATACCGGATCAGATATCGGATTCCGGATAATAATTCCACTCCTATATAGTAGGATTTGTTTATTTAGGGAATAATCATAGATTTAATGTATTTTAGAAAGATTTAGGGAAAATAATTATTGAAAATGTTATTAGCTTCCCATATATACGGTAAGTTAGTAAGATTTGTTGATTATTGAGATCTTTATGATAATATTAATTAGTTATCTTTCCTAATTAGTTAAAACGGAAATATATATATATTTAGGTAAATTGAAATTTTAAATTTTCCTATTATGGAATATTCATGATAAGTAATGAATTCGGGTTAAAATGGATCCGCTTGTTTATCCGATTTTTAAAAGGGAATTTTGTCAAAAGTACCATTTAAAAAAAAAAAATTCAAATCTACCATAAGTTGGAAACGCTTTCAAAATCTACCACAAAATACTGTACAACGGAAGGAGAAATATGCCTTTACCCTTGGCATTATATGCATTAAATGGTGGTAGATTTAATTGGTGACGAGAAAGGAGTAAAAGAATTTGGTGGACGATAAAAACTGATGAAGCGCATTAAGAGTCTAAAAATTTGGTGGACGACAATATCGTAACACTTTCGAAGTCTGTATTTGTCTCTACCTATTATTTATCGTCCATGTGACCGAAACTAAGTAATTTTCTGTCCACTTGAGGAATAGAAGAAGATGTGCACGTCCAAATGTATGCGTAGCCCGAAGACACGACCGAGTAGACAACTTGTTAACCTGCGTTACGCTTGGACAATAAGTTGTCCACTAAAGTCGTGACAGAGAGTGAACATGTGATATATTAGAAAAAGAACTCAAATTTTTGAAAAAAATTATAAATTAAATTTTTGAATAATTTTTTTCAAAACAAATATGATATATTAGAAAAAGAACTCAAATCAATATATATGTATATATTTTTATATAAAAATAACTTAATAGATGTAAAACTATATGTTTTTAATATATTTAATGCGCCTGGATCCGGATCCGGATATCCCGACTTTGTCCGGATACATATCCGTTTTTCACGGATCCGAGATTTTACTATCCGGATCTGGACGTCCCGGATATCCGTATTTCCGGAGCGGATAGGAACAGATACTAGATCGGATATCGGATCTCGGATAATAATTCCACTCCTAGATAGTAGGATTTGTTTATTTAGGGAATAATCGTAGATTTAATGTATTTTAGAAAGATTTAGGGAAGATAATTATTGAAAATGTTATTAGCTTCCCATATATACGGTAAGTTAGTAAGATTTGTTGATTATTGAGATCTTTATGATAATATTAATTAGTTATCTTTCCTAATTAGTTAAAACGGAAATATATATATTTAGGTAAATTGAAATTTTAAATTTTCCTATTATGGAATATTCATGATAAGTAATGAATTCGGGTTAAAATGGATCCGCTTGTTTATCTGATTTTTAAAAGGGAATTTTGTCAAAAGTACCATTTAAAAAAAAAAAAAAAAATCTACCATAAGTTGGAAACGCTTTCAAAATCTACCACAAAACACTGTACAACGGAAGGAGAAAGACGCCTCTACCCTTGGCATTATATGCATTAAATGGTGGTAGATTTAAGGGAAAATGGTTTTCAGCTACCCGAAGAATGGGGTAATATGTTGATAACCATCCCAAATATAGAAATATACTTTAAACTACACCAACTAATATACGAAACATACCGACATACACGAAGTATATGCAGTCATGTTGCAAACTACAATTTGGGTTTTATAGAGTTTCAAACAAAAATTTGGGGTCAAATTGTAATTATTTTCTTAAAAAATAATAATTTAAAAAAACATCAAAAATCAAAAAATATCCAAAAAATTCAAAAATTTAAGAAAAAATAATAATTAAATTTTAGATAAGAATTAAATTATAGTTTCAGTTTTATATTTGAAAAAAAAATTGTAAAATTTCGAAAATTCGAAAATTGAAACTTCAAAAAAATATTACATTAAATATAAAAAAATAATTTAAAAAAAAATCCAAAAATCCAAAAAAAAAAAATTTTAAAAAATAATAATTAAATTTTAGATAAAAATTAAACTATAGTTTCAGTTTTACATTTTTTTTAAAATGTAAATTTATAAAATCCCAAAATTTTTAAAACTACGAAAATTCAAAACTTCAAAAAAATCTTACATTCTAAAAAGTAATTGAAAATATAAGGTATATAAGGTTCCAAAATTATATATTTGGAAACCAATTTAATTTGTTAGAAAAACAATAAAACAAAAAGTTAAAAAAAACGTTTACTATTATATGTTTTGCGAAGGCGTTAGAGAACATATAAATCGCAGTATTTAATAATTTCCGGTGTTTTCGAAGTCCAACAATTTTAATCCAAAAATCCGCTTCTAGCCTATAGCTACAATCGGATTGAAATATGCTTATGTTCTTAAAACGTTTTAAAAAATGAATTTTTCTCTATTTTAAACATTTTTACGAACGTTCTCTAACGCCTTCCCAAAATAATTTTTTGAAAATAACATTTTTTAAAACCCATGTTCTAAACTATATTTGTGGACCAATATTTATAAAAAAAAATTATTTTTTTTTCTAACAAATTAAATTAGTATCAAGATATATAATTTTGGAAGCCTATATACCTTACATTTTCAAAAAAAATTATAATTATAGATTTTTTTGAAGTTTTGAATTTTCGTAATTTTAGAAATTTTGGCATTTTACAGATTTTTAACTTCTTTTAACTTTTTATTTTATGTTTTTAACGATTTATATGTTCTCTAACGCCTTCGCAAAACATATAATAAAAAAAAAATTAACTTTTTGTTTTATTTTTTTCTAACAAATTAAATTGGTTTCAAAATATATAATTTTGGAACCTTATATACCTTCACTTTCAATTACTTTTTAGAATGTAATATTTTTTTGAAGTTTCAATTTTCGAAATTTTGGAATTTTAAAATTTTTTTTTTCAAATATAAAACTGAAACTTTAATTTAATTTTTATCTAAAATTTATTTATTAGTTTTTCTTAAATTTTTGAATTTTTTGTATTTTTTTGATTTTTTGATTTTTGTTTTTTTAAATTATTATTTTTAAAAAAAATAATTACAGTTTGACCCCAAATTTTTGTTTGAAACTATATAAAACCCAAGTTGTAGTTTGCAACATGACTGCATATACTTCGTGTATGTCGATATGTTTCGTATATTAGTTGGTGTAGTTTAAATCACATTTCTATATTTGGGATGGTTATCTACATATTACCCCATCCTTCGGGTAGCTGAAAACCATTTTCCCTAGATTTAATTGGTGGACGAGAAAGGAGTCAAAGAATTTGGTGGACGATAAAAACTGATGAAGCGCATTAAGAGTCTAAAAATTTGGTGGACGAGAATATCGTAACACTTTCGAAGTCTGTATTTATCTCTGCCTATTATTTATCGTCCATGTGACCGAAACTAAGTAATTTTCTGTCCACTTCAGGAATAGAAGAAGATGTGCACATCCAAATGTATGCGTAGCCCGAAGACACGACCGAGTAGACAACTTGTTAACCTGCGTTACGCTTGGACAATAAGTTGTCCACTAAAGTCGTGATAGAGAGTGAACATGTGTTATTGTCCTCTAAAGTCGTGACAGAAAGAGAGAGAGAAAGAGAGAGAGGGAGAGAAAAAAGATGGGCACAATAATCTTTTGGAGTTAAGGTGTGGTAGATTTTGAAAGGAATTTTGAGAAATGGTAGATTTTGAAAGAAATTTTGAATAAATGATATTTCTCATAATTTTCCCTTTTTAAAATGGATTTATATTTCCGGGTTAAAATACGGGTCATTTAGATCCGTGTTTTTTTAACGGATCTTGATATTTTCGGAAACTTCTACCTTTAAGTAGCCTTTTTATTCTAAAACAAAGCAATGTCATAAATTGTAATATATGTCAACTTCGATGGTAGAATGCTAAAAATGTTTTCCAATTAATAGTATAGATTTGTTTAGCAAATTATAGAACTCCTACCATATGGATACTGCAAATGTTTTTTTTGTTAAAGGGGCTAATGCAATATTGAAAACTTTTGAAAAGTTTAGTTTAAAACCGAAACAAATATATTAAAGTAATATTTTTTTTGTTTTTGTCAACATTAAAGTAATTTTTTTCAGAAACTTAGCTTCAATCAAAATTTCAAAGACCCAAAAAAAACTTAAAACACTTAATATACAATTAAACAATTGCTAATGCGAAACAAAAAACAGAGCAAAAGAGAAAAAGAAATGATATATGTAGATTTCCGGGGTTTTTCTTCCGTTTTTTCTCTATCAAACCCTTTTGATCTAATGCCATCGTTGTTGTTCCTCGCCAACGTCTCTGTCGTTGTTGACGTTATGTCTGTGTTCGATCTAGTTGTTCTTTCTTGTCCCATGAGCAATTGTGGTTGTACCTAAATTTTGTCACTGGAGAGAGAAAGAGGGATTTAGAGATTTGAGGAGCAAAGGGTTTTGAAAATAGAGATGAAAATGAAAAATTAGCAATTTTGTGATTTTAAAACATAAAACGTTGTTGTAAAGAAATTTGCTCGTTAAGTGATTCCAAGGTTCTTTTAAATTGGATGTTAATTGAAAGTGGGGAACTTAAAAAAAAAATTATACGTTTTAATTGGAGAAAAGAGTTGACTGGTTTTTTTTCTTGCTCATCTGGATCGATTATATTGATAATTTAAAATCCGAAAGTACACATAAACCGACAGGAGAATGAAATTCCTCGGGAGCCAAAAGCCCAAACAAGGGAACCAATGGAAAAATCACAAGTCGGCGGAATAAACCCCGAAAACATAAGAAGTAAAAGGAACCAAGACACTACAACAGAGAAATAAACTCTAAACAATGAGGAAGGTAATTGGCGGATAAGAAAAAAGACCCCTCAACACTACAACTGAGACACTGAACTAAAACACTCCTGCAACTTTCCCGAGAACTTGAATACGGAGAAGATGTACCAACAAACATAAGTTTCGCCCAGGACCAAAGAAGCAAGTGAACTCCAGATAACCGGAAACCTTGACGACGGATCCAACACAAGTAGAATAGCACGCATGACCGCAATGGAACAGAACAAAGAACCACACCACACGAGCTCTCTAGAGACACCGAGTAACTTGAGACAAGCTAGGCTCAAAGAAAAAATCCTTTGACCTCTGACTGGGAAGACACCAAACAAGACCAACAATTTTTACACGCGGACACTCGCAAACCAACCTCAGCCGGCCACCTACTCTCAAGAGAAAAACTGAAGATCGAAATCACTGCTTGGTCTGGAAACCTAAACCCAAACCTAAGAAGACTTTGGGGAAAGCTAGTAGATGCCTCCTCGGCGAAATACCATCCAAATGACGAACCCAGTCAAACGAAACATATCCCTTCTCTATACTCAGAACCCGGAGAAGAACAAACAATGCAGAAGTGCCAAGAAACAAATCCTAGATCCGAACAGAGAACCCCACGCTCATAACCCAGAGTCAATACACAAACACACCATAGGGCAAACGATACTAAACATAACCATCCCAAAAACTACTCTAAACCTAATCGGACGAATAAAACAGGCAACACATATCTGAGAGCACCAAATCCGGCATCAAGGAAACAAAGAGGAGAACACGGCTGTGCTTACCGGAATGGCCAATTAAACCTCCACCGAACTAGCGAGTCCAGCAAGAAGCCACATATTTGCGGCGTAAACACAAAAAGCTCCAGATCTTCAAATCTGTCGATGATAAGAAGGTAAAGACGAACGGCTCATAAGCACCGTCAACCAAGACGACGACCTGTATCATCTCTCATCACCATTACCACCACCGAAACCATAAGAGGAACGAGACCCTTATCTCCACCAGAACCTTGACGAAAGCATCGGATAAGACACAAACTAGGTCGAAACAGTCCAAGCAAAGCGAAACTAAACTAAAGCGGATCAATTGACCGGTGCCGGCGCTATCAGAGCCGTCGGACACGGGTCACAACAAAATTTTTGTTTGACGGCGGTATCCGCAAGGACGCGAGAGAGAATTAGGATTTTAATAATTGGTCCGTGTTATGAATTGGAGTTGAGTGGTCAAGTAACCTAAAATTTAGGGGAATTTTTTTTAAGAATTAGGGAAAGTTGCGTTTTGAATTTATTTTATTTCATTTATTTAAATTATTTAAAATATGAAGCACAAACCATGTTGCAATATGGTTGGTCAGATGACTTGTGCTTTATTGTATAAAGAATTAGGATAAGCAAAGAATCAGTGTGTGATAGTGAAAACGTTTCACTCCAAAGCATTGATTCAACCATAATGAACTGAAAATAACACACATTGATAGGCCTTTTAACTGAATAATTAGAGGAGAGTTTTGAGTTTTTGTAAAATGCTAACAAATCCCACAAAAAAAAAAGCTAAAAGAGCGAGGCATAAAGCCAATGAACTTTTCCATGGAGACAAGTAGATGACAAGGAGGCATCATCTTATTTTTACGGCCTCCACTTCATAAATTAGCCACGCATTCTTAGGCACAGCTTCCTTCAATCCCTCTTCTGAGTACCTGTGTTTATCACATCCAGAGCAACCGAAACAAGACGGGTTGTTAATGAGTTAGTTATAGTAGTAAATATGTTGAGATGAATCATCTAGAGCTTAACTGAAACCATTATGACATACCCGAGGGATGGCGGAATTACAAGTCTTCTCTTATCACCAACTCGCATCCCTGAGAATTACAAATGAAGCCATATTCTTAAAATAAGACATTAAAATTTATGAATTTTCAGTTGAAATCATCTACTGGTTAAACCACTATACCTTCAACACCAATGCTGAGACCTTGTATGACCTTTTCTCCACCTGCAAGCAGAGCATTATAATTAATTGTGCTTGAGAAGGGGAGAAACAGCAATGACAATGAGGTTTCTACGATATCTACGAAATCTTTACCTAAGCGGAATCTTAATGGAGCTTCTCCCAAGTTCGAATCAAGCAATTTCCCCGTGTCTTTCAATTTACCAGTATAGAGTATGCTGACCTGAAACAACCATCAATCGTTTTTAAGGAATTCCCGTCCCGCCTAATGGTGCTGTGAGTTGACACAGCATCAAGATTTGCGCATGACGTAGAAAGAGATAAGATGTAAAAAATACTCACCTTTTTCCCTTTAACAGCTGATTTTCCACCTATCTTTCCTTTTTCAATCTCTTCAATGATCACTTCATTTGACGAAATCTCTGATTCTATTGGTTTCTCACCAGCTTCTTTCTCGATGTTCCTATACATTATGGAAATAAAATTTACAGGACTGGTTTATAACCTAAACACCAATAAAAGTCAAAAGAGAATATCCACTCAAACCCAAAAGAAACAACTTTAGCAAAAGACTGCAGTATCAAGAACCAAACGTTGATCATACCATCTACCTTGTATTTGCAGACTATAAAATATTCATTTCTATCTAAAATGTAATGTATGACTCACTTGTCGTCGATAGCTTGTTTCTTGCTCTCTGAACACTCGAGTAGATTTTTCTGGACATCTGTCGTTTCCACACTCCTATCCCTTCTCCTCTTTTTCTTTGACGGAGTTGCATCACCACTCTGAGAGGGGAATACATCACTTGATGATTTGATCCCGCTGTCATGTTAATTGAAGTTTTAAAACAGGGAGATTCGAGTATGAAGCATAGGGAATTTAACAATGACATCAACTTTCTAATGTCAACTGTATATGAAACGTCAGGAGTACCCTTTTCACTTTCACTGGATAAGAGCCACACAGTAAGCACACTTGACCAATCATTTAACAAAAGCGACTGATTTAAGTGTACAATCACGTTTGATATCTACGTAGCCACACAGCAAAAATGTTCATTCCATGCTTTCAATTCAACTTAGCGTCTTCTTAAATCCTGAATAGCTAGAAGGTAAAATAATCTGTTCAGTAACTGTATGGGTACCACTTACTTGTCAGTAGCTGGCTTCTCATTCTGAAGACGTTCAGGCATATGTTTTCCCTCTCCGTCATCTGCAGCAGAACTCTTAGACCTTTTCTTGGGAGAAAGTTCAACATCACCCAATAATTTATCCTCCCTGGCATATTATATTAAACATATTAGGTTTATAAAAAGGTTAAAAACTTAAAAGACACCAACACTAACGCCGGTCTGTAGTGGGTGAAACTTTCTTACCCTTCATCCAGAGTCTTGTGGGTATGAGTTGTTGCTTCTGATGCCTTCTTCTCACACTCGGCATTAGGCTCACCATTTTCGAAAGTCAACCTTCTTGCCTTTGACCTTGTAATCCTCGAAGGCAAAAGAATCTCTGAAAAAAGGACCTTTGTGATCTTGTGGTCATTATCGTTGTTACCTACTTGTTCGGAATCCCCATTGATAGAGTCATCATCAGCTCTAGCTGAAGTTTCATCAGACTCTGAATCAGGGATCTGAAACTTCTTCCTTAGTCTTCCGCCTTTTCCATTTCTTTTCTTGTCCTTCGTTTTAGCTGCCAACTCCTTGATAGATACTGGGAAAGGAGACAAGATTAGCAAGAAATGGAGGTACAGTACCAGAAAGAGACACTGTGAAAGTCCCAAAACTAATTTCATGTAACAAAACCGTGAGATGCAGATCAATACAAGTTACTTTGAAGATACAACACATAATTCAAGTTTAAATCCACGCAGCAAACATAACATATAAGTATTAATTTTAAAGCAAGAAGACGCGTAAAAAACAAGATACGAAATCCATACTTTCATCATCGTCAGTACTAGAGACATGTGAACCGCGGCCAGATGGATCATCGTCATTTATAAAACTATCACTGTAGTCATAATCATCACTGCTAACATTCTCCTTGTCTGTGCCAACAATGTCTTCTCCATATGACTCCCTTTTAGATTAAGTCAAGGATATAAAACAACAATCTGTGAAACCAATAATCCATATGCACACTTGATCTAAAAAACAATAAGAGGATACGATTCATCATCATTTTGCCTTAAACCGGTGCTCCTGCCGAGGAAGTAGCCAGTGAGGTGAATGCTCCGAGGTCCGATGACAGAGAAGATAACTTCATCAGCTTCTTCAAACTCCAGATTCAGTTGACAAGAATCAACCTTGTCAGGAGACAAGACACATAAGAAGAGGGGACTTTTGTTCCCAACGTTACACTGAAGAACGCTTCTTAAGGTTGCATTACCAATCCCCAGTGTCGCCTGTATCAATTAAAAAAAAAAAAGGCAAAGATCAGCCAAGTAACAAAAAGCCCACTAAGTTTCAACTTAGAAGTAACAAAGTTACACAATCAAATTCGCCTAAACTCCACTGCAAGCTCCATATCAGTCTCCCTACCCTAATTCATGTGTATGTAAATTTCCAAGCTTATTTAAACACGCCCAAATCAACCAAACAGAAGATAAAGCGTTTAAGATACAAAATCAAAAACAAGGATTAATAAAGACCTGGGAAAGGTGAAGTCTTTGTATTCCTGTTGCTTCAGTAGACTTAAGAGAGAAAGGCTTTCCTGGCTTCACTTCAACTCCTGCAAACACAGAATCTTTGCATCAAAAACCCAACTTGGTCGGAAATATTAAGTCTTTTTTTTCTTTCTCAACCAGTGATTATTCATATTTGTTTGGGTTTAAAAGAAAACAAACCCCAAAAAGCCATGGAATTTGGTCAGAAGAATGAAAGAAAATCGTAAAAAGTAAGAGACAAAAAAAACTCTGAAGACGACACCTAGGTTTCTCCTTCCTCCACTCCTCTAAATATATACTCCCTTAAGAGTATATTTTTGCCGCCCTTATTTATTTGGAGTCTTTTATTTTTTGTAGAAAACGCTTCGATTGTAGAAAAATCAATTAATGGATTTGACCTAAATATAGATGCCTATTGATTAGAACTTAGAAGTAGTAATGACATGTTGGATACTCTTAGCAATCTCGCAGAGGAAATTTTTCATGAGATGCATCCTACAGACCCTTCAGAGAGAGCTTTGATCAGTTCTACGCGAGAGATGGAGCATCTAGACGATATTGCTGCTGGGTATGTCAAGATGTTGGATGCTAGTGACCGGGTGATGCAGTTAGTCGCTCACGAGGAGCCCGTTGATACACGCCCCAAAGCCGCGGTATTGAGTGATTGGAGCGAGCACAAAGCCCCCAAAATCGAGCTCAAACAACTTCCTACGGGGCTAAGGTATGCGTTTCTTGGACCAAATTCCACTTATCCTATTATTGTCAATGCTTCATTGAACAACAGAGAGCTCACTTTACTGCTAAGTAAGCTGCGCAAGTATCGCAAAGCTCTTGGCTATTCTCTTGATGACATTTCAGGTATCTCTCCAGACTTGTGCATGCATAGGATCCATCTTGATGATGAGACGAAGTCGTCAATTGAGCATCAGAGGCGGCTGAATCTGAATCTGAAGGAGGTAGTTAAGAAAGAGATTCTGAAACTCCTGGAAGTTGAGATCATCTATCCTATCTCAGACAGTGATTGGGTTAGTCCGGTACATGTGGTTCCTAAGAAGGGTGGAGTCACAGTGATTAAGAACGAGAAGAACGAGTTGATTCCTACGCGGACTGTGACTGGACATAGAATGTGTATCGATTACAGAAAGCTGAATGCTGCAACAAGGAAAGATCACTTCCCGTTGCCATTCATTGATCAGATGCTTGAGAGGTTGGCTAACCACCCCTACTACTGCTTCCTAGATGGATACTCGGGTTTCTTTCAGATTCCAATCCATTTCGAAGATCAGGAGAAAACCACGTTTACGTGTCCCTATGGTACATTTGCATATCGCAGAATGCCATTCGGACTTTGTAATGCTCCTGCGACATTCCAGAGATGTATGATGTCTATATTCACAGACATGATTGAGGATTATATGGAGGTGTTCATGGATGACTTCTCAGTCTATGGACCATCTTATCATGAGTGCTTGGAAAATCTGTGCAAGGTGCTCGCTAGATGTGAAGAGAAGCACTTGGTTCCGAATTGGGAGAAATGCCATTTTATGGTCAAAGATGGTATTGTTCTTGGACACAGAGTTTCGCAGAATGGAATTGCGGTTGATCGAGCAAAGATTGAGGTTATGATGAATTTGCAGGCACCGGATTCAGTTAAGGCTGTGAGGAGTTTTTTGGGGCACGCTGGCTTTTATAGAAGATTCATCAAAGATTTCAGCAAGCTCGCTAGACCATTGACTGCTTTGCTGTGTAAGGATGTGAAATTTGAGTTCACTGCTGAATGCCAATCAGCTTTTGAACAGATCAAGCAAGCATTAGTGAACGCTCCAATTGTAAGTTCACCAGACTGGGATTTGCCTTTCGAGGTGATGTGTGATGCCAGTGACTTCGCGGTTGGAGCTGTTCTGGGGCAGAAGAAGGACAAGAAACTTCATGCTATTTACTACGCTAGCAGAACACTAGATGATGCGCAGAGGAATTATGCAACTACCGAGAAAGAGTTGTTGGCTGTGGTGTTCGCATTTGAGAAGTTTTGTTCGTATTTGGTTGGTTCTAAGGTGATAGTGCACACAGATCACTCCGCTCTGAAGTACTTGATGCAGAAAAAGGATGCAAAACCAAGGTTGTTAAGATGGATTCTGCTTCTTCAAGAGTTCGATATTGAAGTTCGCGATAAGAAGGGAGTTGAGAATGGAGTTGCTGATCATCTTTCTAGGATCAGAGTTGAAGATGATGTCCCAATCAATGATTTTCTGCCTGAGGAGAATGTATACAAGGTTGAGATTGGTCAAATTTCGGATTTAGAGCAAAAACAGCAAAATTGTTGAGTTGAGGTGTCTGTGTCGACCAACACACTTGCTTGTGTCGGTTGACACAGGTCAAGCGCGAACCCAGAATTTTCTACAGGTTAAATTGGTGCCTACAACAAGGATATATGCGCTGTAACTCTTCCCAATCGACCATGGTATGCTGATATCGCCAATTACCTTGCTGCTGATGATGAGCCAGAAAATTTCACGGGATATGCCAAGAAGAAATTTTTGAGAGAGATTAAAAGGTTCTACTGGGATGAACCTTACTTGTACAAGCACTGCGCGGATGGCATGTACAGAAAATGCATCGCTGAGACGGAGGTTCCGAATGTATTATTTCATTGTCATGGTTCTGAGTATGCTGGGCACTTCACGACATTTAAGACGGTGTCTAAGGTTCTCCAAGCCGGGTTTTGGTGGCCTACGATGTTCAAAGATGCTAATGCATTCATAGCTCAGTGTGATGCTTGCCAGCGAAGGGGAAAGATTAGCAAGAGGCATGAGATGCCACAGAACTTCATCCTAGAGGTTGAGGTGTTTGATTGCTGGGGTATTGATTTTATGGGACCGTTTCCTTCATCTTACGGGAATCGGTATATTTTGGTTGCTGTAGACTATGTGTCTAAGTGGGTGGAAGCTATCGCTAGTCCAACCAATGATGCCTCTGTGGTTCTTAAGCTGTTTAAGACCATAATCTTCCCTTGATTTGGAGTACCTCGGATTGTGATAAGTGATGGTGATTCTCACTTTGTCAACAGGGTTTTCGAGAAACTGCTGAAGAAGCATGGTGTGCATCACCGTGTGGCTACTCCTTATCATCCGCAGACAAGTGGACAAGTTGAAGTTTCGAACATACAGATCAAGGAGATTTTGGAGAAGACCGTGGGCAAGACTAGGAAAGATTGGTCTACTAAGCTGGATGATGCTCTATGGCCTTAGAGGACCGCGTTCAAAATGCCACTTGGGACTATGCCATTCCATCTTCTCTACGGGAAAGCTTGCCACCTCCCAGTTGAGTTGGAGCACAAAGCAGCATGGGCAGTTAAGATGATGAATTTCGACATCAAGTCTGCTGCAGAGAGGCGATTGATTCAGCTGAACAAACTGGATGAAATCAGATGTCATGCCTATGAGAACTCTAAGTTATACAAGGAGCGAACAAAGGCATATCATGATAAGAAGATCATCTCCAGGAACTTCAAACCGAATGATCAGGTACTTCTGTATAACTCTTGTTTACAATTATTTCCTGGAAAATTGCGTTCTCGTTGGTCAGGTCCTTTCACTATAAAAGAGGTCCGACCATATGGTGCCGTCGTCTTGACAAGTGCTGAAGGCAAAGAGTTCACAGTGAATGGACAAAGGGTGAAACACTACTGGGCGAAAGTCGAAACTCCATCAGGACACATTGTATCTCTAATTGATGCACCCACTGCCTAACCGGATTGCAGTCGAGCTAATGACGTTAAACAAGCGCTCAGTAGGAGGCAACCCACCGGTGAGTCTGTAAATATGAATTTCAGAGTTTTGTTTTCCTTTTATTTTGAATTTTTGTGTTTTTGTATCATGTACAGAAAAATTCGGAAATTTGTCGTCCGTGAGTCTCTGTGTCGACCAACACACTCGCTTGTATTGGTCGACACACTCATGCCGATACTGCTGAAAATTTCGCGTGTGTCGGTCGACACACTCGTGCGTTGGTCGACACAGACAGCCACGAGGTAAGTGTTTTTAAATCCCCTTGTCTTTTTTTTTCTTCTTTATTCTCTCTCTCGACCTAGCTCGCCGAAAACCTCCATAAACGAAAAGCTTTGATTATTTTTCACCGATTTGAGAAATTTTAAAGCCTAAAATCATTGGATTTTCTTCCTCAATCCAAATCTAGCACTCCTTTAAGCCGATTTCGAGGTATGTTCTTCCAATCTCCCAATTTTAATTTCGGCCCTAAAGGTTACACCTTCGAATTTCATCTCTTTTAGCTTGTTCTATTGGCTAAATCACAACTATTCCGATTGTTAGAAGGAGATTGTACCTGTGTATGTGCTAGTCTCGATTATTTTGAAGCAATTTTGAAATTTTTTTTTGAAATTTGGAAACTTTTTATGGATTGAATGTCGATTTTAATGGGTTCATGATTGGGTTTTTGGTTTGTTTCTTTTGGCGAACACACGCGACAAGTGATCACGCAAGCAACAAGGCGAGGCCTCCAGTTCAGACCCACCCACCCCAACAGTCCCAACCGTCGGACTCACCAATTATCAAATCCGGCACCCATGGCCTAAACCCGAGCATCTCAAGGTCAAAATGCGAAGGCATTGGGAGCATGATCCGAAGACAGAAACTGAGTGGCCAGAGTGTTACAATAGACCAATTTCAGAGGATTGGGACGAGTATGATATGCTTTTCTACAATACATGGCAGTCCATCGAGATGAAACCCACACGGTTGCTTGATCATTTCACTGTCACGGACTTGGGAATTGGGACCGATATGCTGCAGATATTAAGGAAGATTGGTTTAGGCACCATGCCTACCAAGCAGCATGCTCTTTTTCCAGATTTGGCGCGATAGTTTCTGGCCACTTATCGGGTTTACTACGCCAACGAGACCAACAAGGTGGCACAAGAAGGGGTCCTGACCTTCATGTGCAAAGGGGTGCGCTATCGTATCACCATCACTGATCTGTGTGGTTTATACGGGTTCAATACAGAGCCTACTCGAGCTGTTCTCACATCCGAGTGGCATGACATCAACACTTTCTGGTCCCATATTGGCAATGAAGTTTATGAGTCAAGAGTGAGTAAGCAGACAGATGTTAGACACTCCTGAGGTATGTCTTGCGTGTTTTGGGTAACACTATCCTCTGCAAAACTGACCCAAGGAAGATGCGAAAGACCGAGCTTATACTGCTTTATCTCGGGATTGGACACATTTTTCCTGAGGATTTTTGGCAATACCCCGAGCCGTGTGAGAATTTGAACATGGGAGCAGTTTTTGCGAACCATCTCTCTACACTCAAGTCGAAGGCCTTTACGAGCAAACAGGTTGAAGGTGTTGGGAGCCTCTTGACTCCGATCTTCCAGCACTTCAACATCATTATGAGCAACACCACTATCATCACTGACCGCCTGCTTATGGATCAAGCACATCTGAAGAGTGCTACATGGATGAAACCGGGTCGTATTTGGGTTTTCACTGATTCGGAGGGTCATGATTGGAGCATCAAAATTCCACAGCGAAAGCTCACCGCCATTACTAGTGATGTGTCACTATTGAGTTTCAGGCCCGATCCATCACTTTTAGAGCCCGTCTCGCGACGCAAGCTCCGTAGAGGGACTCCTTCTAGTGTTGCACCTTCTGCTGTAGAGGATGAGCCGGTTGATGACCTTGCTAGAGGTATAATTCCCAACTTGACATTTCCTGAGCCGCCTGCAGGTTATGCTGATGATGGTCCTGTTTTCCGGAGGTACATGGTTGGCACTATGCGACAGATGTGGCAGCTTTTAGCAGCTAGTGTCACTTGTACACGTCCCACTTCTGAGACTCACCGGCGTCGTCGTTCACCCACACCAGACCCCCACACCCCCCTCCTTACAATGCTAATGGAGATTCGGACCAGACGACTAGCATGGACGATGAGCTCGAGGAGGACTAGTTATCCCGCCTCAAATTTCCTGGGTTTTTCTTTACTTTCGTTTCTTTTCTCCCTTTCGTTTGTCGTTCTATCTTGCATCATTTGTCAGTGTTTGCTTTTGAAACTCGAGAACTTGGAATTATGCTATGTTGTTGTTCTAAATTTGTGCTTGAGTGTTCTTAACAGGTTGAGATTTGTGCCATAAACGATAACCAACCTCATCTAGGATACGTTGTGCTAGAATCCCCTTGTGTCGACCAACACACTTAAGTATCAAGTTTTGTATGGTTGCTTTGTCATAGTATTGTACGAGAATGGGTCTAGAAAGTTCTTGGCATTGAGATCAGAGATGAGACCCAGCGATGAAGGGCTTATGGACTATGTTGCGAAATTGTGGGTTGAATCGAGAAAACTGCGAACATCTACGGTGAAGTACATGGTGGTTAGATTTGGATTGGTTTTTGTTGCATGTGGATTACATGGTGAATTGGTCAATATGATGCTCGGAAAGAAGGTGAGTTGCCGTGTTTTCAAACTTCTTCCTTTTACTCAGTTCTCTGTTTGCTTGAGGACACGCAAAAGCTAAGTCTGGGGGAGTTGATATATCATGGTTTTTATGGGTTTTAAAGCCATGATATATGTATATAATCAAGTCTTTTATGTGTCTTTCGAGTCCTTTTCGAGTCTTTTACAGGTTTACACACAATTTGTGATCATTTGGACATTATGGAGCAATTATGGAGCATTGTAGCTCAGAAATCGAAGTTGGTGTTTTTCAAGTTCAGCTGTGTCGACCAACACAGCCATGTGCGTCGGTCGACACAGCCCAATTTCTGCACTTCCACGTGAAGACCAACAATTTTGGAGATTTGCAACTTTGCCCTGACGTTTCATGTATTTACAAAAAGAGCCCAGCTCGTGTTTAGACTATATTTTAGGGGTTTTAAGCTTCTGAGGAGGCATCTATCTTTTTACACTTGAACGATTTTTGCTTGGGTTTTTGGACGAAGAACTTGGAGAGATTTAGAGTTTGGGGGCTGATCTGATACTTGTACTATTTTGAGAGAAGATTTTGAACCTCTACTTCTATTCCTCTTTTCTGATTTTTATGATATTTGCTTTATTCATGTCTTTGATTTCAATTGATATGAGTGAGTAGATCTCTTGTTGGGTTTAGGGATTCTCATTAGGGATTTCATGGAATAATATATTGATTCATTGGTTAGGATTCAAACTTGATAGTTCTTCACCTAGGTTGCACTTAAAGCTAGTTCTAGATTGATCACCTAGAATCTCGATCTTAGGTTGTTAAATTGGCACGAAAGTGTGATTTATAATCTGATAAAAACCTAGAGTGAGCAAATTAGATAATTGCAAAGAATTTTGGATTAGATAATTTGTGAACAAATCGAACCTGCGCTTAATGCTTGTTTAGAATTTAGGATTCGTAAAGTTTTAAACATAGTTAATTCTCGCAACGAAAGTTGATTTATTTTATATTAGTGATTTGAGTTCTGGAACTTGTTCGTAATTCAATCTTAACAAATTAATTTATCTTCATTACTTGATTTCCTGAGAAATTCCCTGGACCTGACGTCTTCCCCATCTGATAAACAAACCGTTTTAATTATTATTTGCATTGTTACTTAATTTATTTCATACTCGCTTAGCTGAATTCGATACGTTAGAGCTCCGAGTCAAAGATTCTACATAGTAAAAATTACTATCTTTACATTCGCAACAAGAAACTACGCCAGCCGCCTAACGTCCGATGATTCCACTATGGTCTTCCCGACTAAAGGTTACCTACAAAACAAGTAGAATCATAAGTAACCTAAGATTACTTAGTGAGCTCGGGACCCTCTACACATGCGTTAGTCATATCCCGTCCCAATTCTCAAAATAACAATCAAAAATTCACAATCATCATGTACAATCAAATATTCAATTCACCAAGCATTATATTACGAATGCAATCAATCAAGCACCAAACAATAACTCAAACACGAACTCGACTCAACACGATATATCTCAATGCAAGTAATCACTCAAGATTACACCACACATCCACTAATCTATATGCATTGCAATTCATTTCACTTTCCATAAGGCCTTACGGTATGTCACCATTATCGGTACCCTCACAAGGGATGGCCGACCATGCAGGCCCGCAGGCCCGCAGACCGACGCTGGTTCCTCTTGAACCATCGATGCATCATCATGCATATTCCATGGTTCTCTGGGAGCGACCCAGAGTTACGTCCATGGTTCGCGCAGATTATCCCATAGCATTTCACTGCCGTTAATCGCGACTTACCTCCGGGAATGTCTACCGTCTCACATTCATTAAGTTATTACTATGCATGCATCTAAATATAACATGCAAATATAACTTCTATAACCACCACACATAATAAGTATTAATCACATCTGAGACTATGTTACACCAAATAATAGTCGTGGTCCTATACGAATTATTTCACACAATCACATAATCAATTCCATCATTATGCAAATCGACATGCATATCTGTATCACAGAATCATCACACAATTCCACACGCAAATCGTCATGCATTCACAATCAAACTTAGACTTAGTAAAAATTAACATAATTTACTAAGAACCTCAAGCAAGATTAATATACCCATACATCAACAATCATGCTTTACTATCATACCATCAACACACAATTCATCATGCATGACACTCAATACGGTTTCATTCAAGAATTCTATACTTAGCCAATTTCAGGGATTTTTACTACAACCTCAATTCAATTATTCACACAATTTCCGAATATAATCCACTTAAAGTTCATTAGACCTAATTCATTAAACATGCCTTACCACCATCAGTCTAAACATGCATTTTATCCCTTAGACAAATTTTCTCCATTTACCCGAACAATTCCCGCATGCATTATCTATCCATTAATTCACCTTTTACCCAAATATATGCATCATTCGATCGGTCCATTGACCGAGGTGAAGAACGCATGCAACATACAACACTCAAACCGTCCATTCACCGAGGTGAAGAATGCATGCATGCTACTTCCATGAATAAAGTCTAAGTCATAGCATGCAACACACAACATGCATCAATTAAAATCATGTGCTACTTCACATGCTTCGAAACTCACGGATTTCTTGTTCTGAAAGTTTCTAGGTTGACTTTTTCCACTCGATCCGATTTACTCTTCGATGGCCCCGAACAACCTGAATGCTAAGAATAAACCTATCTTAGAACATATTCGGGTAAGACTTAGGTTAACAATATGATCGAAACTAGCTTACCGACTACAATAAAAATACTACCCTGGATCACGATTTATGCACCCGCGGGTTGGAAATTTCGACTAAGGCTCATTCACGGTCGAATTTTGGCAGCATCCCGGCTTAGATTTTGGATGGATTTTATCTAAGCCATGGGTCATATTATAGATGGTTTTGGGTAGCATTTCTCTAAGGTTCGGTAAGGATTTTCTCCGGACAAACGGACAGGGCTTCGCCGTGGTTCGAAATGGTGTGAAATCCTTACCCATGGGCTGATATGTATAGCCAAACTGACCCATCATGCATCAGAACAAGTGTTTGGACACTTGGCAGTGAGTTTTGACAAATGGTGAGCTGCTTAAACAAGTGGCGCTAATGCCTTAATATGTTGACACATGTCCCACTATATAGTATTCGGCCAATCGTAAGCTGCCACCTCTTCGACCCGCATTAATAAACCAAACTCGACTTGCAGCCCATCCTTTTCGCCACCACCAGGTTATATTCCCTCGACCCATGGTCGTGAATACTCGACTAACTCAAAACTTTCTTGACCCAACATTTTCTCGATCGGTGGTTCGAACTGTCTTGATTGCTGGGTCGTACTGGCTTGACCAAAATAGATTCTCTCGACCCCGGGTCATACCATACTGACACGAGATAGCAAAACTTGACCTAATCGAGGATTCCTTCTGACTCGACCAATTGTGACCCACCGATCGTTTTTCCTTACCCGCGGTCGTGTCTGCTCGACCCAAGCTAGAAATTTCTCGACCCAAATCAGAATTCTCTCAACCCAACTTTTAATTGCTAGTCCCTCTATCCATTTCCTTTGATCCACCCAAGTCTTCCTTTTCTCAATCCTTTTGTGATATTCTCCGATCCAAACTGAATTTTATCGATCCTTTTGAAATATTCTTCGAGCAGAACTTCTTTCTAAGTATCCTTTACCGAGTTCAATCTCCTTTTTGCCTAGACCGCCAATTTGACTTGAGTGACCCATATTGATCTTAAAGTCCCTTCGAGTAAAAATTAATTCTACCCGATCCATTTGATTTTTGATGTGAGCAAACATCTTCTTTTGACCTATTCCAGCTATCACAACTTATCTTTTCTTGATTCACCCACTTTGGTTTATGGCCTAGTTCTTAGTCTTGATCAGGGTCACTACAAAAGGCAGACTGGTATCAGACTTTGGGATAATTCATTTTTACAAGTTTTTTCCCAAAATTTTGTTCTTGTTTATTTATTGCCACTTCTTTTATACATTATTTTGTACAGTTTAGTATGAATTTAAAATAAAAAAACGAAAAAATCGTTACCGTGTGTTTCTTTGTTCACGAGCGACAATATGTCAAGTATTCCCTTAGTATTGTACTCCTTTCTAAACCATGACTAATAGTTTTGACTTCCATTCTATTTTTAAAAGGTAAATAAGCTTCTAAACGCTAAGATTTATGATGATTTTGAAGTTATGATGTCTAAACAAATATTAATCGTAGTTTTTACTTCGTTTAAGTGGTTTAGGGTTTCGCAGACTAACTGAAGATCTAAAGCCGTGCTTTGGAAAAAGTTTGACTAAAAGAAAAGGCGGCACTGACTTTTTAAACTGCTGCAACAAAAAGAGGCGCTGTTTGAATTATTAATTATTTTCTTTCTAATAATGTAATTTGGGCCTCGGAACATAATTTGGGCCTTGCAATATTTTTACTCGACAACTCAATAGAAGAGTGGTTAGGTATCGCAGATTGAATGCATATCACCCAAGGCAGACCGAAGACAGATTGATATCAGACTTTGTGAGAATTCAATTTTTAGCGCCATAACCAGTAGTACATTAACCGGTATAAGCCAGACCAAGATAAGGAATTTCAAACAATTCAATAAAATAGAGTGGTTAGGGTATCACTGACTGAATGAATATCACCAACAGAAGACAATCAATAGTAGTGCATTAATTGGTATAAACTGGAACGAGATAAGCAATCTCAAACAACTCAAAAGAAAAGAGAGTGGTTAGGGTATCGCAGACGGAATACATATCACCAACGGCAGACCAAAGGCAGATTGATATCAGATAATCCATTTATATAGTTTTTTTTTGGGTTGCATATTTGTATATACTGCCACTTCCTTTTATACATTATTTTTTACATTTTGTTACAAATGATATTAAAAAATAATTTTTTTTTGGTTATCATGTTTCTTTGTTCAACACCGAGAATATGTGAAGTATTCCCTTGGTATTGTACTCTTTTATAAACCATGACTATTGTTTTTTTTCCATTATGTTTTTTCAAGGTAAATAAGCTTTCAAACTCTAAGATTGAAGATTATTTTGGAGTTATGACGTCTAAACAAATGTTAATCGTAGTTTTTACTTTGTTTTAAGTGGTTTAGGGTTTCATAGACTGAATGCAGAAGTAAAGAAGCGCGTTAGAAGAATTTCTACTAGAAGAAAAGACGTCACTGTCTTAACTGTACGCCAAAAGGAGAAACTGTCTTAATCATCTAAATAATCATGATATAATTCGGACCTCATAATATTCCAGGCCCATGACAAAGCCGAGAAACCCTAAAAAACACAATATTGACTTTTATTTTGGCTAAGAGGGTATTTCAGATTTTGATCCTCTTCTTGCCCTCAGCAACCCTAGAGCAGACATCATCTTCAACTTTTTCGATCTCTTCATTTTCTTCGATATTTCTCCTATATTTTTCCGAAATAGTCTAATTCCTACGAATATATCATGGATATGGGTTATTGTACCATGGATTTTCTTGCAAAGGTTTTTTTCCAAAAGACAGTTCAAAAGACCCAAGTACCAGAATAAACTACAGTTCAAATTTCAATCATCTTCCACTGGTGGAAAGTGTAATGGGTGTGGGAGTGTAAATCCACACAATTGAATTTGTTAGACTTTTAGAGGGATCTGAAACTTCAGAGATTAAAACCACAAACACGAAGATCCAAAGATAGTTATTTTATTAAGCTATTTTGAAAGCTTTTCGTATGAGAGCAAAAGTACCAAGTTTTTGCTAGGTAAAATTGCAGATCCCCTTTTTCAAGGGAGATTCATGGATATATATACACAAGTCTGAGTCGGCTGGGGTGACTCCATAAGAGATAAGGAATTTTTCCTATTCTTTCGCTTCTTTTCCTTTCTTCATGTCTATCTTCCTTTTCCTTCTCAGCCCATAAGATTTCTGGTATGATGCCTGGGCCCATTCAGAGCCATTAACGTGTCTTGACTCGTCGTGAAAATTAAGGCCTTTGGCTTGTAAATCATGGGCCGAGCCCCATTTTGGGCTCGTCGCTTCGGGTGGCCAAAACCCATGTTTGGATTGGGAGGTATTTGACTTTTTCGGCTCCGTGGCTTGGGTGGCGAGGAGGTCCGCGGCTCGGGTGACACTTTCCTTCACGGCTCGGGTGACACTTTCCTTCACGGCTCGGGTGACACTTTCCTTCACGGCTTGGGTGGCGTTGTCCTCTACGGCTCGGCTGGCATTTGGTTCGGGTGGTATTTCGGGTAGTTAGACATAGTAGTTGCGCACCTGAACCGTTTTTGAGTGACATCCGAACCGTTTTCGAGTGATACCCGAACCATTGTTTATTTGACACCCGAGCAGTTTGAGTTTGGCTTGGGTGTTCAAGATACTTAGTTGACTCCGAGCCATTTTAGACATTTCTTCATCTGTTAACTTTATGTGGGTGAAAATTGACCCCAACAGTTAACCCCCCAGCTCGTTAGTTTTAGTGCTAAAAGTGTCGAGGTTAAGAGCATTTTGAAGTTAAATTCTCTAGCCGAATTGTCGTGGTGATCCCGAGCATTTCATCACTGTCACCCCGAACTATTTTTCACCGTGACCCTGAGCTGTTTCTCCCTGTCACCTAACTGTTGAAACGAGGGTGTCGAACCATTTGAGTAAGTCCCTAATGCGCTGATATATGCCACCGAGCAGTTATGTTTCTTAGCTGGGTTAGGCTAATCAAGAGTTTGAATCGGGGATCGTAAAATCTGTAGATATTTCCCGAGCCGTCTGTGATGTAGCCTTCTCCCCAACATTATCATATTTAAGAAATTTGGCTCGGGGTCGTCGTATCACACTAACTTTGTTTGGGGAACTTTGGCAAGCTATCACCTTTCTCGGGGAGTCTAAACGTCTCTGCTGATTCCCGAGGCGTATGACATCACTATTTGCCTATATAAACCGTGAGAACTCTTGATTCCTCACATCTTCATTTCTCCGAAAAATTCTCCAAAACAGGATTCTCTGATTGCGTTGAGCCAATTCTTATCGCACCATATTCTGTTTCATTGTTGATCTCGCTTGCTTCTTCATCGGGTTTTAATTCGACGACCGGATCATCATTGCTTTTGACAATTGCCAACTCTTCGAGAATGTCCTCCTCCGTTGGGGCAATATCTGGTCCGGTTGATGACGAGTGTATCGGTCCTTCCAGCATTTTAGCTGTCTCCTCCTCCCCTTTGTGACATCTCTTGCTTGTTTAGCTGCTTGTGAACGAGTTACGGCATTCACTGTATCGGAAAGATTGATGCTTGGGTGCTGAATGAATTCCACCGGGATAATTCTCTTTAGATCCGGATCAGAAGTTGATGCAAGATCTGCAAGTGCGTCGGCCGAAGTGTTCTCTCCTCGTGGGATGCGTGTCAGTACAAATTCTTTGAATTGCGCAGCCAATTCTTTGACGATCTTTAGGTAAGCTTCCATTCGATCATCCTTTGCTGCATACGCGTGAAGTTGCTCAATTTTCAGGCCACCAGCGAGTTTCATCCCGGTGATCAGAGCTTCGTATTCTGCTTCGTTGTTGGATGCGCGAAAAACTAGCGAAATGACTGTTCCAGAAGTTCGCCGGTTGGAGAGGTTAAACGTATTACTACTCCCGAACAACTTTTGGAGGATGAACCATCGACGTGAAGCTGCCAGGGCGGGCTCGGTATTTCATAGTCAATGCTCTCTTCAGGGAGTTCAATCAGGAAATTGGTTAGGACTTGAGATTTCGCGCATGTGTGTCCACAATACTCGATGTCATATTCGCTCAGCTCGATTGCCCATTTTGCTAGCCTTCCTGATTGACTCGAGCTGTGCAAAATGGACCTTATCGAGAAGGTACTCAGTACGACGATCGAGTGCGACTGGAAGTAAGGCCTCATTTTCTTGCAGACATTACGACAGATAATGCCAAATTTTCCATTTGCGGGTACCTCATCTCAGCGTCTGTAAGAGTTTTGCTGACGTAGAAGATTGGCTTCTGTTCCCCGCGTTTATCTCGAATCAGCATGCCCTTACTGTTGTGGCGGAAATTACAGTGTATAGAAAAAGCGGCTCGCTCTCCTGCTACTGGTTTTGCAAGAACGGGAGGAGTAGCCAGGTAGGTCTTCAGTTGTTGAAAAGCTTCTTTGCATTTTTCGGTCCATTCGAACTTCTTGTTTCCCCACAAAGTATCATAGAAAGACAAACATTTGTCGGTGGATCGTGAGATAAATCTGTTGAGTGCGGATACCATTCCGATAAGTCTTTGCACCTCTCTTTTTGTCTTTGGGAAAGCCTTCTGAATGAGTGCGTTGATTTGCTTAGGGTTTGCTTCTATGACACAATGAGTAACCAAGGAATTATCCTGATGTGACCGCGAATCTGCATTTGGTCGGATTCAACTTCATGTTATGATAATTCAATCGCGTAAAGCACTCCTCGAGGTGAGATATGTGATCTTGTTCCTTAAGTGACTTCACCAGCATGTCGTTTATATAAACTTCCATTGTTTTTCCGAGTTGACTGGCGAACATCTTGTTCACCATACGCTTATATGTCGCTCTGGCATTTTTCAGACCAAATGGCATCACCTTGTAGCAGTATATCCCGCGGTCTGTTATGAAGGCTGTCTTCTCCCGGTCGTCTAGGTTCATCAAGATCTGGTTGTATCCTCAGAAGGCATCCATGAATGAAAGGAGTGCGTTTCCTGCTGTTGATTCGACAAGGCGATCAATGTGTGGAAGAGGGAAGCTGTCTTTTGGACAAGCTTTGTTCAAGTCTGTGAAGTCTACGCACACGCGCCATTTTCCATTCTTTTTATTAACTACCACAGGATTAGCCAGCCAGTCTGGGTACTTTACTTCAGTTATCGAACCGACACGCAAAAGTCTTTATACCTCGTCATTAACTGCTTTTGCTCTGTCTGGCCCAAGCTTTCTCCTTTTCTGCTTCACTGGTTTGAATGTTGGATCGACATTCAGCTCGTGACTTGTTACGCTGATATCGATTCCGGGCATATCCTCTGCTGCCCATGCAAAAATGTTTACGTTCGCTTTCAGGAATGAAACGAGTTCTTTCTTGATTTTTCCATCGAGCCTGGCTCTAATTTCTACGCATCGCTCCGGGTGTTCATCATCGACGCAAACTGATATTACGGGGTCGCAGGTTGGTTTAGCCACTTCTTATTCGCGATCCTCCGCAATCTGTAATTGCTATAATAGTTTGGAGAGCTCTTTGACCGGCTCTCTGTCCATCTTCATCTTCTTGCGCTTCGAATTTGCTACCGGATCGGTGACTGGATTCCTGAGCTTGTGTGCAGCCAGGAAGCAAACGTGAGACTCCTTCTGATTCCCACGAGTTTTTTTTACTCCGTTTGGGGTAGGAAACTTCAAGCAGAGGTGATATGTCGAAACTGCAGCGCGCATAGAGTTCAACCAAGGGGTTCCCACAATGACGTTGTAGATTGCCGGGTGGTTGGCTACTGAGAATTCGACGATTTTGGTCACCTCTCCGGCTCGGACAGGGAGTTTGATCGTTCCGGTGGTCATTGTTGTTTCTCCAAAAAATCCAGTCAATGGTTTTGGGGTTGATACCACTTCAGATAGATCAATGTTCATTCTTCTGAGCATTTCGAGGAAGATTACGTCCACCGTGCTATCGGTGTCTACCAACACGTGTGCTACATCGCAATCGTTGATAATCAGTTCGATCACGAAAGGGTCATCGTGTGGTCTGTCGATTCTGATTGTCTCCCTTTCTTCGAATGAGATCACGTCATTCGGAAATTTCAAGGGTTTGGACCAGTTAATGCTGATGTCTGCCCGTTGCTGGAATGCTTTGATCGACGAGACAATATCCGAGCAATAATGAGATCCCCTATTATCATGCTTATCCTCCTTCTTGTTTCGGAAGGTGGTGCCTCGTCATCTCGTCTATCACGCTTAGATTGATCTTCCCTTGTCTGGTCGGTTTGTATGCGTTTACCTCCATCTCGAAATCCTTAAGGCTGATGTTTCCTCCAAGTTCGCCAGCTGCTAACTTTTTGGCAAGTTTTAGACCGAGAATGCGGCAGTTTGCGGTGGAATGCCCATAGATGTGATGGTGTTCACAGTAAGCCGTTTTGTCGTAAGAACTGTCGCTCTTGGTCCATGTGCTCCATGAACTCCTTACGCGGCCTCGGCTCTCCGTGTTGCGCTCCACAATTGAATTTGTTAGACTTTTAGAGGGATCTGAAAGTTCTGAGATTAAAACCACAAACACGAAGATCCAAAGATAGTTATTTTATTAAGCTGTTTTGAAAGCTTTTCGTATAAGAGCAAAAGTACCAAGTTTTTGCTAGGTAAAATTGCGGATCCCCGTTTTCAAGGGAGATTCATGGATATATATACACAAGTCTGAGTCAGCTGGGGCGACTCCTTAAGAGATAAGGAATTTTTCCTATTCTTTCGCTTCTTTTCCTTTCTTCATGTCTATCTTCCTTTTCCTTCTCAGCCCATAAGATTTCTGGTATGATGCCTCGGCCCATTCAGATCCATTAAGGTGTCTTGACTCGCCGTGAAAATCAAGGCCTTTGGATTGTAAATCATGGGCCGAGCCCCCATTTTCGGCTCGTTGCTTCGGGTGGCCGAAACCCATGTTTGGATCAGGAGGTATTTGCTTTTACCGGCTCCGCGGCTCAGGTGGCGAGGAGCTTCGCGGCTCAGGTGACACTTTCCTTCACGGCTCAAGTGACACTTTCCTTCACGGCTCGGGTGACACTTTCCTTCATGGCTCGGGTGATACTTTTCTTCACGGCTCGGGTGACACTTTCCTTCATGGCTCGGGTGGTGTTTTCCTCTACGGCTCGGCTAGCATTTGGTTCGGGTGGTATTTTGGGTAGTTAGACATAGCAGTTGCGTACCTGAACCATTTTCGAGTGACACCCGAACCGTTTTCGAGTGATACCCGAACCATTGTTTGTGTGACACCCGAGCCGTTTGAGTTTTGCTCTGGTGTTTAAGATACTTAGTTGACTCCGAGCCATTTTAGGCATTTATTCATCTTTTAACTTTAAGTGGGTGAAAATTGACCCCAACAGTGGGTAAGGAAGTGTAGGATCATGTTTGCGACTCATCACTAGGAGTTATTTGTAAGTTTGAGAAGTTGAATTTAGGATGGAATGCGAGATTTGTGCATCATCATCTTATTTCCAAACAACTGGAGTGTGAAAGCCCACATGAGTTGTGGTTTTTGATCGCGGGGCTCCTAGAACGGTTTGCGCTCTTCGAGTTTGAATCGATCACATGTCTTAACTCTGATGAAATTACGCAGTTGGATGGGCTGGAATCTTCTCAAGCTTCTCAAGAAGGCTGGAAACACTTTTGGGATGTTCTCAAAATACGACGTTCCAGCCCTTGTATCGAGGACATAAAAAGATTGTGTATGAACTATGGTGGACAGATAAGCAAATCTTGGTCCAGGGAAGATAAAATTGGGCTTAGTTATTTAGCCATCCTGTCTAACGGTCTATTGGGCGTTGATCGGTGTACCGCTATTCCACTTAACCTAGCTAGGTTGGTGATGGATTTGAATACTTCCGAACGGTATCCCTGGGGGAGGGTTGCTTACAAAGATCTTGTTGAACAGGTTAAGTTTGTAACTAAAGAGAAGATATGGCAAGACTCTTATGTTTTGAAGGGATTCGTGCAAGTTCTACAGGTATGAGCGTATGCTTATGTGCCCATGGTGGTAGAATATTTGGGAACACCTATAGTGTAAGACAGTATATATCTGCTAAAATTCAAGGAAAAAGTTGGCAGACCCCATATGGATAAGGTCTTCTCGAGTGAACAGGTATGTACATTTCCCTAAAGGCATATCTTTGGCACAATTTGTTCAAGGGAAAATGTAGACTTTTGATAGACTATGTGATAAACGCCTCTACGGGTACCTCCAAATACGCATAAGAGGAAGAAGTAGCAATCGTTCCAGAATTAAACTAGGGGTTAAAACGTTGGGGGTGAAATGCCGGACACCACGACGAGAGCGGAAACTCGCTGATACTATCCAAAAAGCTTTTGAGAATCCGATTCTCACCTAGCCAAAGGCAGTTCAAAGTGAACCAAATGAGATTAACAATCTCAGAAACTTTACTAATCCAAAAACTTCCTCCTCTCAAATGTCTACAACTCCATATAAATAGAAGAAGTTTATTTTAGAAAATAGAGAAGAAATAATTAACACACTTATTAAGAGTTTGACTTGTGGAAAAACTCTTAGGCTTCTTAAAATCCTCTTCATCTTCTTCATGTTGCCTTCAATTCTTGCTGGACCAAAATAACAATCTTTGACTCGTCCTTGACTTGCGTTGCGGCTCAGAAGACCTCGTTAAATGTTCCCGTGATGAACAAGTCGATAAGTCGTTTAAACTTTTGTCCTCGAACTCTTGTCACCGGTCCAAGAGCTAAAATCAGAGGCTCCACTTGGCCGCGCATCTCTGGCTCCGTTACCTCGATCTGCTCTTCAACAAGTGCGGATGGCAGAGTTGTAATCTCTTCAACAAGTGCGGATGACAGAGTTGTATTCGGCAGACTTGTAGTTGGCAGACTTGTATTCGGCAGACTTGTATCCGACAGACTTGTATTCTTCTCATGGATAACTGCATCATTCCCTCCCCCTTGAGATGGATCTGCCCTCAAATCTTGATCTCCTGCATTAAAAGAGGATAAATCAGTGACATTGAAAGTGTTTGAAACAGAGAACTTACCGCGCAAACTCAACTTATATGCGTTGTCTCCTATGTGTTCAATCACTTGGAATGGTCCATATCCTCTAGGATTCAGCTTGTGTTTTCAAAGTTGAGGGAAACGCTCAGACCTCAAATTAAGCCGAACCCAATCTCCAGGCTGAAATACAACCTTACGTTTGCCTTTGTTAGCTTTTGTCACATATTGTTCAATTCGCCGTTCTATGTTTGCTCGAGTCTTCTCATGAAGTTTCTTCACGAATTCTGCCTTCTTCTCCCCATCCATGCTTAAAGTTTCTGCAGTAGGCAATGGAGAAAAATCTAGAGGCGTTGGCGGATTAAAACCATAAACAACCTCAAATGGAGAAAACTTTGTAGTGGAATCTTTAGAACGATTATAAGCGAATTCAACATGAGGCAAGCATTCTTCCAAAGTTTTCAGATTCTTTCCAACTATGGCCCTTAGCATGACTCCCAAAGTTCTATCCACCACTTCTGTTTGACCGTTGGTTTGAGGATGACAAGTGGTGGAGAAGCAAAGCTTAGTGCCTAGTTGTTTCCACAATGTCCTCCAAAAGTGGCTAACAAATTTGCTGTCTCGATCAGAAACGATTGTTTTAGACACACAATGCAACCTATCAACTTCTTTGAAAAACAAATGAGCAATGTGAGATGCATCGTTAGTCTTAGCACATGGTATAAAATGTGCCATTTTAGAGAACCGGTCAACAACAACAAAAACATAATCCTTTCCTCCTTTAGTTATAGGAAAACATAAAACAAAATCCATAGATAAATCAGTCCACGGAGCATGAGGAATTGGTAAAAGAGTGTATAAACCATGTGGATGAACTTTAGACTTTGATTTCTTGCAACTAATGCATTGATCACACACACGTTCAACATCCTTTCTCATCTTAGGCCAATAAAAATGTTCATGCAAAACAGCTAGTGTTTTATCTTGCCCAAAATGACCCATGAGACCACCATAATGTGCTTCTCTAACTAAGAGTTCTCTGCCAGATCCATTTGGAATGCACAAACGATTTTCTTTGAACAAGAACCCATTAAGCAAATAGAACTTTCCAAAACCAGCCACTATACAAGCAGCAAATGTATCACGAAAATCTGGATCAAGAGAGTACAGTTCCTTAAGATGCTTAAAACCAAGAATTTTTGCTTCCATTGTAGTTAAGAGAACATACCTTCGAGAAAGTGCATCAGCCACTACATTTTCTTTACCTTTCTTGTACTGAATTGTGTATGGAAAAAATTCAATGAATTATATCCATTTTGCATGCCTTTGGTTCAGCTTTGTTTGTCCTTTGATGTATTTCAAAGTTTCATTATCAGAATGGATCACAAACTCCCTAGCAAGAAGATAGTGCTGCCACGTCTCAAGTGCCCTCACCAAAGCATAAAGCTCCTTGTCATAGGTCGAATAGTTCATAGTTAAACTATTGAGCTTTTCACTGAAGTAAGCCACAGGTCTTCCTCCTTGCATAAGTACATCACCAATACCTATACCCGAAGCATCACACTGAATTTTCAAAAGTGTTAGCAAAATTGGGTAAAGCTAATACCAGAGCATTGGTTAGTCTTTCTTTGAGCTCTTCAAACGCCTTTTGTTGTCTGTCCTCCCACTTGAAGTTCATATCCTTCTTGTTGATTTCGGTTAGTGGGGATGTAATTGAGCTGAAATCTTTGACAAACCTTCTGTAAAAACTGGGCAAACCATGGAAACTCCTCACTTGGTTCGCATTGGTTGGTGTTGGCCATTACTGAATCACCTTAGTCTTCTCTTTGTCAACTCTAATTCCCTGTGAACTAACCACAAATCAAAGGAAAACCAAATTCTCTTGACAGAAAACACACTTCTTTAGGTTAGCATACAAGCATTCTTTTCGTAAGACCTCAAAAAGCATCTTTAAATGAAGAACATGTTCCTGCAAATTTTGGCTATAAACAAGAATATCATCGAAGTATACAACAACAAACTTACCGATGTATTCTCGGAGAACATGATTCAATAGCCGCATGAATGTTGATGGAGCATTACTAAGATCAAATGGCATCACAAGCCACTCATACAACCCTTGCTTTGTCTTAAACGCTGTCTTCCATTCGTCACCTTCCTTGACCCGAATCTGATGGTATCTACTCTTGAGATCAACTTTAGAGAACACGCTAGCACCACTCACTCATCAAGAATATCATCTAGTCGGAGACTCTGATGACGGTATTTGATTGTTATGTTGTTGATGGCGCGACAATCAACGCATATTCGCCACGAAACATCTTTCTTGGGAACAAGGAGCACCAGAACAGCACAAGGACTTAGACTTTCTCTAACATATCCTTTTGTCATCAAGTCTTCTACTTGTCGTTGAATCTCTTTTGTCTCCTCGGGGTTTGTCTAATAAGACGGTCGGTTGGGAAGAGGAACTCCAGGGACTAAGTCAATTTGGTGCCCTATTCCACGGATTGGAGGTAATCCCGATGGAATATCTTCTAGAAACACATCCTCATATTCCTGCAAAAGAGATGAAATGTTAGTAGGTAAAGTGTTATCAAACTCATTAACATTAAGAAAACTCTCCTTTTAAGTTAAAAGTAACACTTCCCTTGCTTCCAGCAATGTTTTGTCCACCTCTCGAGCCTTGCTAAAGAAGTTGGTCTTATTTTTCAGACTCTTTTGTTCTCCATTGGCTGCTGGCTCCTTACTCTTCTTTTCACTTTGTCGATTTTCCTCCTTTTGCATCTTTGCCAATTGAACCAGATCTTTATGGATCTCTTGAGGCGAAAGTGGTGTCAAGGTATATTTCTTTCGGTTGTGAAGAATGGTGTACTTATTGGATCGGCTATCAAGCATGGTCTCGCGATCGTATTGCCATGACCTCCCAAGAAGTATGTGACCAGCCTGCATATCGACCACATCACAAGTAACTTTGTTTTCATATCGACCAATCTTGAAAGGAACTTCCACTTGTTCAGCCACCTCCATGCCTCCATCATGATTAAGCCATTGCAAGTTGTAAGGACTTGGGTGTTTCGTTGTTGGAAGTTTCAGCTTTTGAACCAGGTAAGAGCTTACAACATTAGTGAAAGAACCACTATCAATGATGAGAAGACACACCTTTCCTTCTATGAGGCAGCGGGTATGGAAGATATTTTATCGCTGCTCATTCTCCTCATTCTCCTCATTCCTCGGTTGAACGCTAAGTGCTCTTCTTGTGGACAACATCTCTCCAATCTCTGGATATTCTTCTCGGTCACTTTCTAAATTATCATTGCCACGTGCCTCATCTTCACTAGAATCATAAGTTCCATCCTCTCTTATGATGATTGTTCACGCATTAGGACACTCTCGAGCCATATGTCCTCTTCCTTGACACTTGACGCACTCAATATAACGTGTTTTCTTCATAGGCGTCTTTCCATTATTCTTGTATGAACTTTCAGCTCCCTTATCCTCCTTAGGCTTGCTTGAAAAAGGCTTCTCAAAAACTCTTCCCTTTCCTTTATCTTCATTTCTGAAATTGGCTCCTTTCAAAGTTGAACCTCGATTGTTTTCTCTTTTCTTTGATGTTCTCATCCACCAAAACAACATAGTGAACCATCTCTTCCAAAGTATCACATGCGTAGAATCCAACTTTTTGAGAAATATCAGGTCGCAAACCAGCCAGAAACCGTGCCTTGCTGTTGTTTTCATATTCTATCATACCCAATCGAGTCATGAGACAATCCATCTCCATTCGATATTCTTCGACACTGCGGCTTCCCTGCGAGA
Source organism: Pseudoturritis turrita (assembly GCA_900406555.1). Taxonomy (NCBI): domain Eukaryota; kingdom Viridiplantae; phylum Streptophyta; class Magnoliopsida; order Brassicales; family Brassicaceae; genus Pseudoturritis; species Pseudoturritis turrita. The sequence goes on along the minus strand of OVBL01000652.1, from coordinate 72,630 downwards.
GTTGTTGTAGCTGTCTATGGATTTTATAGGTGTGATAAGGTGGTACAAATCGACTTCTCATGATGTTCTTCATCTATGTCCAAGAACGAATATGTGGCAGATTTGTTCGGATTTTGTTTGTGACAGTTTGATCCCACCAAGTCAAAGCAAATCCCTGCAATTGTGCCACTGCAATAAGCTGACTCCTTTGATCATCATAGCCACAGCACGAGAAAATAGAATCCATTCGAGTCTCCCAATCCAAGTAGCTCTCCGGATATGGTTTCCCGAGAAACATTGGAAACTGGATTTTTGGGCTTCCACCTCCTTGATTTCGTTGCTCACTACCATTTTCATGAATTTGGTTTAGAGGTTGAGGTGCTTGTATCCGATTAACCTCTCGTTCACCCTCAAGTCTAGTTAAACACTGCACTAAATCTTCAATCATTGCTTGCATCTCTTCCATTGGATTGTCCGCCATGAGTTTTCCTGCAAAAAGGTTAGAAGAAACCACAAATAATAAAAGAAACTTTCTGCTCGCTTGTTTACTCTCGAGTGTTCCGCTCCCTCACGTGTTTTCTCTCTTTTGTGTTCTTTAGAGATGCTCGTCGTAACGTTCTCTACTAAGCTAGCAAAGTGGCCGAAGCTAGACTTGTGTCCTTAAGAAAATTTCTGTTTGTGGGGTTAAGGTTTGAATTGAAAGAAATTGGGTTATAGAAATAGGTTGATGTGAACAAATAAATTCCTCAAGATGTATGGGTAGGCTCAAAGGGGGGTTAAACAACATGACCACTTACTTGAAAGAAAGGTTTTTTTTTTTTTGGGTTGTCGTTCGATCTAGAACAAAAGCCAAATCTCCCAATCAGGCACAACTGGAGTCTTCCGCAGAGAGTAGATGATGAATCTTCAAAAGTAACTTTAATTCCGATCTGAATCTCTCACGAATTTGAACACTCTGAAGTCTTTTGCTTTGTCTTTGCTTCAACAATGGCGTCGCTTAGAAGATGAACGAACACTTTCGCCTTTTTTTTTTTGTTATGTCACTTCTTTTTTTTTTCCAAAATACAAATACGAAAATAGAAATTAAAGATAAAATAATATGATGAAAAATAGGGATATACGATCAATCGCCTAGCCAAAGCTCTAATACCAAAAATTGATACACGCCTCTACGGGTACCTCCAAATACGCGTAAGAGAAAGAAGTAGCAATCATTCCAGAATCGAACTAGGGGTTGAAAAGATTGGGGGTGAAACGTCGGACACCACGACGAGAGTGGAAACTCGCCGATACTATCCAAGAAGCTTTTGAGAATCCGATTCTCACCTAATCAAAGGCAGTTCGAAGTGTACCAAACGAGATGAACAATCTCAGAAACTTTACTAATCCAAAAACTTCCTCCTCTCAAATGTCTACAACTCCATATAAATAGAAGAAGTTTTTCTAGAAAATAGAGAAGAAATAATTAACACACTTATTAAGAGTTTGACTTGTGGAAAAACTCTTAGGCTTCTTAAAATCCTCTTCATCTTCTTCATGTTGCCTTTAATTCTTGCTGGACCAAAATAACAATCTTTGACTCGTCCTTGACTTGCGTTGTGGCTGAGAAGACCTCGTTAAACGTTCCCGTGATGAACAAGTCGATAAGCCGTTTAAACTTTTGTCCTCGAACTCTTGTCACCGGTCCAAGAGGTAAAACCGGAGGCTCTACTTGGCCGCGCATCTTCAACAAGTGCGGATGGAAAAGTTTTAATCTCTTCAACAAGTGCGGACGATGCGGATGGAAGAGTTATGTTCGGCAGACTTGTATTCGGCAGACTTGTAATTGGCAGACTTGTATCCAGTAGACTTGTATTCTTCTCATGGATAACTGCATCACTATGCCACTTGTGACAGAATTTATTTGTGAATTACACACACTTCTGGCAGACTTCTAGTTACTCAGTAACCATATAACTCTGTTTTGTAGGTGATTGTAACTAGTATGTGTGAGAGATCCCGGATAGAAATTTGTCCACGTCGGAAACATAACAACATATGTGATGTCAAGGTTGATAATCTCATCAAATACATTCTCTCAGGAAAACCATTGGTTGACATCAAATGGACCATCTAAAAAAAGCCCCAGTCCCACAAATAAAAAATGGTAATGAAAAAAAGAGGAAAGTAGTTAATGAAGAAAGGAGAGGAAAAGGGAAAAAGATGAAGGGAATTGAAGAGCGACAAGGAAAAAAGAAGAAGCGAGTTGAAGAATATGAAGAAAAAATCGAAGAAGAAGAAGAAGAAGAAGATGTCGCATGTTATGTCTCCAACCCGAGGTTGACTGTAGATAAGATCCCATCTACTAGTTCAAGAGAAATCGTCAACATCATTGTGGAAGTTGTGGATAAACAGCAGACTATATTTGACACAGTAATAGCCAGAATGGAAAATGCCAACTTGGAACAGCAACGATTAAGCTTGGAACATCAATGAAGGAGCAAGGAACAGCTAAGTTTTTTGGGTGAAACCTTAAACAACTTTGCAAATGTCGTTGAAAGACTGATGGAGAGGATGACTTGTTTGGAGCAAGATACTCGCTTCTCTAACAACAAATCAAAATGAAAAGATGACAATCGCATGGTATGTACAGCTAAGGAATTATTGAAATAAAAGAGCTGGCATACTCATCAAGATCATGCTAAATACTATACTCCCCGAGATCATCCTAGATACTATAGTCTGCGAGATCATGCTCAATCAGCTCTGGTAGAACAATAGAGGGTCATGGCATACTTTGCGTGACCATGATTTATCAGATGATGTGTTTTTGTATCATTATTCATTATGTGTGACATATATTTGTGACGACAGACTAATAATGTCATCCTTTACTATTCATTATTGGCATCCCTTAATATCCATTACGGCAGAGTATATCTTTAAGGTCTAATCAATTGAAGATTACAGCAGAGTATTTGATATTAATTCAATACTTTTCAATTTGCAGATGGACAAAGAGACTACGGTGGATAACAAATGAGATGATGGCAAAGACAACGAAGGAGAAGGAGAAAGAGATGCCCAAGAAAAAGGAGATGTTTTGGCATCGGATTTGAGGATGCCAAAGAAGCAACTGGTAATCCGCAAGATGAAATCTTCATGGCAGATGGTGATAAAAGAGATGGGAGTGAAAAGGCAGAGGATGTCTCTTGTAAAGAAAGAGATGCCAAAGAAAAAGGTGAAGATGCTGCCATTAAGACAAATGATGAAGAGGCTGGCATCGAGGTAGATGATATCTCTTATTCAGATGGTAAAGAAGCATATGCCAAAGAAGGAAAAAAAGAGAAGATGATGCCAATAAGGCAGAGGTTGGCATTGTTGAGCTTAAGGCAGATGAAATCAACGTCTGCATTGAGGCAGAGGCTGCTACTGAAGAGAAATGAGAAGAAGATGCCATCAAGGCAGATGATGCCGTTGAGGCAAAGGATGCCCGTTGAGGTAGAGGATGCCAAAGAAGAAAAAGGAGAAGAAGATGCCAACAAGGCAGATGATGCCATTGAGGCAGAGGCAGAAGCTGCCAAGGAAGAGAAAAGAGAAGAAGATGCCATCAAGGCAGATGATGCTGTTGAGGCAGAGGTTGCCACTACAGCAGATGGTGAAAAAAGAGAGGGGAGTAAAAAGGCAGAGGATGCCAAAGAAGAGAAAGGAGAAGAAGATGCCATCAAGGCAGATGCAGAGGTTGTTACTGCAGCAACTGATGAAAAAAGAGAGGGGAGTGAAAAAGCAGATGATGCCAAAGAAGAGAAAGGAGAAGAAGAAGATGCCATCAAAGCAGAGGCTGCCACTGCAGCAGATGGTAATGATGGAGTCGTTATTGATATTGAAAATTCTGAACATATATTGGATGATTCAATCAAAAAAATTGAAGCAGAAGAAGAAGAAAACCCTAGAGGAAAGGGAAAAGGAGGAAAAGGAAGAGAAAAATGAGGAAAAGGTAAAAGAGAAAAATTCATTGAGAAATCAGTGGATACAGTCCATCCAAGCATATCTGAAATTAACAGATACGAAAATGATAGACTTGTTCGCCAGACCAACAAATAAGAACAAACGAGGAGGAGTGATATGTTAAATGAGTTGGCAAAATTGTCGAAAGATCTCACCAAAGAAAAAGCAAAAACAAAACCAATTGTCCAGAGATCTGCCACAGAGATTGTATTTGGAGATGTGGACAAACCAATGGTGGAGGCTATGAACATATTCAGAGCCGATAAGTAAGTACCAACGGCCTCTCGTATCTTGTATTTTATCTTGCAATCTAACTTTAATGTTGATTTTCTTCGACGGAACAAAGATTTATCCAACTGGAGGGAAGACAAAGTCCCACCAATTCTTCGAATTACTTTTGAAGCCGAGGGAATGGTTAAATGATGTTATAAGTACATTCTTCCTTGTCAACAGTTGATTTGTTGTGTCTCTGGCAGACTCTTCTTTGGTATCTAACATTTTTCCTTCTTTATTATCAGCACGTTGAAATTCTAGTTCTTTCAAGAGTCAGAGGATTGCTATATTAGACGCACCATTTGAAATTCTTTGGAAGTCTAGGTACGAAGTTTAGCTTACTACTGACAGCTAGCCTGATGGTGTAACTGACTACTACTATGGAAAACTTCCAGCTTATCCCAAGACAAAGCTGGTGTGGGGCAGAGATGTGGATACGTGATTGATGTAATGTCTTTGTGATATTGCTTTGATGTGGTAAAAAGTAGGTTTCTTTCTTTATTTACTCATATGCCCATACTTAGTTATTTTCACCTAGAGATCCCAGTTAGGTGGGATCTGACCCCAACAGTTAGCCCCCCAGCTCGTTAGTTTATCTTCTGATAGTGACGAGGTAAAAGTGTTTGATACTGGGATTGTCGTAACTAGTTCGGCGAAAATGTTGTGCCGAGCTGTGGAATTGTTAAGCGGCAGAAGAGGTCGGGAGACGTATGCCGGTCGGCGTGTATTCTGAACCAACACGTTTCTTTTTGGCTGACACATGGCACGTTTTGGGCCACGCATTTTTGACGAGACATCGAAGAGACGCCTTGATTCTTCCCCGGCATGCCTCCTAGGTTAATTATTGCTCCTAGGGCATCGTGTACCTCCTATAAATATTAGTCTTCATCTTTTAGTCTTCCTATTCTAATCTTCACCCGAAATAGGTAGAAACTCTTCTTCTCCTCTTTCTTTTGTTGTTCGTTGTCATGGAGATACCAGAGCTTCCTTCGGAAATTATCTCTGTCATTGTATGAAAGCTTGGCCGTCTCACCTTGTGGAGACTTGGACACATCCTCCGGTTAGGGCGGATTGGCAGAGACATAATGTACAGTAGTGAAGTCCTGAAGGAATTTTGTATCGACGACTTGTGCGAGGACACAAATAAAATAGTTCTAGACGGGGCATATCGCAGCTTCTTTGTAAGATGTTTAGATGCCAAAAATCCAGCTGCTATTTATTATGAGGCCACAAGACTCGTGACCATGCAACAAGACATCAACGCAGCTATGGAGCGGCTATCCCTTTCAGTGCTAAGTCGACTTATCTGTGTGTATGCACTGGTCGCGCGGAAAGGGTTGCATAACTTCTCAAATTTTGTGTGGACGTACATGCTGAAGGTGATTTTGGTGAACTCACCCGGCTTGGGGAAGGGGTTCTAGACACGGTCGTAGCTTTCTATCCACCCATGAATCATTCCTTCGCATCATCGTGGCAATATCCTGACTGTCCAGATTTGCCTTTTCCGCGTTGCGCCGTCGAGCATGAATATAAACCTGGATGCTAAAGCTGTTACTTGTATTGGTTTACAAGATGCCTTTGTCGTATGACATAAGGTGTTTATCGCAATCGTTGACCGGGTGAGGGAGGTTGGCTTCGCTATCCCTGAAGAGGGTAGCCACAGAAGAGAGAACCATTTGTTTTGTTTCATCTTGTTTTTGTTTTTATTTGACCATGGCTCCCCCTTTGTGGGGTTTATTAGTGCTTTGTATACATTATCTCGACCTTTGGGGACTTATTTTAGTGGAGTTTCTGATTCCTTTACTTATGTTTTTGTGCTGCCATGCTTTGAGCTGTTCCGTATTGGCTATCTTACCTCGTTCTTATTTATAATGCCGAGGTCGCTGATTTTAGATTATATTGCAAACGTTCGACTAATTTTATACCGAGGTAATGTACGCTTGGTACTTAGTCTTTTTCGAGATGTTATGACCAGCAATCTGTTTGCTGGGTTTAAATTTTGAACATATTTGGGTATTTCACACTAAATGGCGTACCTTACTTATCATGTTTTCAAGATATTTTGACTAGCAATCTGTTTACTAGGTTTTGATGTTTACTTCGGCTTATGAGCACGTTTTCCTTCAACATGCTCGTTCCGATCATAAACATAGATGTTATGACTAACGATCTGTTTGCTAGGTTTAGATGTTTACTTCAGGTTTACGAGCATGTTTTCCTTCAACATGCCCGCTCTGATAGCAAACATAGATATTATGACTAGCGATCTGTTTGCTAGGTTTAGATGTTGAACATATTCAGGTATTTCACACTAAATGGTGTACCTTACTTATCATGTTTTCGAAATGTTTTGACTAGTGATCTGTTTGCTGGATTTAGATTTTGAACATATTTGGGTATTTCACACTAAATGGCGTACCTTACTCATCATGTTTTCAAGATGTATTGACTAGCGATCTGTTTGCTAGGTTTTGATGTTTAGTTCGGCTTACGAGCACGTTTTCCTTCAACATGCTTGCTCCGATCATAAACATAGATTTTATGACTAGCGATCTGTTTGCTAGGTTTAGATGTTTACTTCAGGTTTACGAGCATGTTTTCCTTCAACATGCCCACTCTGATAGCAAACATAGATATTATGACTAGCGATCTGTTTGCTAGGTTTAGATGTTGAACATATTCGGGTATTTCACACTAAATGGCGTACCTTACTTATCATGTTTTCGAGATGTTTTGACTAGCGATCTGTTTGCTAGGTTTTGATGTTTACTTCGGCTTACGAGCATGTTTTCCTTCAACATGCTTGCTCCGATCATAAACATAGATGTTATGACTAGTGATTTGTTTGCTAGGTTTAGATGTTTACTTCAGGTTTACGAGCACGTTTTCCTTCAACATGCCCGCTATGATAGCAAACATAGATGTTATGACTAGCGATCTATTTGCTAGGTTTAGATGTTTACTTCAGGTTTACGAGCACATTTTCCTTCAACATGCCCGCTCTGATAACAAACATAGCGCGCTTAAATATCCATTGAGGATGTAGTAGAAAAGATCCGTTTCGAATGTATTAGTTCGTTGTTGTGGCCATCAACAACGAGTTCGATAATTATATCGAAGAGTCTGTTTTAGTTAAGACTTGATGTTTTGCGAGATAGTACATAAGTCAAGGGACTTGTCTTGATTAGTGTTTGCGAAAATTGTATAGAAATGGGAGTATACATGTATACGTACCCACTCCCCCCCTTTTTAAGGAGGGGGCAGCTGAACCCATCCTAAAATGAGTTGCCTACGTACCCCTTTTCGGGAATCAAGTCGCCTCGTAGTCTGTGTGGGAGTGTAAATCCATGCCAATTGAATTCGTCACGTCTTTTTAGAAAGATCCAAAACTTCTGAATAAAAACCACCAAAAACACAAACATAGATCCAACGATGGTCTTTTATTAAGCTGCTTAGAAAGATTTTTGTATGAGAGCAAAAGTACAGAGTTTTGCTAGGTAAATTGCGGGTCCCCTTTTCTGAGGGTTTACATGAGTATATATACAAGTTTAAGTTGGCTAAGTTAATGTCTAAAGAGATAAGGAAGATTTCCTAATTCTTCGGGATTTCCTTTTAGCGAAGCCTATCACCGTCATGGACTTCGATTCATGGGCTTTAACTTTGTCATATCTCTTTTGTGGGCTCGAATCCGTGGGCTCGTCGGCTCGGCCCAATCTCTTATCGTTGAACCTTGGCTTGAGTAACATCATGGTTCACGGTTCGGGTGACACTGTGGTTTACGGCTCGGGTGACACCATGGTTCACGGTTCGGGTGACATCATGGTTCACGGCTCGGGTGACACCATGGTTCGGGTGACACCATGGTTCACGGCTCGGGTGACACCATGGTTTGGGTGACACCATGGTTCACGGTTCGGGTGGCATCATGGTTCACAGCTCGGGTGACACCATGGTTCACAGTTCGGGTGACATCATGGTTCACGGCTCGGGTGACACCATGGTTCGGGTGACACCATGGTTCACGGCTTGGGTGACACCATGGTTCACGGTTCGGGTGACACCATGGTTCACGGTTCAGATAACACCATGCTTCACGGCTCGGGGTTACTTTGAATCATGGTTCGGGTGTCCATAGTTATTTTTGCCTTTGACCCTGATCCATTTGGCGTGACCCCGATCCACCTTCTGAACATGACCCCGATCCGTTTCTCCAACTGTGGGTCGCGATCCTCGATCCGCCTGCTTTGTCATGGATCGGGGTACATGACCCAATCTTCTCCATGGGTCATGACACCCGATCCAATTTGTCCTGTCACGGTTAGGGGGACCCGAACCAACTCCTCTTGTCATGGTTATGGGGACCCGAACCAACTCCTTTTGTGGTTAGGGGGACCTGATCCAACTCCTTTTGTCACAGTTAGGGGGACCCGATCCAACTTCTTTTGTCACAGTTAGGGATCCCCGATCCAACTCCTTTTGTTACAGTTAGGGGGACCCGATCCAACTTCTTTTGTCACAGTTAGGGATCCCCGATCCAACTCCTTTTGTCACAGTTAGGGGGACCTGATCCAACTCCTCGTTTTGTGGTTAGGGGGACCCGATCCAACTCCTTTTGTCACAGTTAGGGATCCTCGAATCACGGTTAGGGATCCAGTTGCTAATGTTCTTCCATACTTAGCCATTTTTCAATCGTTGATTCTCAAAAGGTGGAATCTGACCCCAACAGTTCGTATTTGATATGACTTAGTGATAGTATTTCTTCAGATGCATTGCGTTCCAGGATCGTTAAATTGGTAGGTCGGCCATGTTAACGAGCTCATAGACCCCTGGGCGAACTACTTTGGTGATTTTATAAGGTCCTTCCCAGTTTGCTCCTAGCTTCCCGGCATTCATTTCCGCTGTGTTCTGGAAGACTTTCCTCATAACTAAGTCTCCTTTGTAGAACCTCCTGTTTCGAACATTAGAGTTTTAGTACTTAGCCGTTGCTTGTTGATAATTTTGAATCCGGATCAGTGCTTGTTTGCGCCTTTCGTTAACCAAATCTAGCTTGTCAAGTAGTAGTAGTAGATGATTCAGCCCTTCTTGTTCAGGGAGAAGTCTGCGACGGACTCCGGGGAAATGTATCTTTGGAGGAATAATGCATTATGTTCCGTAAACGAGAGCGAATGGGGTCTCTCCTGTAGCTTGTCGTGGAGTCGTTCGATGAGACCAAAGTACCCCTTCGAGTTTGTATCGACCCTTCTTTTCATCAAGGCATTTCTTCAATCCATCAAAGATAGTGTTGTTTACTGCTTCGGCTTGACCGTTTCCTTGCGGATATCGTGGCGTGGACTTGCTAAGTCTAATCTTCCATTTTTCACAGAAAGCTTCAAACCTCGTCGAGATAAATTATGATCCGTTATCTGTGACGATCTCGTATGGAACTCCATGTCAGCAGATGATGTTTTTCCACACAAAGTTTTCTACTTGAGCGTCCTTTATGTTGGCGTAGGAATCTGCTTCAACCCATTTGGAGAAATAGTCGGTTAGAACAAGTAGGAAAGGTTTCTGCTTAGTTCAGTGTAGAGGTTCGACGATGTCCATGGACCATCTCATAAATGGATAGGCGCCAAAATCGAAGACAATAGTTCGGTTGGTTGATGGATTATCGGTGCATGTCGCTGACATTTTTTGCACTTGGCATAAAACTTTTCGCAGTCCTTTACCATTGTCGGCCAGAAGTAGCCGTGACCAACTCCTTTCATGGTTAGGGGGACCCGAAGCAACTCCTTTCGTGGTTAGGGGGACCCGATCCAACTCCTTTGGTCACAGTTAGGGGGACCCGATCCAACTTCTTTTGTCACAGTTAGGGATCCCCGATCCAACTCCTTTTGTCACAGTTAGGGGACCCAATCCAACTTCTTTTGTCACAGTTAGGGATCCCCGATCCAGCTCCTTTTGTCACAGTTAGGGGGACCTGATCCAACTCCTCCTTTTGTGGTTAGGGGGACCCGATCCAACTCCTTTTGTCACACTTAGGGATCCCCGAATCACGGTTAGGGATCCAGTTGCTAAAGTTCTTCCATACTTAGCCATTTTTCAATAGTTGATTCTCAAAAGGTGGAATCTGACCCCAACAGTTAGCCCCCCAGCTTGGCAGTATCAGTGATGTTACTGCCGAGCTGTAAGTGGTCGAGTGAGATCAACGATTATCCTAATTACCCCGACCTGTCTTTTTAATGATGATCCCGAAGCATGACCCGTGGATAACCCCAAACCGTCACTAAGTAGTATTGCGATGTTTATAACATTGTTGACTCAGTTCGGGTTTGCCATGTTACATAAACTCAGCTCGGGGTTTCATTGCCCTGATACCTTTATCGGGGAGTGCAAGCATTTTTGCTGATTCCCAAGGCGAATGACATCACCATTTGCCTATATAATCCGTGATACTTCTCATTTCCTCTCTACTTCACTTCTCCGAAAAATTCTTCAAAGCAGGTAACCTCTCTCTTCCTTCTCTCTCTAATTTTTGATTAAGTTGTTTTTAAGTAGAAACTCCGTTGTTCCTTTTTCGCCGCCGAGCCGTTTGAATTTCCCGATCCATCTCCAACTAGCGCCGCCGTTGTTCTTGAGTTTTCCGACAGTTTGCTTGAAAATTTGGATCTGAGTTAAATTATTTAGAAGATCTTAACCCGTTCTTCGATTCCTCTGAAGGTTTTGATTTGTTTTGATAAACTGCTAGCAGTCCCGATCTGTTTTCCGAATCTTATAGAGCTCAGATCTTTTCTTCTGAGCTTCTGGAGATCTCAACTTGTTTCTGTCTTCCAAGGATCCTGATCTGTTCCCAAGTGATGTATCGGTCACCCGCATCTGCATCACCCGATCCGTATACCCGTTTATTCGGCAGTTCAGGGCAATCTTCAATTCCCGAACCATCTCTACCTTTTGATTTGTTTCTCGCCCAAAGCTGTAGCCGGGAAGATTCTTCTGGTGCGAACATTTCAGAGGATCTGGATGATTCAAGTGGTTCAAGGGTAGGACCCTCTCTCCTTGGTAGGAAAATGGTGCTTTCTGAATCCTCTAGAGCTGGCAGCAATTCCGGGAATCCTTCGAGATTCGAAGTGCCTCAACTTCATGATTCTCCTTTCGACGAGGTGCTGAACCCCTTTATTGATGTACGGGATCCCGATCTGCCCAAAATCAAACCAGAAGACTGGTTCTTTGATCCAACCGTGGCTAGGCAGGAATTGAAGCGTTTGATGGGCCCTAACCGTCAAACTCCAAGGAAGAAGAAAACCAAGAGGCGACCCGATCCACCTAGTTCAACCCTCTCGACCTTGGACTCATTGACGGCTCTTAGGCATAGGTTTGGTATTTCAGAGGAAGTCGATCTCGTCCTTCCCTCACCATCAGACCGAGCCAGTAATCCTCCCCTTCGCCATTTCACTCTTTATGAAAGCTTCTTCCACCGTTGCTTGTTGTGGTTCCCGATCACTGAAGTTATTCTACAGTTTCTTTGGAAGTATAACTTGGCCATTTCTCAAATCAACGCTCGGGGAATCATGCATATGGTTGGCATTCTAACCAAGAGTTATGAATGCGATGTGGAAGTTGGCGTCGAACACCTGATGCACTGAAGTATTATATGTCGGGTAAAGCCAGGAGGAACATTATAAGGGGTTTCCCGTCGGAAGATGACAGTTGGGAAGATTATTTCTTTTTTGTCCCTTTACCGAAGCATCTGTGGGTCCGAAGTGTCTTCAATGTGTCAAGTCAGGCTGGGGAGAAATTGGTACCCGATCGGTTGCTCGACTTGGGCCACGGCTCGGGTTTTTATTATTTGGCAATTTTCCTTTTTAGGTTTTTCTGATCTTGCTTAAATATTTTTGGTTTTTGCAGTGCGTCATCTCCGCTTTCATTGCCTCCCGATCTGTCAGAGATTCACGAAGCGCTTTCAGTTCGCAAGTGTAATTGGTCCAGAGATTTCAACCTTCGACGAGTGGAGAGAGCCCAAGCCCTTTCTGAAGGACAATCAGTCGAGCAGTCATCTTCCTCTCATTCTTCAAGAGATACCATGGGAAGACCTACTTTCAGGGATCGGGCTGCCGCAAAAGCCAAAGCGGAGGCAGAGGCTAAGGAGAGAGCAAAATAGGCAAAGGCGTTGAGTCAGTCTCATCCCCCGAACCCTCAACCTGCCACCACCATCATCCCCGAACCAACTCCTGCTGACAACCCTTTCGAACCGGCTCCTGGAGGGGTCATCCTGGGGCTTCGTCCAGCTGATTCTCAAATTTTGCCGCACAAGGACAAAGGCAAAGGAAAGGCTAAGGAGAAAAAAGCTCCGAGCAGAAAATGACAGTCATCATTGGATGACAAGGATGAAGGAACGTCGAAGCGACTACGGTGCGCTGAGGCAACTAGAGCTATCCCCGAAGCAATTCTTCTCTCCGCCATTCCCCTTAATGCTGAAGGGGCTTACAATGATGCCTCAGTGGCTACGGCTATATTCTCGAAGATCACATGTCCAGGTGATCGTTTTCCTCCAATCGACACTTTGCTGAGGGACAAGGCCTACAACGAGGTGTCTCTTCGGGGTGTCAAGGTATATTTGATGTTATTTGTTTTGCCCTTGCGACCCGAACCGCTTAAGCATTTTTACTAACAGTCCTGGTTTTCTTGCAGTTCATATCCCATCTCAACAGGATGGTGATGGGCTATGAGTCCGATGCCTGCAAGGATCGCGAAAGGGTTGAAGATGCTAGGCGAAAAGCCATTGAGCTGGATGGGAAGCTCAAAGAAGTCGAGGCAAATCATGCTGTTGAAGGAGAGAGAGCCGTCAAGAGGATCAAGGATCTTGAAGCAGATGTCGAAGGTCACAGGAAGCATATTAAGGAAGCCGACGAGCGGATCATGTGGCTGGAATCCAGCAAAGTGAGACGGGACGCTCACATAGCAAGCTTGACAAGGCAGCTGGAGGCAGGGAACGAGTTGCACGAAAGCAAGCTGGAGCAAGCCATCGTGGAGGCCAAGCGCGAGATGCTCTTGTCATTTGAAGGAAGGATCTCCGGAGCCATGAAGCTCCTTAACCGTATTGATGGTGAGCCGAAAGAAAACATGCTCGACCTCGCACAGATCGAAGGCAATCTTCAATTTATCGGGCTGCTTCAGAGTGACGAGCCACCTTCTCTCGATGCCGAGGCAAAGAGCTTAGCTGAACAGAGAGATTGTTTACAAGGAGCTCATGAAACATTTTCTGAGCTTGTGGTCGAGATGAAAGGAACGCTGAAGTTATCTCCTGTCCGTTCTGATATATAGAAGAGCTCAATGACGGTGAGCCCATGGAGACTGCCGCTGCAAGCGTTGGGATCCAGGATTTTTCTGGATCTAACAAAGGAATGCCAGGTTTAGTTGAGCTTAGTTCAAAAGAGATTGCTGAGGAAATAATCCCCGAACCAACTTCTGAGAAAGCCAGCGAGGCCGCCCTAGAGGAAACCGTCATAGAGTTTGCTGAGACATTCCTCGATGAAGACAAAGTGTTTGAAGCTGATGTAGCCGAACAGTCGGCAGAATCGGAGCAGAGGGTGGTCACGACCACTGAGATAACGGAGGATTATGATCCTCTTTTTTCGTCTAGTTTGAAACTCTCCTCTTTTTTGTTTAACGCCTGGACGGCTTTATCCAAGACGTAGTTTTTATAAGAACTATTATTATTGCTCAATTCGTTAATTGGGTAAGCCTTGTGGTCAAGGATCGCTATATCTTTTTGTTTATCTCTTCATGTTTCCTTAATTCGAAATTTTTCCCTAGTATTTTGAACACGAGTGCCTGGACGGCTCGTACAAAGTCATGGCCGAAGTCAATTTCATACGAAGCCAATTCTATACGAAGTCGCGGCCGAAGCCATTTCTATACAAAAACAATGTGGCCGAAGACAACGTGGCCGAAGTCAATTCTATACGAAGTAATGGCCGAAGCCAATTCTTTACAAAGCCATGGCCAAAATTGATTCTATACGAAGTCAATTCTATACGAAGCCAATTCTATACGAAGTCATGGCCGAAGTCAATTTCATACGAAGCCATTTCTATACGAAGACAACAATGTGGCCAAAGACAACATGGCCGAAGACAACATGGCCGAAGACAATGTGGCCGAAGACAACGTGGCCGAAGACAACATGGCCGAAGACAATGTGGCCGAAGTCAATTTCATACGAAGCCAATTTTATACGAAGTCGCAGCCGAAGCCATTTCTATACGAAGACAATGTGGCCGAAGACAACGTTGCCGAAGACAATGTGGCCGAAGACAATGTGGCCGAAGTCAATTCTATACGAAGCCAATGCTATACGAAGTCATGGCCGAAGCCAATTCTATACAAAGCCATGGCCGAAGTCGATTATATACGAAGTCGCGGCCGAAGTCGTCGAAGTTACCCCAATCCTGGCATAGGCAATGGGCTAAGCAGAATACGCAAACTTGCTGGCAGAAGCAACAAGTCCATCTTCAGCCGATGTCAACGAAGGCCCATGAAGCCAAGCCGACTTAGCTAAACAGAAATCCCGAAGGATTAGGAAGTTTTCCTTATCTCCTTGGAATTGGCCTGGCTGACTCAAACTAGTATATATATCTATGTACATCTCTTGAAAAAGGGATCCGAAATTTACTTAGCAAAACCCTAGACTTTGTGCTCTCAAACTCTTGTACGCAAAAGCTTTTCGAAACAGCTTAATAAAACCATCTTTGGATCTTCGTTTTCGTGGTTTATACGCAGAAGTTTTAGATCCCTCTAAAAGTCTTGACAAATCAAATTGTGTTGATTTCGACTCCCACAATTTACTTTTCGAAAGCTTGATAAATCTCCTGAACTAATCTTAATAAGGTAGGCATTATAACATGCAGAAGTTGAGTTATAAAGTCTAGTGAACATATCGAACTTGGTTGAATTATGCATGTTTGACTTCTACTAGTAATAAATGGGAGTTTATTTTATTAGGTTGTTAAACATAGTAGCTTAGCACCACGGGAGTGGATTAACTTTATATTTGTGTTTCGAGTTCAAGCAGTTTGTTAATTAAAACCCTGATATTAATCTGATTTCTATGATTCATGATTCTCTGCGATTACCCATAATTCCTAACACTTTCTCCATTGATGTTTATTTACCTTTTTTAAGTTTATTTATTGTTATTTTATTCATTCACTCTATCACAAATATCAAACCCCCATATTTTAGCCTTAGCTTAATTCGAATCTCATAAATTCGTAGTGTGATTATTTGGTCTCTAGTTGATTCGACCCCTAAGTACTATTGTAATTGTATGTGCACTTGCAGCGTATTTCTAGGGTTTAAACCTGAGATTTCAGAGTTCGGCTCCTGGGTGTTAGATGGGGGCTTAGACAAGCTCCCAAATGTGTTCCCAGCTTGACCAAAATAAGCCTTCTTAGTCAACTTGGTGGTTTTCTCCTTTTCTTTTTCCTTCTCCTCCTCCCTCTTCCTGGGAGCATCTTTTTGGCCAGCTCTTTGGCCCTCGGTTCGGCCTCTTTGGCCACTTGTAACCCAACGCCGACCTCGTTTTGAACACGGTTCGATGCCGGCTACACAGCCATGATATAAGTGTCTGTAGTTGCAGCCTCAGTCCTAGCCAAAGACCTTGAAGTGTCCTCTAACTGTGCAGCATACTTCGGCAGAACACGGCTCACTTTTCCTATCTTTGGGCGAGAAGAATCCCAACTGGCTGTGTAATAGAAAACAAGTGTCAGAACGGTGATACAACAAGTATAGTTATAAAAAAAAAAAAAAAAAACCCACACAGACCTATGCGAGCAACACTCCTTTGAACTCTGGATCGGACAATCTCTGGCCACTTCCGGTGTCCTATCTTCCTAAGTTTTTCGATGTCGTCGAGAAAATTCTCCGAAGGAAAAGACTTGTCGACAGGATGACGATCTGAAATTAAAAGGGTGGTTAGACGACCTAATTGCATAACTAAGTAAATGATATGGCTAACTGAAGCATATACCAATGGTCGTGTTCCATTTGACCCTATAATTCCTATTAACATTATGAACTGAAGCTTCATTTATCTTCACTTAAAAATAATTCCTCTCCTAGTTATACACTTTACTTCCCAAGCCGGTTACGAGGTTATACTTCGGCATCATACTAACTTAAAAAAGCCAAGGAGTATTCTTCACCGAACTGATAGAAGACATCTCCTCGAATGCTTCGACAGTGATCGGGACCTCACACTCGGCTCCTAAGATAAGCAGCCCAACCATATGGCAAATTCTAGATGTTGTAACCAGAGAGAGTGCTATGCCGCGTTGAGTATAGTATTTGACGAGGAGCTTCGGCAATGGAAATCAAAGATTACACATGGTGAAGAATGATTCGTATAAACATATTTATCCTTTAGGTGGAGTCCAAGGTCATTCATCCGCTGTGGGAATTCTGAACTCCAGTTCGAAGGACATGCCGCAGGACGAGATCATTTTGTTAATTGACTTAACGTCCAACTTCATCGGAAGCATGTCGAATAAATTATCCAGAGCAGGTTGAATAAACAACCCTTCTCCAACTACCAAATCATTCGGAATAGGTGGAGAAGGCAACTCTAGAATATATTCATCCATCAGCTCGGGAACAACTATCTCTAAGTGAGATGAGCTAGAAACAGCCCCATCTCATCTAGAGGAAAGCTCACGACAAGCCAACTCTCGTATCGGCGAATCATCTTTGTCTAGAGAATTATGTTTGCTCTGAGAAAAGCACGAGGACGAGCTTACTAGATCTGGAGATCTCTCGCCCGAGTAGGAGGTGTGGAAGAACCAAAACGGATCAGTGTCATAATTTTCAACGGAGAGGAGAGAAAAGAAAGAAGGGGAACAAAGAACAATCGTAGAATCACCGGAGATTTCAAGCAGATTGGAGAAATCAAGCTGTAAAATTCAAACGCACGGCAAAGAGATAACATCAGTTCGACTAAAAAACAAATTAGAGAGTGCAGAAGAAGACGGAGAGGAGAAATACCTTTTCATAGCCGAGGAATGAGAAGTAAAGCAAGTGGCAGGCTAAGGGGAAATATATAGAGAGATAAAGCGGTTACCGAGGGGCAGTCATTATACCTAGGCGACTCTTTGATTTCCACGCAATCATTATACCTAGGCGACTCTTTGATTTCCATACCTATGCGACAGCTGGAGATATGTTATGACGATTTGAATCCCCAAAAATCAGGCCGACCTAGATTGATGTCAACTTGAATATTTATTTGTCGAATTCGCCGACCTCGACCCATCTCGTTCGACGAACTGGGGGGAGGGCATTTTTGGAGATGGACTGCGCACCTTCCTTAAAAAAAACTTTAGTTCGATTGATGAATTCGCCAACCTCGACCCATCTTGCTTTCTTCTAAGGGCTCTTCCTATGTTATGTTTATTTATACAATTGTCATCCTCAATTGATGATTTTATTACCTTAACACTTCTGCCCGTAAATAAACTACTCAGTTTGCTTTACTAATTCCAATACTAAACCAAATGAAGATATTGTTACAGCGACCAAAAAGTGATTGAAACAGTTCGACTTTCTTGTAATTTTACCAGAATAAATGTACTACTCCTAATCATACTATGTTATTAGTTACACCAACTATCCACTTTCAACCACCAAATGCAATATATTAGCGGTATAAGCATAATGTACTGGAGATCTGGTTAGTCGAACCATTTTTTTTGTGCCCCAATTCTCTACCAGAGGAATTTTGGTTCCTCAAATTGTCTTAAGTCACCCATCAAAATGACCTATGCCATACGTCACATTCAATGCTTGATTATACAATCAGAAGGGAATGATAAAACCAAATGATTATATTTAGCTTTTCAAGAGTTGTAGTGGATTGTAAGGTAAGTAATCTTGCACGTTTTTTCATCAACAATAAAACTCCACTCCTTGTTGTCAAAAAAATGTCCACACACCATACGTTACGTAGATATGCAGCATATTCATTTGTGACACACACAAAATCGATCCCAAATTAGGTTATAATTAGGGAAACGATTTTCATAATTATACAAAATTCTAAACTAAACAGAATACATATTCTAAACTTTGTAGAAAGTAACCTAAACAACATATACAATTTTCATAAATAATAGATTACATATAGATTCAAGGGAGAATTGGAAATAAAGGACATTTTTAAAAAATTTGTCCATATATACTTTTTAATAAATTGTCATGTATGCTCAAACTACTCTTTTTAATAGATTTAAGCAAAAAATTAAAGAAAAAAAGGAAACACGTGAAAAAGAGGAAGAAGACGTGAGGACAAAGGATCGATTGATGTTTGTTGATATTTGGGGTCGGTAGAATTCGTTCAACTTAGTTTAGAATATTCATTATGTCTTTTATATATATTCTAGGAAGTTTAGATTATGTAATCTATACACTCTACATGTTCTACGAAGTCTAGAATTCATTTATATTCTATGATGTCTAGAATTCAGATGAGCTATGAATTCTACCAATGTTAGAATATGTAGTCTACCGATTACTCTATGTTCTACTAAATTTATAATAGGATGTCTACCATTTACTTTAAGTTCTAAAAATGTTAGAATCCGTATTCTTTTGTTTTCTCTATGTTACACGAAGTTTAATAAATCAATTCATGTGTAGTTTAGAATACGTATTCTTTTGTTTTCTCTACACGGGCATTAGCTTGAATCACTCATGCAAAATATTTTAACCCGATGTGAGGTCTATTAAATGAATCGGGTTAGCTCGCTTTGATATTTCTAAATGTGCAGTTGCATTAATATTAAAAACAATCATAAATAAAATCTTATAATCAGCTCGCATATTTACTATTGCATTACGACACAAATGCAATTGTAACAATTATTTGCAACTACATAATCAACACACATAAATATAATTGTAAATATAAAGTCTATATATTTATATACAAAACAATCGCAAATTAAAATAATTGAGGTTCGTCCTGCATATGGCATGGATAAAACCTAGTATTATTTCAGAGATAATGAGCTAGCAACCCAAAGAAAACATAGAAATTAGGTAACTAACCAAAACTTTTCTAAAACTATTTTTCATGTAGCAGGTGTTGTGGTTGTTTACGGTTTTCCCCTCACATATATAATCTTGCAAAGATTACAGAATCTCAGCAAGATTTCTATTATAACTTCATTTTCTCTTTCATCTCTTTCGCCTTCTTCTTTCTCTTTTTTTCTTATTTCTTCTTATTTATCTCTCTTATTTTCTCTCTATTCTCTTCTTCACCTATTTTTTTCTCACCCAAAAATTATCTTTTAGATCGATTGGAGAAAAACAAAATAATGAGAGACAATGACAGTAGTAGGAAAGCTAGTTGGTATTGCGGTGGTAACACGACCAGAAGTGATGGTACACTAATTTTACGCTCACTTCTTCTCTCTCTACAGCTCACTATATCATTCCTCTCTCTCTCTCTTTGTTTATGGTTTATTTGTTCTCATTTTTATATCTATTTTTCTTCATTGGAAAGACAAAAATTTATAGGATTCAATGAAGATTCGGTGAAAATTCGGCAGATATTCAATGAATAATATGGTTCTAATGATTGTGATGGTGTCGACTTTCGTTTTTCCATCTTTCCAGTGATGATACGGCAAAAATCCAAGATAAATATGAATGTGTATTTGTTAAAACTCTTACACATGTAACAACATATGTTATGGATAAATGATTTGTTATCGGCTATTATAAATTTTAACTGTCTAATATTGAAATTGGCAAACTAATTCATCCTCAAGAAAGTTAATGGTTATTTATCAGTTGGCCAACTTTGTATATTTGACATTTAGACTGGTTGTTCGCATATGTTTAATGAATTGGTCATTATTAATAATATTTATGAGATTTGTTATTTATATATAATATCTGTGCAATTATTAAACATCTAACATTAGACATCACCTATAATTTTTTTGCTATCTAACAATGAATTTAGAAGACTAATTCAGAATTCAAAGACACAACAAACTTATTTCTTTTAATCTTCAATTTGAGATCACATCAGCAACATCCAAAAATATTCAAACTCATAATCACATTTAGTTTCAAGATTCATCTTCTTAATTGAAAGCCAAATCACAACAACACAAACTTTTGATCGTTTTTCTTAATTTTTTGTCACTATCAACTCCTCGGTTTTATATATATTCAAATATATGTATACATAGCATAAACATGAAATACATACATGTACTTGCTAAAATACATACCTAAAATCATTAAACATATAACACCAGATATTACTGATAAATAATTTGGTAACAGTTATTAAACATGTTATCAGTCTAACGATGATTTGGCAGGCTTATCCAGACTTAAGAAAGTTAGTGGTTATTCATCTTTAGCCAAATTGTTGATGTTTGACACTTAGACTTGTTGGATCGCATGTGTTTAATGACCTTGTCGTTATTATCATTGCTTATGTATGTGATTTGCTATTTACATTGAATGTGTGTGTAATAATTAAAAATCTAACTTTAGACATCACCGCTAAATAAATTGTTATCGGTTATTACATATTTTAGTGCTCTAACAATGTATATAGAAGACTGGTTTAGAATTCAAATATACAACATATTTACTATATTTCTGCACAACCATATTTCGGGCTTTCATTATGATTTTATCGTAATATACTACACACTGGAAAAAAAATTTAGGCCGACCCAAATACATCACCATCATCTCGTTAAAAACAAATAAAACAAACAACTATTACCTCTAACTTTATGTTTAACGGGTTAACTCAATTATTTACTATTAACTTTCATGTTAGTGTGTGAGAGGAAAACATGCATCATTTTTCCCAATCAAATTCACTGGAGAATCCATCCTTGTTTTTCACTGAGAATGATTTCACTTGCCGAAGATCAAGAAAAAATTACGACTTTCATTTTTCATCTTTCTGGTGACGTTACGGCGAAAATCCAAGATAAACATGAATGTGTATTTGTTAAAATTCATAGACATGTAACAACATATGTTATGGATAAATGATTTATTATCGGCTATTATAAATTTTAACCGTCTAATATTGAAATTGGCAAACTAATTCATCCTCAAGAAAGGTGGTGGTTATTTATCATTTGGTCAACTTTGTATATTTAACACTTAGACCGGTTGTTCGGATATGTTTGATGAATTAGTCATTATTAACATTATTTATGAAATTTGTTATTTATATTGAATGTTTGTGCAATTATTAAATATCTAACATTAGACATCACATATAATTTGTAAGCTATCTAACAATGAATTTAGAAGACTAATTCAGAATTCAAAGACACAACAAACTTATTTCTTTTAATCTTCAATTTGAGATCATATCAGCAATATCCAAAAATATTCAAACTCATAATCACATTTAGTTTCAAGATTCATCTTCTTAATTAAAAGCCAAATCACATCAACACAAACTTTTGATGGTTTTTATTAATTGTTTTTCACTATTTAACTCCTCGGTTTCATATATATACAAATATATGTATATATAGCATAAACATGAAATACATACATGTTCTTGTTAAAATACATACATAAAATCATTAAACATGTAACACTAGATATTATCGATAAATCATTTGGTAACAGTTATTAAACATGTTATCAGGCTAACGATGATTTGGCAAGTTTATCTAGACTTAAGGAAGTTAGTGGTTATTTATCATTAGCCAAATTGTCGATGTTTGACACTTAGACTTGTTGGATTGCATGTGATTAATGAACTTGTCATTATTATCATTGCTTTTGTATGTGATTTGCTATTTACATTGAATGTGTGCGCAATAATTAAAAATCTAACTTTAAATATCACCGCTAAATAAATTATTATCGGTTATTAGATATGTTAACGCTCTAACAATGTATATAGAAGACTGGTTTAAAATTCAAATATACGATATATTTACTATACTTATACACAACCATATTTCGGGCTTTTATTATGATTTTATCGTAATATACTACACACTGGAAATAAAATTTAGGCCGATCCAAATACATCATTATCATCTCGTTAAAAAAAATAAAACAAACAACTATTACCTCTAACTTTATGTTTAACGGGTTAACTCAATTATTAACCATTAACTTTCATGTTAGTGTGTGAGAGGAAAATATGCATCATCTTCTCCAATCAAATTCACCGGAGAATCCATCCTTATTTGTCACCGAGAATGACTTCACTTGCCGAAGTTCCGGAAAAAAATTGTGTCAAAACTGGTTGATTGGAAGCGTTGTGGTTGTTTTTGCTATAAGACTTGGAAAAAACATCAAACGCGAAATTCAAACATAATTCACTGAGTCGACTCAGTACGTCCTCATCAACTCGAGGCACAATTTTTCAATATTGATTTTTTTCTTCTATCATTACCATTGTTACAGCGGTGTTGAGTGCATCTATGCATGTAAAAAGGGATGAAAAAAAGCTTCTACGGTGGAAGAAGCACGAACCGATTATTCGTTAGAATGGGTGGTGGTAGACTCGTCATTTTGTAGATGAACAGTAGCTCACAAATCTGAATCGAAGATAATCTATGCCATTTTGTCTAGTCATAGTGGTTTTTGAAAAAGTAAATAAGAAGAAGAAAGAAGAAAGAAGAAAGAGAAACTTTAAGAGAAATCATCCGAAAAATAAAGAAGAGAGAAAATGTAGTTATTTTCATGAGATTGGATCTGACACAAAATCTCTTGTGCATAATTAAATAGGGGCAAAGTTGGATTATTGAAAATCGAACAGTAGACAAACAATGGTTTGGTTAGATTGCAAATTAAGGGATAATTTTTAGACAGAGGATGTGAATTATCATTATTATTTGGGAAATTTGGTAAAAATGACAAATTAACTCACATATTATCCCAATAAACCTTCCTTCATTTTTTTCATTTTTTGTCTCTACTATCCTTAATCAAATGTAAATAATAAAAAATAAATGATTTTCAAATCTTTAAACAATCGGAAAATTATAAAAATGGAAATAATTATCCATGTGAATGTGTTGAAATATCGTTTTTGGAAAAATCAAAGTTAAAAAATATAATGTGTTGAAATATCGTTTTTGAAAAAATCAAAGTTAAAAAAAAAAAAAAAATTCTTCTACGACCTCCATAATTCACATTCTTCTTCTACGAGTGAGTAGAATATTTGTACTTCTTTTTGATCTATATCTACCAAATGTAGAATTTGAATTCTAACACTTGCTCTGTGTACTATCCGGTAGAATACGTTTTCTACACTTTGCTCTGAATTCTACCAAATCCTGAATACACATTCTACCATTCTCTCTATCTTCTACCATGTCCTGAATACACATTCTAGCACTTTTTCTATCTTCTACTTTGCGTAGAATCGAAATTCTACCATTTTTTCTTTTATCTTCGGTAAGTAGAATGTGTTTTCTGCGAAATTAGTTTAGAAAATTTTCCCTAATCTATGATCTACAGTTATTGAATATTCCCCATATCTTTCTTCTACAACGTTTTCCTAGTATGACGACATGTGAATATTGTTCACAATATTTTTCTTCTTCTCTGTTTGCTTTCTTCTTCGTTTCTATGTCTATTCTTCTCTCTTCTCCGTTTTATTCTTTTCTCTGGTTCTCTCTTCTTCTTCTCATTTAATATGCTGCATATCTATGTAACATGTGGTGAATGGATATCGTGCACCAATAAGGGGTGAAGATTTATTGTTGATGAAGAAAAATGAGGTAGATTACTTGCTTTGGAATCTACTACTACTCTTAAGGAGCTAAAGACGATGGTTTCAGAGGACTACGGAATTGAACAGAGCGTTGTTAATGTCGAGTGCAGTTTTTCACCTGGCGATTTGATCAATAAGTTCCTCGGTTATTATCTCAAATGATCGTCATGTCAAAAATTTCATTGGGTATGTAAGGAAGAATGCGTCAATACAGTTGTATGTGACATTTACAGCTACAGTTGACAATCGAAAGAATAGAGTCAATATTGATTTGAATAAGGAGCCATCTTATTCAACTAATGGAGAAGATGATGGTATTATGCCCGAAAAATCAGAAGAATTAGTTACTCCGGCTAAGCGGAATGATCACTTCAAACGCAATATCCATGACGTTCAGGTTCATGGTGATGATGGTGATATGGCGTAATGTCTAAAAACGCAGAAGAAGACAGTGAAAAGATGGTTCGATTTTCTTTGGTGGATGTTGCAAAGAAGGATCAACATGTAAAGAAGGATCAATATTTCAGAAGCAAAAACATTTTGAAGTCAACTATGCAAATCTGTGCAATGAAGTATAACTTTGACTACAGTGTTGAAAAATCTGATACAAGATTTTGGTATATAGGCTGTGCAGATAACGTATGCAATTGGAGTGTTCGTGCAGAGTGTTTAGAGGGGTCTATATATTTCATTATCAACAAGTATGTGTGGCTGAACATACATGTGCTCCTTCAAGAAGAAAAAAATTTGGTAGGAAAGCTTCAGCAAAAACAATCGGCAATCTGATTATGCATAAATATGAGGGTGTCAAGGAGGGGCCTAAACCGAATGATGTCATCTAGATTATCCGTACGGAGCATGGATGCGAGTTGTCTTATTATTTAGTATGGGATGCACGTGAGTATGCAGTTAACGCTGTTAGAGGTATACCGGAGCAAAGTTATGGTAAAATACCAAAAGAAGCAAAGCCGGGTACGCATTCTCATTACAAAACCGATTGCAATGGTAGATTCAGATATCTATTTATTTATTTCGGTCAATCTGTAAGAGGGTTCTACAAAGCCATTCGGAGGGTCGTTGTTGTTGATGGAATGTTTTTGAAGAGTAAATACAAAGGAGTTCTACTTGTTGCTACAGCTTTAGATGGTAACTCAAATTTGTATCCAATTGCATTCAGGGTTGTTGATTCATAGAACGACCGTTCATGGGAGTGGGTTTTGAGGCAACTAAAGGTTGTTATTGCGGACGAGCATGGTTTGGCTTTTGTGTCAGACATGGAATTTGCATTCACCATGTGTTGAATAATGTGGTAACATATTTCACGGGAAGGGGTGTGGCTGGCTTGATTGCAAAGGCTTCAAAAGCATATAGGGTTGCCGATTTTCATAGGAAGTTCACTGATGTTTGCAATATTAGTCCAGACATTGGAAAATATCTAATGGAGGCTGATGTGAGAAAATGGGCTCGTTGTCAATTTCCTGGATTCAGGTACGACATTAAGACTACAAATCCTGCGGAATCGATAAATTCTGCATTGCGATCACCTAGAGAGTATCCAGTAATTCCTTTATTGGACAGCATCAGAGAAATGTTAATCCGGTAGTTTTATAAGCGTAGAACATTAAGCTCAAAGCATAAGCACCATTTAACCATTGATGTGGAGAAAAAGATTGATAGAAGGATTGAAAAGGGTAAAAAATTATTGTTTTCCGATTAACCACAATAGATTTCTTATTAAAGGCGACGATTTCGACTACCTTGTTGATCTGGACAGAAGAACGTGTTCATGTGGAAAGTATGACTTGTTAAAAATTTCTTGCAGACATGCCATTAAAGCAGGTTTTTCTGTAGGCAAGGAAGCACACTCACTCACCGATGAAAGGCATACCGCTGCCTCATGGAGAACAGCTTATGAGAAATGCATTAATTCAATAGTTGTTCCTGAGGATGCATGGCGTGTCCCACTGGATGTTGAATATGTCCAAGTTCTACCACCTGAAACACGAAGAGCTACTGGTAGGCAAAGAAAATGAAGACACGAAACAGTTGAAGACAAGATACGATCGTCACAAAGATCACAATGGTCTAAGAGGCACAAGTGCAGTCGGTGTGGTATTGGAGGTCACAACAGAGCGACATGTGATAGAGCAATATAGACATGGTTCTATTTTCTTTTGTTTTTTCGTTTGTTTTAATTTGATGGACCTGGCATTTTTTCTATCTATTTCATACAGTTATTAAGTTTGTTTATAGTGTGTCATTTTTTATTTTTTCTATCTATGTTAGCGTCTTTGAAGTTTATTGTGGACTGTTGTTGCTTCTTAATCACTTTCATAATCGGATTTTTTTTAGCGAGTTGTGGTTTCATGTTTCCTGTTTCATACAATATTTTAAGTTCGGTTTTACTGGATTTTTTTGAAAAGTCTCTGCTTTTTTTTAAAAAAGCTACAAATCTTTATAAGTTTACGGTCGTGTTCCGTGACTCATCGTGAGGTATTGTTTTGTCAATCGCGATTTGAATTACAAATCAGAAAAAGAGAAAAAGAGAAAAAGAGAAAAAAAAAAGAGATTTGATTAAATCTAGTCAATCTCAAACGAAAAGAGAAAACATAGTCAATCTCAAACGAAACATCTGAAAACTGAATTACAAAAATAATAGTTGGTCTCAATCAATGTCTACAACCTTGGAGTCAACATGCTTAGGAGGTTCATACTTTGACATTCGGTCAATCAACAAAGGATCATTTACCGCTTGCCATATATCAACTGTAATCTTATGTCGGGCCTCTTTAATGTTGTCATCATTCACCAGAGAGAAGTCTAGTCCAAACAGATGACACTCAGTGAATTTCAACGCACACTCCTCAATCACAACCTCTTATTTAGTCCACCCTGCATCGGCATATAGTTGATTGAATATTGACCAATATTAAGATGTTTCTTATTGGTAGGTGACTTAACTGCTTTCACTATACGAGGGATGAGGACTGCGAATGCTTCCACACCCTTTTGTGTTTCTTGCCTGAACAATCAAAGGCTTCTATTGTTCTATGTACGAAATTGATTGCACAACGAGATCTAGTGGTTACCGTGGACAAAAACTGGAATGTAGATATGATCAACCTCCACATCCCATACTTTTCTTGTTCCTCCATGAGATGGAAGCTCACCATTTCCTTAAGCTAAGAGCAAACTATCCAATTTGAATCTTCTCTTATCCTCCAAAAGTTTGTTGTATGCACTTTTGATTTTGACGCTGAATAGGCAGCTCATGTAAGCAACATGATCTTGTTTCCATCATCGCAAAGATGTGTTCTCCCGGAATAAGTACATAACTGCGTCCATATCCTGAGAACATTTTTAACCCATGAATAATTTTGTAGCCATTTCAATATTTATAAGATAATATATAGTGTATTTTTAACCTCGTTACGAAGCCATTCTTTGGGTCCCACTATACGAGATGCTAAAGCAAAACTATAAACACTTGAACCAATCTGTAGATCCCTGAAATTTTACCACCGTTAAAAATTTAGTAATTAGTGATACATGGAATGTAAATTTTTTTAAGAAAAGCAAGTTTTGGGACTTACGTGGGCGACATAGACCAGTCTTGTAATTGCATCCATGCTTCTTGTGAAACAAAAACCAATGGGAAATCATCATATTTTTCGATTTCTGACATTTCGAAGTCGGTTATGTGTCGCATTGTCGACTTGTCGCGAAGACTAGGAGTATGCATTTTAGGACTTAAAATATTGACGGGTCGGAAAGAAGTAATTGGGGTCAACCATTCGAGTGGCTCTTGGGACTTTGAAGGCTGTGTTGGATCGAAACCGTTTACTACTGAAGGTTGAGATAGTCGGCCCATGGTTTTTCGGAGGAACTCTTGTGTACCCAATTCCAGGTCGATATCTGAAGTCAAAGTAAAATCTACTTCATGTAGATTCTCGAACGAGACATTACAGTCTATTCCATCTATGTTTTTGGCCTGTTAATATAAAAACATCAACTCGTATAATTATTACAAAAGCAGAATACAATACATAAAATAAGTTCACATTGTTAAACGCAAAAATGAGTTACAAAGGGCTAATCACAATATGTTACAAACTTATGTGACAAAGATCTAAGCATACTACATTGTGATAAACCGGTTACAACATTCCATTTTGATAAACAAATGACAATAACAAAAAAAAGTGATCAAGACTTAGAGTTTTTTTCTTGCTTACCTTTCCTTGTGGCTAAGAATGGTCGACACTGGAGGGATTCGAACTGTTGGATGGCTACCCCTTGTTTCTTGTAAATGTAGCTAGAGTGACCGAATCCTTGAGTTGTGTGAATTCACTCTCTAATTTGCCAAATCGATCTTCAATTTTTTCTCAAGCTTCTCCTCCAAAGAAGTGAATGAAACACTTCATGTCTTCATCAAGAGCTCTATTTTTTGCTGTTGATCGTTGGCACAACAATTTCTGCTTCCGTATCTCTGCACCATGATCAGGGAGCAATTTCTTACCCCTCCCTGAACCAGAAATTGAGGTATCTTCTGCGTTTAGAGTTCTAACTTCATCAACATCATCAACAATCTCATTCTCTACCTCTACCTCCTCTAGCTCAACAAGATGCAAAGAAGTCTCAGCAGATTCTTCAAATTCCCATATATGATGACTCCAGTCATGTTCAGCTCTAATGATCGTATTTACACGATCAACTCTTTCATCTTTCATTTCGTCGCCCCATAAAAAGTCAGCAGACTCAAATACATCAAAATTCCCGGTAGAAGAGATGTATGCATACAGAACATCCTACAAAAAAGTAAAAAGAAACGGTTAGGATCTTTTGGAGGTCTCTAGTTGTATAAGTAAAAAATGGTTATACAAAATATAAATGTTATTTTCAAACAAGTACTCACCTCCGATCCAAATGAGATCTCTAGTTGAATTATTTCTTCATACGATACATTTACAGCTCCTGACCAGTTTGAACATCTAGGACCTACTTTGAAATTCTCATTGAGTTTTCGGCCCAACATAACCCCCAAAGTCCGGAATAGCTTTCATAAGCCAAATCTGAAATGCGTATGAGAAGCCATCCAAAACGTAGCTTTTCTTCTGCTTCAATTTCTCCCTATTTTTTATGATCGACTTCACTAGAACATCAAATGTGTGAAGACCCCATGGATAAGTCTGTAGCTTACCAATATCCATCAACAATTTGATGTAGGTGTGTGAGATATTAACCTTCTCATCCTTCGCCATTAACAAACCCGCAATAACACACAAATACACCAACCGCAACCTGCCCACATGCTTCCACTTGTTAAATCCTTTTAAGTGCATATCCTTTATCGTCTTTATGCTAATCTTACCGCCTCTCTTTAGCAACTTACTCCAGAAATCCATATCATCTACCCATTTCTCAAAGTCGCAGTTGTCATCTTTTTGTACTTGAGCTCAGTAACTGCATAGAAAATCGTAGAGGCCTCCTAGCAAACACAAACCATAGTTCATGTAGTTTGGCGGTAACAAACTGCTTACACATGAAGATGTGTATTAATTTCCCTGAGTATCTGAGACAATTTTTATGAATTGCCAGAATCTGAGCGAAGACCGGGTCTCTCTTCACTTCGTCGTACTCATCTGGCAGCACCTTCTGCAATGTCTTCAGAAGCGTCATTTTGTAGCTGTTGTTGATCTTTTCCACTTGCGGTTCATTTTCTTCCCCAAAAAGTGGTTTTTGCAGCTCTAAATCCATACCTACAAATAATGAAAACAACAAAAGCAACTGTGAAATTCTTAGACAATAGACTAAGAAACAAAATTCTTAGACATTAGACAATTGATCTAAGACAAAAAGAGGAAAAATGTATGCTACTTCATTATCACTTCATTATCTGATTCACAAAGTATAAAGAGCTATTAAAACTTAATGCACAAAACTGCCTACTTTATTTATCTGTTCTATAAGAAATTGTTCAACGCATCTAAGAAACTGTTGCTATAAGAAGCTGTTCAATGCGACTCTTATAAACGAAAATAACAAAACTGGTTACACTCTTTATCATACCTTTTTCAAATCAAATCAAAGCTTGTAATTAGAAATGAAAATAAGAAGGGTGTATATGATGAGCTGATAACCTGCAAATTAAATTCTCATGAAGTTGGGCTTAAAACTTTTAGAAAAAACATCATTAACAATTTGCCTTATCACATGTTCCTCATGTTAATCATATAAATAAATCCTAATCTAGATCGACATACTTTGTAAAGCCCATTTATTTTGTTTTCAGATAGCAAGAATTCACAGCAAGAATAACGTCTCAGATATATTCCCCTAATGATATGCCAAATATCATACTTAAGTCTAACATAAATATCAAAAGTAGAACAATTTCGTAGCTCTCTAACTCAAAATAAAGTTCAACTAGGATCATATTCAACCCTCAAAACGAGGAAGATAAAATTGTTTTATTGATCGAGTAAGAAAAAGAACAAAACAAAGTGTGTAAGTGTTATCTTGTAAGGAGACTATATTTAAGTGTTTCAGAATGTCTTAGTACAATTATTGGGGTTCACACACCGCCTATGCAACACAAAATATATAAAAACAAAGCTTCATATTAAGATCTTTATATGACAATCAATACACAGAAATACACATTCAAATAACTAAAATAGAGAATTGGTTTCAATTGAAGATCAATAAGCATATTATTTTACCAAAACCTTTACGAAATGGATAATCAAAATAAATAGAAGATACAGGCACATACCCGATGGAAAATTCGAGGAGGAGGATGAGGACGGAGAAAATGAGGAGGGGGAAGGATGAGGAGGAAAGTCGGAGAAGAAGGAAGAATGAGGAGGAAAGTCGGAGGAGGAGGAAGAAGAGGAGAAGGGTAACTAGTTTCAGAGTACCGCCGGCGAGATTTCACTCGCCGGAGATGACGAGACGACGGAGAGGATGATATCGGCGGAGGCGGAGAAATAGAGGCTAAGAAGGAGATAAATAAAATTTGTTTATGAGTCGGGTTTTTATGAAATCCTTACTAATTTTTTAAAATTTTTAAAAAATATTTTTAAAATTAACAAAAACAAAAATTATTAACATTATTCAAGGGTAAACCGGATTTCTATGAATCTAAATCCTAATGGGACAATGTTAAATGTTATATATGGAAAAGTTTATTGGGACAATAGGCTAGTTTTTTGTCCCTTTTTGGAAAATTTCTCTTATATTATATCATAATCTCCAATTTTATTAATGAAATCATGATATCTAATTTAGGAATTTATAAAGTTGTCATAAAATTCTAGAAAATAAAAATCGAAAATAATATTCTAAGGTGATTTGATAACTATATTCGAAAAGAAAATGGGAAAATGTCAAAAAAGCCTGAACTTTCAAATTGTGGACGAAAAAAAGCCTAAACTTTCGAAATGTCATTTAAATCCCAAAGTTTTGGTTGACTTCTTAATAAAATAGTAAACTTTCGTTGACTCGGCCATTTTAGGCATATCGTTAATCTCCTGTTAGCAATACGATTACGGGGTTAACTTCCCGTTAACGATCTCCGTTTAGGCAAAACAAAATCGGGAAAATGTCAAAAAAAACCTAACTTTCAAATTGTGGACGAAAAAAGCCTCAACTTTCGAAATGTCATTTAAATCCCAAAGTTTTGGTTGACTTCTTAATAAAATAGTAAACTTTCGTTGACTCGGCCATTTCAGGTATGTCGTTAATCTCCCATTAGCAATACGATAAATGATGAAGAAAAAGAAGAACCTAGGCGGAGTAAAAGACCTCGTAAGGCAAAGACATTCGGTTCCGAATTCTTAGTGGCTTTTCTTACAGAAAATGAGCCAAACACATTCAAGGAAGCCATGTCAACACCAGAGGCGCCTTCTTGGAAAGAAGCCGTTAATAGTGAGATGGAATCCATTATGCAGAATAATACATATGAAATAACCGATGAACCGCAAGGGTGCAAAGCCCTTGGGAATATATGGATTTTCAGCGATGGAGCGATAGACAAGTACAAGGCTAGACTTGTGGTGCAAGGATTCAGGCAACAAGAAGGCCTGGACTTCTTCGATACTTATTCTCCGATGACGAGAATAACTTCAAGCAGAATGCTCATAAGCATCTTGAAATCCATCAAATGGATGTAAAAACTGCATTTCTATACGGCCATTTCAGGCATGTCGTTAATCTCCCGTAAACTTTTGTTTTGCGCCAAATCAGGTCTAGTACAATTTGTCAAGTACATTAGATTTCCAATCAGTCATTTAAAGCCTCAACTTTCGAAATGACATTTCGAAAGTTGAAGCTTTTTTCGTCCACAATTTAAAAGTTCAGGTTTTTTTGACATTTTTTCCGATTTTGTTTTGCCTAAACGGAGACCATTAACGGGAAGTTAACCCCGTAATCGTATTGCTAACAGGAGATTAACGACATGTCTAAAATGGCCGAGTCAACGAAAGTTTACCATTTTATTAAGAAGTCAATCAAAACTTTGGAATTTAAATGACATTTCGAAAGTTGAGACTTTTTTCGTCCGAGAGTTTAAGCTTTTTTGACATATTTCCCAAAAGAAAATATGGTTGGTTGATTTTTAACATGACTACTCGTCTCTTTTTTTTATTTTCCGAGTGAGTGCAGTTCACTGTTGACCCTCGGATTGAGTTAGTGTGAAACCCGAAGCCCTAGTTTTTTTTTTAACTCTTGTTCGTCTTCTTCCTTTGTTAAAATTTCCCTCCCATTTCGAAAACGAAGGGTTTTTTGTCATCCTCCATCTTTAGGGTTTTTACAGGTCAAATTCACATCTGTAATGGCTGTTGTAGCGACCAATTGCAAGCGCGGAGTCGGATGCTTAACCATCCCGTTCCGACATTCCCCGAACTTGCAGGTTTTGAAGAAGCGCAGATTCTCCTGTCCGAAAAACCCAGTTTCGTCTTCCAGCCCTACAATGTCGAGTCGTTCTTCCGCGAAACAAGTGGAATTTCACGCCCATCGCAGAGGATTTCTTCGATTCAGATCATTGGGTTGTTCTCCGGTCTTAAAAAGGAAGAAAAAACCTCGAGATTCCCGTCGCATTGGCGACATGTGTGATGCATTACCATTCCACAAAGAGGACGACCAAGTGATTGTTGTAGATGATGACCCTTGTTCTACTTGTACAAGTGGGAACAACGTGGGAGTAGTATCATTGCTCAACCCTTTGATGGAAAAGCCCCTTGAGGTGATTCATACTCTTTCTTGCTCCAATGTTATTGCTTTGATTGTAGTTGATGCAAAGAGAGTATCTATTACCTTCTTTCATAACTTGGAGTGATACCCGAGCAGCTTATATAGTTTGTACATTCCAAAGAGTCCATAGAGCTGCTTGTTAGGCTTCTCCATTAGCTGCAATCATGACTTGTAGACACATAGTCAGACTTGTTCTGCATAATGACAAGATTTTAGCGAGGGTTCAATTCTGTCGACAAAGCACATTTTTAAGAACAGTACTTATGGTTTTTTGTTACTGAAAGTTGGTTTATTGATTTGATGAAGGTTTCTGATGACCCTTTCCGACCTCTCAATGACGAGGAAAAAGCTCAAGTCAAACATGCCTTTTCTTGGGAAAATAGGTATTTAAGAAGCTCTATCCCTTCATGTGATTGACTGATTTAGGAATTTAACCAATAACTGTATCTCTATCTTAGAATGGAGGTCTTGGTTTCGCATAAATACTCCAACCTTGATATTCATGGAACAACTTTACGATGCCTAAGACCGACTAAGTGGCTTAACGATGAGGTAGTTCTTCATCTGTTTTTTTTACAATTTTGTTTCAAATAGGTATTTATGTTGCTTTTTCTATTTTTGCATTATTGTATGCTTTGCTCTGGTTATAGGTAATCAATCTCTATCTCGAATTGCTGAAAGAGAGAGAAACTAGAGATCCCCAAAAGTACTTCAAGTGTCATTTCTTCAATACCTTTTTTTACATTAAGGTTTGCTTTCTGTTTTATTTCTCATGTTTCAAAAAATACAGGCCTAGGTTTCCTCATGTCAGATCATTCGTTCGGTCATGACCTGCTTCCATAAAAGATATTAAGTGCTATGCTTTAGATTTTCTCTGATTTCAACGTATTTTTTTGCTAAAATCATCAGATTCCTTTACCTCATTTTTGGCTTCATAATATTCAGTTGTCTATACATGGCTTGTGGCCAATGAATGCCAGTCAAAATTATTAATGATTATGAATGCTCACAGGCTTATGTTTTTCCCCCTCTAATTACATTTGTTCAGCTAGTAAGTGGCACTCGTTACAACTACAAAGCTGTCAGGAGATGGACTACCCAGAGAAAGCTGGGGTATGAGCTTATTGACTGTGACACAGTGAGCTTTCCCCATAACCTAAACTTGTGGTTCCTTTTGTAAATTTTACAAATTAATCCAATTTTTGTTTGATGATGAAACTCTGCAGATATTTGTTCCAATCCATGGAGATGAACATTGGACCCTGGCAGTGATTAACATGAGGGAACGCAAGTTCCTGTATCTTGATTCTCTAAATGAGGCTGATCCTACAGAAATTTTGAATGCTCTGGTATAATTTATTGATCATAATTTTTCCTCATTTGCATTTTGGAGATGGGATGCGATGATTATGTGCTTAAATCTGAACCTACTGTGAAAATAAAATTTTGTACCTGATGATTGTAAGTAATGCTCGAACCGGTATTTGCTTCAGGCAAAGTACTTGGTGGATGAAGTAAAAGACAAGAGTGGAAAAGATATTGACGTTAGTTCATGGGACATTGAATCTGTTAAAGACCTTCCTAGGCAACATAACGGGTATGTAATTCAAATTTTGCTATGTTATTGATCAAGTAAAAGCATACTTATCTTATTATCAAAATATCCTTTTAAGAATCATCCAAATTTTCTATGGCTATCTGAGTTAGGGATAGATCCAGTTTGTATCTGAATATGAGTTCTGTTCAGATAAGGAGGAAAATATCTTCTATAAAGGAGAGGCACGTAGCAAAGCGTATAGGGCAGCTAGTTAAGTACAGAAGTGTTCACCAAAAAAAAACCAATGTTTCTCATAGTTTGCTACCTAGATTGTTTCCCGTGATTATCAATCGCAACTGCAACTACAACTGCTCTCTGTTAAAACACTTTGTTTTTATGCAGTTACGACTGTGTGATGTTTATGCTGACACTCCTCCTATGCAAAATTTTGTTGGTTATATATTCGCAGGTACGACTGTGGGATGTTTATGCTTAAATACATCGATTTTTACAGCAGAGGACTGAGTCTAGATTTTAGCCAGGTAACTAAAGATATCAAGATTTGCATTTGCTTCTGAATCCATATCAATACTGCATTTGGAATCGTCAAATATTCAGACAATTAAATCATATCCGGGTCAAACTAGATGTAACATCACCTCTGCACATGATTGTTTAACATTCCTTTTATAGCAGATGAGAATTGTGGATGGAATAGTTACAGAATTAATAGGAAGTAATGAAACATTGGTTAAGACTGATTTATAAAACATATTTTTTTCTTTTTGTCATAATTCTATCTTCTGCAGAAGGACATGCCATACTTCAGGTTAAGAACAGCAAATGAGATACTGAGACTGCGAGCCGACTAACATTCTGCGTTCTTAGTGATATTAGCTACTATTTAACAAAGTCAACAAGTGATTAAGTAAGCTTCTGCGTAAAATCTAATTTGCTTTGGCTGTGGAAAATGCTAAAAATCTCAGGGTCATTGCTGCTTTTTGGAGATATTGAATCGTTTTTTTTTTCCAAATAGAAATGACGGTTAGCTTATTACAAATAATATTTTATGAAGCCAGTAATTTTATTTTAGAAGAGCCTCTGAGCAAAATCTAATTTGCTTTCACAGTGGAGACTGAGAAAATCTCATGTTCATGGCTGCTTCTTGGCTTTACTGGTTCCTTCTATTACAAAACTGATCATACCATCGTGAACATTGACCCCTTGGGTTCCTCTTTAGCCAGCTTGCAGCAGAAGTCCAAATCATCACTGATATCTTCGAGTAGTGAAAGGTTTAACTTCACCTGCACCAACAAACAGATTAGCCTATGAGATTGAGCTTGACGGATGTATAATGTGATTCCTGGTCGATTCATTACCATCGTGAACATTGACCCCTCGGGTTTGGAGGGGCAAGTGATGCAAGGGATCTTTGTAATCTCCTCGTAACAAATCTCTGCACATTCTCTCACCAATTCGAGTTTCGATGAGAAGAATTCTTCTTTTGTATTCCCAATAATATCAGGAATTGCGCCCTGGCTCAGACAAAACAAAAAGTCTCCTGTCAGACATGTGTTATACTGGCCGTGATTCAACACCAATGCATCCCATCAACATACCTGAATGAACGTTGCAGCGTCCGCCAAAAGTTGGTAAGAGACTGAACAAACTAATAGATGAAGAAACAGAGATTAATCACAGTTACATTCTTGAGAAGGATTAATTGAGTAACCAAAATGTAACTCAATTGCTAAGCAACAAACCCCAGAATCTTTCATGATGCTACGACTACGAGGTCAAGAGTCACCATCCAACCAGGAACAAACCATCTTTTCGTTATGGCGCCTAACAAAATTACAGGCACTATCTGTGCAAACTCTGCCATGGATGCAAGCAAATGGAAAGTGAAATATTAAAATTAAACCTTTTTTGGTTTAACTCAAAATTAAACCGGTTAACCAACCCATCCGTTAGCTATGTAATTAATTAATCTATACTATATAAAAGTTCATGCTATCAGCTTCTAAGGCCGTCCACATAGAATTTAAAACATCTAATTAAAAATTGCCACATTACAATACACAATCAAAATTTCTTTAATAATGATAAATCAAGCTTTCTTAATATATAAAAAGAAAATAACTATAAAATTTATGAAGTATTCATTTTTTTCCTTTCTAACTTCCATTTTTTTAAGTCGATTTTTCCTATTTTCTTATAAACTTTTTTATTTAAGAAAATTTATGTATTTTGAAAAGTTAAATGTAATATATAGGTAGTTAAAGGTAAAAAGTAATTGGAAACATTAAATTTTACTTTCATCATCTCTCTCTTTGTTTATCGGATCATATTCAATATTCATTAGCAGATTAACCACATAAAGTGTATACGGAAATATGTGGTATTCTCATGTATAGAGTAGCTTTTTGATTATATCAAATCTGTAATAACAAACTTTTATTCGTTTATGGTGACACAAGAAAGCTAAAAAGCTAAAGCTCGCGCTTGCGAGTTGTGAGGAAAAGACATGCAATAATAATCATAAGCCTTTTGTTCTTGCCTTTTTGGAGTGACGACCAAAGTTATTGATTTTGCCAGAAAACTACAAAAGTGCAATAACGTCACTCTCAAGTCTCAACCGCAAGTTTGCCTATTTGAAACTAAAGGCGTCCACATAGGATTTAAAACAACCAATCAAAAGTTGTCACATCATGATACAAAAAAATTTCTTTAATATTACATAATCAAATTTTCTTTAATAACAGTAAATCAAAATTTTCTTAATATATAATTGGAAAATAGCTATAAAAATTATCAAGTATTCATTTATTTATTTATTTATTGTGTCCTTTTTCGTTTTTGTTTTCTTTTCTAATTTCTATTTTTTTAAGTTGTTTCTTACAAACTTTTCCATATAAAAAATCCATGTATTTTGGGAAAGGAAAGTGGAATATATAGATAATTAAAGGTAAAACTAAATGGAAACTTTGAATTTTTACTTAATGGTTTAGCGAATCACTAGCCTAATATTACTATATTTACATAAATGAAAGAACTATATATACATGGCTACATATGTTTTTTTTATTTTTAAGAGTTTAGTAATATGTGTTAATTGATATTTTAAAAGAGTTATGTATATGTTTTTATGTATGAAGATCATGTGTGTATATGTAATATGTAATGTGTAACCATGTTTTGCTAATAATAGTTTTGATCACTCACATGAACTTTTGTTTTTGTTTGATATTTACAATGTATGGTGTTTGAGTTATATTATAAATGTTTCTTCATAGAAATTAATATCAGGTATTTTTAGTATTCGTTTTATTGATTGTTTTTGTATGAAGCAATTATATAGGTTTGATAAAAAAAAATACATAAAAAACTTATATCCTTTGTAATCGATGAAAAAGAAGAAGAAGCTGCTTCAAAATAATTTTTGTAAGAAGATGGAGTTTTTGGTAACATGAAGGTAATTAAATATGATCAAGAATTTTATGCTTTTGTTTCAACTAAATTAGTACGGTCAACTATAAGCATCTCCTAAATTAATGCATCTCTTTCTTTATCCATTCAGATTTTAAATATCCAATCAAAAGTTGTCAAGTCACGAGATTAGGATCCAACATTGCGGGGAACGAGAGTCTGTTCCAACAAGCAGTGAGGAAAAAGAGAGAGGTGATGAAAGTGAGTGGCTCATGGATAATTGCATCTCATCTCATAAGGTATTTCTAAACAATAATTTGAGTAATATTAATTCGCCGATTGTCTTTGTTTCACTGTTTAGGATACATCGATTGTTAATTAGGTATGAGAAAGAGTAAAACACACATTTATTTTTAATAAAGTACTTCTTCTTTTTTAATATATGGTGAATCTATAGATGTTGCATAGCTATTTTAACATTCTGAACAAAAGAGAGCAAAGGGAAAAAAACTAACAAAAAATTCTAAATCTAGTGATTAAGATTTTGCCATATACGGAGTTTTTGGTTAGTTTTTTAAATATTTTTTTTTTTTTTGGTTATCATAGCCAATTTCCAAAGAAGAAATGAAGAAGAAAAGGAAAATAATAATAAAAAAAACAAGTGAAATGACTAAGAAGTAATAAAAGAATTATAAATTGAATTTGAGGAGAAAGAAAATTGATGTAATGAAAGATATTGTATTCATGGTATTGCATGAATAGTGGAAATATAATGTAACTTCCGCACTAATCTTAAAGAAATGGAAATTTCTACTAATGGCTAACAATTCAATACTTTATTAGATTTTGGTAGTCTAATGGTCGATCAACAATAACTATTTACATGGTTTTTTAGATCTAAGTAATGAAAGTTAAATCCTACATAAATGAATTTATATATTTCAATAAATGCTATTGATCACATATAATTTTCACCAAAAATATATAAAATAACATTCCATATAGGATTTTAAACAATCAATAGTAAAAGTTGAAACTATTAGCCTCTAAAGCTGTCCACATAGGATTTTAAACAATCAATAGTAACATTCCATGTCAGCATCTAAATTAATCGATAGTTAAAGAAATTATGGTAATAGAAAATTATGTTATGGTTTTGGTAATAGAAAATTATGTTAATAAGGAAAAATTCTTAAATTTTAACGTAGTTTGGTAATAGAAAATAGCTTAAGAGATAAAGAAATTATGTCACATTTTCTATTAACTATAACAAACAAAATTAACTTAATTAGAAAATGAAAATTTCTTAATTCTATGGATTTAACAATTAAATAAAATATCTATTAAAATAATATAAATAATTTAATATTGTACATAAATAAAACTATCAGAAAATCAACATATTACTACATATAACTTAATAAGCATCTAAATTAATCGATGGT
This sequence comes from Pseudoturritis turrita, assembly GCA_900406555.1. NCBI lineage: Eukaryota > Viridiplantae > Streptophyta > Magnoliopsida > Brassicales > Brassicaceae > Pseudoturritis > Pseudoturritis turrita. The sequence goes on along the minus strand of OVBL01000652.1, from coordinate 32,969 downwards.
TGGATTAGGAAAGATTCTAAAATTCTAAAGTAGTTCTGGTAATATAAAATAGTTTAGGAGATAAAGAAATTATGTCATGATTTTCTATTAACTACAGCAAAAGAAATTAACTTAATTAGAAAAAGAAAGTTTCTTAATTCTAAGGTTTTAACAATTAAATAAAATATATATTAAAAATAATATAAATAATTTACTATTGTACATAAAATAATTTACTATCAGAAAATCAGCACATTACTACATACAACTTAAAAAAATAAAATCTAAAATATTTGATGAAAAAGAACACACAAAAATTTATTTAAAAAAAATGCAACTTAAATGTAAAAAAAAAATGTTAACAATGATTTGTAAAGATATAGAAAAGATAATATAATCTCTATAAAAAAAAGACAAGAACAGGAAAATGAAAGACTAATATGCGATATTTAATAATTGAAAATAGTAAAGGTGGAAACTAACAATCAATTGACTAAAATATACTTAATCAATTAAGTTAAAAGACATTAACTTAATCAGAAAAAGAAAGTTTCTTAATTCTAAGATTTTAACAATTAAATATAATAAAAAAAATTAACTTAATTAGAAAAAGAAAGTTTCCTAATTCTAAGGTTTTAACAACACCATACATTATCTCTTTTGCAGAAAAAGAAAGTGGTATATTTTTGAAATTATACCACTTTAGACCGATAAAATAAAGTTGTATAATTTCAAAAAAATTATACGTACGCAATAGATCTTAAGATGTTATGTCATTTATGAAAATATAAAAGTTTGTATTTGAATACATGGTTATGTATGTATGTACTATTAGATGCAAGTGGATCTTACTTGGAATAAGATGTTTATATGTTCAAGTTGAATGTACTCTGCAAGTACTTCTGAGATGCAATATGTAGAGAAAAATAATATAGAGATGAAACCTAATACGCCATTCACAAGGATATATCAACATTGAATGAAAGGTAAAAATTCAATTGATTTGAGATCTATTTAGACCATAAAAATAAAAAATAAAATTGTTTATAAATATAAACGGTATATACTATTAATGAATGAAAATATATAAGTGGAAAATGAAAAAAAAATTTGGAATAAGATGTTTATATGTTCAAGTTGAATGTACTCTGCAAGTACTTCTGGGATGCAATATGTAGAGAAAAATAATATAGAGATGAAACTTAATACACCATTCACAAAGATATATCAACATTGAATGAAAGGTAAAAATTCAATTGATTTGAGATCTATTTAGACCATAAAAATAAAAAATAAAAATTTTTATAAATATAAACGGTATATACTATTAATGAATGAAAATATATAAGTGGAAAATGAAAAACAAATTTGGTCAATATTGGTCGCTAATATATAAAAAAGGATTAACTCTTTCCAGCTGTGCCACGTCATCGCTAGAGAGAGAGAGCGCCACGTGTCCGACCAAATTTTAAGGCGTAGATCTCAATCGTCTCAGATTTGCTGCTTCTTATGATCCATGTCTACAGGTTACTTCTCCATCCTTTATACTTTCCTTATATGAGAAATCTAAATATAACTCGAGATAATCTGATTTTAACTCATCAAATTGTCTTTAACTCAAAATCTCCTACGATTTGGGACACACCATTCAAAGGCTATAATCTTGTCAATCCCAGAGGAGTGAGAGTTGGAGTACACTCTGCGAATCTTATCCATGTTGACTTGAACAACAAGACTCAAGTTTGTGGATGCTTGATTTCCCCTAGAAGAATGATGATAAAGATCCACCTAAAGGTTATAGATTTGAAGCTGATCTTATCGATTACTTCACTATTCTTAAGTAGCTTAAGTTTACCGAAACCATACTTTCTCTGTGCAATGTCAAAGATCAATGCTAGCTTTTTCAACAAGTTCGAATATTCCAATACTATGGTACTTTCTAGGTTGATACTACCGATCACACTGCTGGTAAATTTTTCATATTTTTTCTAGGACAGATTAGACTATACTACACCTCTTTTTTGTTCTCAATATTAACTGAAAAGTTTTCTCTAACATCGCTGCTCTTAACAAGGAGGCTCAAGCAACGCTTGTTAATGCTCTTAAGGTGAGTCTTATAGGGACTGCATTTTCATTACTATACATAGGAATTGTTTTCTTAGGCGCTTTTTCTTTGTGGTAGTGCGTGGAAAACTGGTTTGACTAAAGGAGGTAAAAGCTATGGACTTCTGTTTTTCTTTCTCTGTTGTTCGATTAGAGAATTGTCTCTGTATATTAGTTTTGGTTGTTCTTTCCCTCTCAAATTTACAATTTTAAAGGCCATTTCATTCACTTATAAGTTTGTTATGCAAAACAATCTACAGAAATCGGCTACACAACATTCATATGTCCTTGAGAACATGAGTCCTAGAGTCGGGAAGCATGTTGAAGCTCTAAAAAACGTTAAGGTGATTTTCTGCAACATGCTTTCTTATCTTATACTTATCATTTGGTCTGAATTAGTTGTCTCTTATGCTGATGATATCCGGTGGATTGTAATGCTTTGAATTCTTTTGCTTAAAACCTTGCAGAACCAATCTGATAAAAGGAAATTAAATTTTAGGACAATTTTAAAATCTCAATATTAAAAGTAATATCAATCTTCATAAGGTTTGGAAATGGTCTTTCATGCGGTGTTACTACTAATGGCCTTTTCCTTTGAATTTGTCTTATTTGATTCTAATCATTCGAGATTGTAAATGATATTCAGGTTTTATTGTTATCCTAAATCACCTGACACATGATATAAGATTGTGAACACTGTTTTTGAAGTTGAAAGAGCATCGCTGGAGGTCAGACTGAACAAGGAGAAGATGAAGTGTCTAAAAGTGTGATTATGATGAAATCAGAAGCTTTAATGACATGACATTATTTTTCCAAAGAAAAGGAGTGTTTACTAGATTTTTGGCTTGTTGCATTAAATTAAGAACAATGATATTACTCTTCATGATGCTCATTATTAGATTATTATTTATTTTTAGGCTTAAGTTTATGAAAAAAGGCATTTCTCTTATTGTGACTATTTACAAACGGTTGATTGTATACGATGTTTTACAGAAATTGGAGAGAGGATATTTCTTTAAAATTTGATTTTATCTTAAAAAAATTTCAAGAAAACTTACCTTTTGAGATAAAAAGGATAACTATATGGTCTTCATCAATACTTCTGAGTATACTTCTCATATGCCATTTATTTACGGCTGGAAGAACAAATATAAAAGTTAGTCCAAACATTTGTTGTGATACTGAGTAGAAAAAATCGATTATTAAGACTGTTTTTCTATGAATTATAAGACAAAAGATGGTATGTATATGTATGTTTTTGTTGGATTTCTGGTCACCTGTTTGGGGTTTTGAATGACGTGTACTAACTATCAAGTATGTTCTATATAAAGCTTTAAATTGTCGATCCTATCTCATATTGCTTGCTTTAAACATTCTTTAATTTTCTTAATCATTGCTGTATATAGAATTTCCAGATCCTATAATATTTTCGCTTCTATTCTAAAAGTGAGAGGACAATAAAAAACTCATGAAGAAAATGTTGAAACAAAATAAAGCATACCTTAGTGGATGATATATCATGGTTTTTATGGGTTTTAAAGCCATGATATATGTATATAATCGAGTCTTTTATGTGTCTTTCGAGTCCTTTTCGAGTCTTTTACAGGTCTACACACAATTTGGGATCATTTGGACATTATGGAGCAATTATGGAGCATTGTAGCTGAAAAGTCGAAGTTGGTATTTTTCAAGTTCATCCGTGTCGACCAACACAGCCATGTGTGTCGGTCGACACAGCCCGATTTCTACACCTCCACGTGAAGACTAACATTTTTGGAGATTTGCAACTTTGCCCTGAAGTTTCATGTATTTACAAAAAGAGCCTAGCTCGTGTTTAGACTATATTTTAGGGTTTTTAAGTTTTGGAGGAGGCATCTTTTCACTTTACACTTTTTGATTGATTTTACTCTTGGTTTTGAGGAAGAACTTGGAGAGATTTAGAGCTTGGGGCTGATCTGATACTTTGACTACTTTGAGAGAAGATTTCGAACCCCTGCTTCTATCTCTCTTTTCTGATTTATATGATATCTATCTTATTCATGTCTTTGATTTCAATTGATATGTGTGAGTAGATCCCTTGTTAGGTTTAGGGATTCTCATTAGGAATTTCATGGAATGATATATTGATTTATTGGTTATGATTCAAACTTGATAGTTCTTCACCTAGGTTGCTCTTAAAGCTAGTTCTAGATTGATCACCTAGAATCTCGATCTTAGGTTGTTAAATTGGCACGACAGTGTGATTTATAATCTGATTAAAACCTAGAGTGAGAAAATTAGATAATTGCAAAGAATTTTGGATTAGATAATTTGTGAACAAATCGAACATGCGTGTAATGTTTGTTTAGAATTTAGGATTCGCAAAAAAATTTGGTTTCTTAAGTTTTAAACATAGTTAATTCTCGCAACGAAAGTTGGTTTATTTTACATTAGTGATTTGAGTTCTGGAACTTGCTCGTAATTCGATCTTAACCAATTAATTTATCTTCATTACTTGATTTCCTGAGAAATTTCCTAGACCTGACGCTTTTCCCATCTGATAAACAAACCGTCTTAATCAATTTTTGCATTGCTATTTAATTTATTTCATATTCGCTTAGCTAAATTCGAAACGAAAAAGTCTATCGTGAGGTTCTTGAGTCCTTGTGGATTCGACCCCTAAGTACTGCATCGATCTCTTAATTTGAGAGAGTAGCTCTAGGGATTTAATTTGAGCGATATCATTTTTGGCGCCGTTGCCGGGGACTCTTTTGAGTTTCCGATAGATTTAAGTGTAGAATCTAGACTAAGTTTTTATTTTAAGTTTTACTCACATCGTTCTATCTTTTTGTCTTGTGTTTCAGGTGTATGCCTAGTCGTGTTACCATGAGCAACAAGGACAGTCAGCTTTTGTTTCTTCCGAATCAGGAGCTTGCAAGGTTAGAACGAGCGAACAGAACAGTAAAGAAGCCAGTGGAGATGGTTAATCCTGTGATTTTACGACAGGACGAAGCTGGTGTTATCAGGGACCAAGAGGGTCACATTTGCAACGAGCAAGGGCAGAGATTGGATGGAGATGGAAACCCATCGTGGAAGTTGCTGTTGAGAACGTGCAGGCACATGCGCAAGCTGGGAGAGTAAGGACGCTTGGGGATTACAACAGACCTGATGAGTTTTATGTGAATAGGTCTGCGATCAGACTTCCTAGCTTTGCTAGGAACGATTTTGAGTTGAAACCATCCTACTACACGCTGGTTGGTCAGCATCATTTCCATGGATTGGCTCATGAACACCCTATGGACCATATTGAGAGGTTCGAGGACTTGGTGACTAGCATGAAGCACAATGGAGTCAGTTATGACTATCTCTTTTGTAAGCTCTTCCCACACTCTCTTAGTGGTGAAGCAGCTTATTGGTTGAAGCAGTTACCAACAGGGTCTCTCACCAATTGGGAAGATACCAAGAAGACATTGTTGCGTAACTTCTATGATGATGCGAGATCAGAGGATTTAAGGAATAACATCTCTCAATTTATGTAGAGACCGACTGAAGCATTCAAGGCTGCCTGGGTGCGATTCAGAGCTTACCAACGAGATTGTCCGCATCACGGTTTCAATGAGGTTCAGTTGCTGGGTATTTTCTTCAGAGGTGTGGATTGGAGAAATCAGATGGCTCTTGACTCTGCAAGTAATGGGAACTTCAACACGAGGTCCCCCGAAGAAGCTTATGTGTTGATTGAGAGAACTTGGCGTCTATCAATAGCACCAAGAATGCTGATTTCGAGAGGCAGAAGCAGGCTGGAAACATTGATGGAAAACAGATTGCTGAGTTGAAGAACAAGTTGGATTCAGTTCACAACATTTTGGTGAACAAGAAGTCAGTTCAGTTTGCTGCAGAGGTTGAGACTTTCGAGCCCGAAGAAGGAATTGAAGAGGATGTCAACTACATAGTTGGGACTGGTTTTCAGAGTCAGAGTTTTGGAAATCAACAAAGCCGAGGTGGTTATAATGATTACGGTCAGAGGAGTACCTTTACTGGTAATCAGAACTCGTCTGGGTATGACTCTAAGCCTCAGTATCAGAAGCCTTTCCAGAGCAACAATAATTTCAGCAGGACTTATGGATCTTCATCTTACCAAACACCTCCTGCACCAATTGAGCAAAGTGAGATGAGATCTATGCTTGAGCAGATACTAGAGGGACAGCAGAAGATCACAGTTGACTTTAATGGGAAGGTCGATGCCATGTACACTGATTTGAATGGTAAGTTCGAAGCTTTGAGCACTCATGTTAAGAAGCTAGATATTCAGGTTGCGCAGACTGCTGGATCTGTGAGAAGACAAGATGGAGTCCTACCTGGAAGCACGTACACTAATCCGAAGTATCATTGCAATGCCATCATGTTGAGAAGTGATAAGGAGCTTAATCCAGTGCTAAAAAATGGTCTAAGTGTTGATAAACTCGTGGAGTTATAAGAAATTGAAGAAGATTTTGCAGAAATTTCGCCTATGTCGGTCAACACAAGTGGAGTGTGTCGGTAGACACAGCCTAAAGACATGCAAAAATTGAACCGTGTCAACCAACACAGCCATGTGTGTCGGTCGACACACCCTAAAGACATGCAAAAATCGGCCCAGACGGACCAAAATCGAGCTCGGTCGACACAAGTGGAGTGTGTCGGTCGACACCTTCTGAAGACATGCCAAAATCGTCTGTGTCGAGCAACACACTTCCCTGTGTCGGTCAACACGAGCACCCACATAAAATCAATGCATCTGGATTTTCGACTAAGGACAGAACTGAGGTCCCTGTGTCGGTCGACACAACCCCTGGTGTCGGTCGACACAAGGAGCCAGCTGCGACACCAATTTCTGAGAAGCCAAAAATTTCAATGGAACGAGTCTACAAGCCTAGGGTTCCATACCCATTGGCTATTAACCATGACAGTGACAAAGCACCAGAGGCAAAAGGGAAACATGCTCAACCATCATTGAGGAAGTTACCTAAGTTAGTGAATCTAGGGAAGTTCGTTGTTGCATGCTCAATCAAAGGCATGGAATTAAAGGATTCTCTCTATGACACAGGAGCTAATGTGAATGTCATGTCCTAGGCTGTTGCAAAAAAACTATGAATTTTGGATCTACAACCTCCAAGTGTATCTATCGAGCTTGCAGACGCTTCTTCTACAACTCCAAAAGGCTTTATTCCTGACCTGATGCTTCAAGTAGGAGATTGTCTTGTTCCTGCGGATTTCACATTATGGAGATGAAAAACGACAACAATAAGCCATTAATTCTTGGTGCATCCTTCCTTGCAACTGTGGATGCGATTGTGGATTATCCTAATCAGCGAATCTCTTTCTCCAAGGTCAACAAGAATGTCTTCTACCCTGCAGTTCATGTCAGAGAGACTTATTGTATGACTGTCAATGATGGAGAGAAGCCGAGTTTAGACCTTGGAGATGACACGAAGAAGGTCCAAAACGTCCTCAAGATGACTCCTTCCCTTGCACATCATGAAGTCAACAAACCAGCAAATTCCAAGTGCAAAAAGATCTCATGTGCTCCACATTCGACTCTAATCTCTCTGAGATGTGATGGAGACCTGACTGACCCCAAAGTGAGGTGCAAAGGGACCTCAAAACCTTTCTCCAAGTTCAGAATTATCATCCCCTTAGAGTTGAGGGAGAGAGGAGAGATAGTTGTCCAAGAGATGCTGCAGAATACTATGAAGCTCTTTCTTGGTGTTGTTCCTTGGAAGTCTGGAGGAGGAATACTAGCTGCAAAGAAGGACCATCCAAAGCCATCACATGCAAGGTTCTCAAGGGATGAGGGAGACACAGTGCCCCTCGCAGATCCACCTCGTGCTTAAATGGCATCCAAGTCAAGCTCGTGATTTAAAACAAGCGTTTAGTGGGAGGCAACCCACCGGTAAGTCTGTAAATATGAATTTTAGAGTCTTGTTTTCTTTTTATTTTGGATTTTGGTGTTTTTGTGTCATGTACAGGAAAATTCGGAAATTTGTTGTCCATGAGTCTCCGTGTCGACCAACACACTTGCCTGTATCGGTCGACACGCTCAAGCCGATACTGCTGAAAATTTCGGGTGTGTCGGTCGACACACACGCATGTGTCGGTCGACACGGACGGCCACGAGGTAAGTGTCTTTATTTTCTCAATTTCATATCATTTTTAACCTAACCTACACTTCAATAACACTGGGGACAGTGTTGTTCAAGTCTGGGGGAGGTGGTTACTGACAACATCTTTTATTTTCTTAGAGTCAGTTTGTCGTTTTATTGAGTCAAAAAGTTGTTGGAAACTATGATCATTCTCTTGGTTTGTTGTGTTGATTATTTCATCTAAGTGACCATTGTTGCAGAATCAGTTCCGATCCGACTAATGAAAAAAACCAAAGGCTGACCAGTTGACTTGAGACTCCCATATTTCCAACAGAAACCCACCAAAGCCTGAGCTAATTTCTGATTGTTCCTTTTACCTCATCGATGCGATTGATGTTCATAGAGCTTGACTCCTCGTTCATACTTGACAAAAGAATACATGTGTAAAATTAAATGGTACTCCTCTCCCTTGTTCTAAGTAATAAATATATAAAATGAGAGGATTTTCTTTTGAGTAAAGGGGTAGGAAAATTTTCCATGACCCCATTATTTTACTTTGAAAGAGATGATCACGCAAAGGTTGGAAGCGAGGTTAGGAAAATTTTCCGTGATGCCATTATTCGCCTAAACCTTTGAATTAAAAAATAATAATAATAAAAAATAAAATAAAAAAAGAGAATGAGAAAATAATTAGTCTGGGGGAGAGAAAGAGTATCAAGTGTTGTATGGTTGCTTTATCATAGTATTGTACGGGAATGAGTCTAGAAAGTTCTTGGCATTGAGATCAGAGATGAGACCCAGCGATGAAGGGCTTATGGACTATGTTGCGAAATTGTGGGTTGAATCGAGAAAACTGCGAATGTCTACGGTGAAGTACATGGTGGTTAGATTTGGATTGGTTTTTGTTGCATGTGGATTACATGGTGATTGGTCAATGTGATGCTCTGAAAGAAGGTGAGTTTCCGTGTTTTCAAACTTCTTCCTTTTACTCTGTTTGCTTGAGGGCAAGCAAAAGCTAAGTCTGGGGGAGTTGATATATCATGGTTTTTATGGGTTTTAAAGCCATGATATATGTATATAATCGAGTCTTTTATGTGTCTTTCGAGTCCTTTTCGAGTCTTTTACAGGGCTACACACAATTTGGGATCATTTGGACATTATGGAGCAATTATGGAGCATTGTAGCTGAAAAGTCGAAGTTGGTATTTTTCAAGTTCATCCGTGTCGACCAACACAGCCATGTGTGTCGGTCGACACAGCCCGATTTCTACACCTCCACGTGAAGACTAATATTTTTGGAGATTTGCAACTTTGCCCTGAAGTTTCATGTATTTACAAAAAGAACCTAGCTCGTGTTTAGACTATATTTTAGGGTTTTTAAGTTTTGGAGGAGGCATCTTTTCACTTTACACTTTTTAATTGATTTTACTCTTGGTTTTGAGGAAGAACTTGGAGAGATTTAGAGCTTGGGGCTGATCTGATACTTTGATTACTTTGAGAGAAGATTTCGAACCCCTGCTTCTATCTCTCTTTTCTGATTTATATGATATTTATCTTATTCATGTCTTTGATTTCAATTGATATGGGTGAGTAAATCCCTTGTTAGGTTTAGGGATTCTCATTAGGAATTTCATGGAATGATATATTGATTTATTGGTTAGGATTCAAACTTGATAATTCTTCACCTAGGTTGCTCTTAAAGCTAGTTCTAGATTGATCACCTAGAATCTTGATCTTAGGTTGTTAAATTGGCACGACAGTGTGATTTATAATCTGATTAAAACCTAGAGTGAGCAAAGTAGATAATTGCAAAGAAATTTGGATTAGATAATTTGTGAACAAATCGAACCTGCGTTTAATGCTTGTTTAGAATTTAGGATTCGCAAAGAAATTTGGTTTCTTAAGTTTTAAACATAGTTAATTCTCGCAACAAAAGTTGGTTTATTTTACATTAGTGATTTGGGTTGTGGAACTTGTTCGTAATTCGATCTTAACCAATTAATTTATCTTCATTACTTGATTTCCTGAGAAATTCCCTGGACCTGACGCTTTTCCCATCTGGTAAACAAACCGTCTTAATCAATTTTTTCATTGCTATTTAATTTATTTCATATTCGCTTAGCTAAATTCGAAACGAAAAATTCTATCGTAAGGTTCTTGAGTCCTTGTGGATTCGACCCCTAAGTACTGCATCGATCTCTTAATTTGAGAGAGTAGCTCTAGGGATTTAATTTCAGCGATATCAGTGGAGAGTCTAGAGACTTGAGAACTTCACTTTAAATTAATAGGATCGACTAGGCCTGGGCATTCGGGTCTTCGGGTCGGGTTTGGGTCGGTTCCTATCGGGTCCGGGTCTTTCGGGTATAAGATTTTTGGACCCATATAGGTACCTGTAAAATTTCGGTTCGGTTTCAGATCGGTTCCTATCGGGTCCGGGTCGGTTCAGGTCAGTTTCTATCGGGTCCGGGTCGGTTCGGGTCGGTTTCTATCGGGTTCGGGTCGGTTCGGGTCAAAATTTATTGTACCTGTTAAATACCCGAAAATTTTCAGGTATCAATCGGTTTGGGTATTTTCGGTTCCATTATACCCGAAATAGTTTAATTTACCCGAAACATGAAAAAATAACCGAAATTAAATTAAATTACCCGAACCTATAACAATTTTAAACATTGTTAACAGTTCAAAATTTGACATTCAAAGTCAAAAGTTCCAAAGACCAAACTACTTGAAACAGACAAAATTACCAAAGTTCCAAACTTCCAATGTTCTAATTTCGAGACAGACCAAATACCAAAATAAAAATTGTCGTAAAACAAAGGATTCGGTGTAACTAAATGAGAAATAAAAGCATAGAGAAGTAGTGAATACAAGAGTCCAAGACACATGACGATGTTGCATGATGGAACACAAGACACAAGACACGAGACACTGACTGAAGCAAATGGTTGTCACAGATCTAACCTGCAATGAAATCCATATCAATTACAAAGATTCATGTAATACGTATGAAACTAAATGGCAATGCTTTACCTCCCTGTGAAGGTCCTTGGAAGTTGAATTCATGTTCAAATTCTAAAGACAAATGAAATTAAACTAAAGTTAGAAATCAAGCAGAATTGAAATAGAGTTATAACTTAAAAGAGATATAAATTACCTCTCATAAGCTCATCTTGCAACTCTATATCAGCAAGCATTTGTTCTTTTTTTGGCACTCCTCTTTCATTGATTTTAATTTCACATTTCAGCCATTGCTCGGTGCACATCAAGACTTCAATCATGTAGTGTGTCAAGCAGCTCCTAGATGGTTCTAAAACCCTACCACTAGTGCTAAAGGCAGATTCGGATGCTACTGAAGATACTTGCATTGCAAGTATATCTTTAGCTACTAGTGATAGAATCGGAAACTTAGGACTGTTTACCCTCCACCAAGAAAGAATATCATATTCTGAACCATTTGGGATATTTGGATTCTCCACACTCTCTTTCAAGTACAAATCCAGCTCATTAGTTTTCTCTTGCAAACCAGATTCTTGAACAAGCTCATTGTAGATGTCATTCATACTTTCATATGCAAGACCATTCCCAAGAACTATTCTCTCACAAACTTCCTCTCCAACTTGTTCTTGAGACTGAGAATGAGAAGATGATGCCTGTGACTGAGATTGAGAACATGATCCACCACTAACAGTTTTGGCCACTTCACTACTATACTCATCAAACAGTTTCTTCAATATATCCTCTACTGAATCATAAAGATGAGTAGCCTCAACACTATCTTTACCATACAGTTTCTCAAAACACAACTGAGCAAACTTCATCTTCTTCCTAGGGTCAAAAACACTTGCTACTATCACTAGCCTATTCATCTCAACCTGTAGTCCAAATGGATTTCAATACTTTCCTAATTTACCTAACATAGATAAGGCTTTAGACCGTAAGAATGCATCAGGACCAGTACTATTGCAACCCTTCAATGTTTCTGGTAATAGTGACTATCTCATTGTAGAGTTTATGAGAGCAAACAGAGCTTGAAGCTGAAAGAACCAAAGTAGATTTGTAAAATATGATAAAGAATTGGACTAACCTATCAACTGCTTCCCAATCACCTTTAGCTGGTGGTCCAATCCTTTTCTTTCCATCCACAGTTTCATTGAAGTAGTCATTATATGGTTTATCTTGAGACTCCATCCTGTGAAATGCTAATCTGAACTTCAAAGCTTGTTCTAGCATAAGATAAGTGGAATTCCATCTGGTCTTCACATCTAAAGGCAGACTTCCTCTTTGAATCCTTCCTGATTCCACACGATCTTCAAATGACTTGAGTCTAGGTGTTGAAGACCTCACAAAGTGAATGCCATTACGAATAGTATTCTCACTCTCGTCTATCTCCTGCAAACCATCCCTCACAATCAAGTTAATTATGTGTGTAGCACACCTTAAATGCAGAAAATCACCTTTTAGAACCAATGCACCATCTCCAAGTTGTTGGAATTCTTCCTTGAATATCTTCATGGCTGAACTGTTAGTTGTAGCATTGTCTACAGTAATGCAGAAGACTCTCTTGATGTCTCACTCAGCTAAGCAGTCAACAAGAACCTTAGAAATTGTTGCACCTTTATGGTGAACTTCCTTAATTGCCACCAAGCATCAACAAAATGAGCTGTTACCACCATGTAACTAGATCTAGTATGTGGAGCAACTCATATATCAGTGGTTAATGATAGCCTCTGCTTGTTCTGTCCAAGAATCTTCTTCATCTCTTCTTTCTTTTTGACATAAATCTTCACAATATCTCTAGTGGCTGTTCTCCTAGAGTGAGGTTTGGGCAGTAGAACTCTAGAGCAGAAATGTTTCCAAGCTAAGCCCTCTATAAAAGCTAAAGATAATTCACCTATCACTAACATCTCATTAGAAGCTTCCCTAACCACAGAGTCAGAGACCTTACACAGCCTAACACTACCATTGGCACCATCAGGAGAAAACACAGTTTGATCTTTGTATTTATTAGCAGCTTGCCATAACTTTAAAGCCTTACCGGTCATATTTAGATGCTTCTTCATGTTGGATGTGCCAAATTTGGTTGGACAGCCCATCTCTTTCCCACAATGATGACAATTTGCTTTGTCAACATCGTCTTTCTGTCTGGTGAAATGTTCCCAAACCCAAGACCTTGTCCTCTTTTTTGACTTAGAACCACTTCCTCCTTCTGTTTCTTTACCCTTGCCTTTATTTCCATGATTTGGTGTTCCAACATCCTCGTCTGATCCGTCTGATCCATCATTAACATCATCCATTGGGACATTTCTGTTATTTGAATGCTCTTTAGAAGCCATCTGCATGAAAGACAAAAACTCATATCAATATAAATATCAATAAAACATATATATTGGAAACAGTCAAACGTATCTTTTCTTAACTAAAAGAATGAGACAAAGAGAACAAAATCTTAGTTAAAAGATAATCAATATTAGAGTCTAAACTTGCTTATTGAGAGATTCATAAATCAACATCAAATTCAAACAATCAAACGTATCTTATTCTTCACTAAGAGAATGAGACAAAGATAAAATAATCTTAGCTAAAGTTAACTAGGTTATCTAACATAATAACAATATAACATATATAGTATTAGCTAACTTAGCTTGATTCTTACATATTACTTCTTAGTATCTATGAAATATGAATCACTGAATCAGTATGAGTGTGACGCCTAATCCTATCATACAAAATCTAATACCAACACAACTAAACAAAAAGACAGCGAGTGAAAGACACAAATAGATAAAGAGGGACAGAGCTTACATCACAATGAGACAGATAGTAATCATATGAACACTAATTGATGATTGTAGAGTTTCGTTTCAAAGACTGAGCATATATACAAAGAGAGGAAGACAAAGATATGAACACTAATTGATGATTGTAGAGTCTCGTTTCAAAGACTGAGCATATATACAAAGAGAGGAAGACGGAGATATGAACAATAATTGATGATTGTAGAGACTCACGGAGACCATGCATATATGTTAGAGACATACTCATAACTCAATGATCACAGATTCAATTTCACAGATATCAAAACCGATTAAGAAAGAAAACCGAATCAGAAGCTTATCTAAACATAATCCTTAATCCAAAATTCCAAATCAGTCATATGAAATACTCAACTACGGAACTACCAACTTAACAATTCAATCTTATCTAGCTTATAAACGATTAACAATCCAAAGAAGCAGAAAAAGAATCAAAACTGAAACAAAATAAGTGAAGAACAACGATGACTCAATTCACTCGAAGCAGACACTCACACAGACACAAAATATACAGATAATAATCGAACACAAAGGAGAATAATGAGTACCAATGATTGATTTCGGGACGTCTCTGATGGAGGAGACCTTGATCTTCGACTCTGATGGAGGAGACCTTGATCTTCGACGATTTGGGGTTTCCAGTTTGTGAAATCGAGTTTCGTCTAGTTAGATGGGGAATTAGGGTTTGAAAATCAAAATCTAGATGTAGCCTTGGGGATTGGAACCAACATGTATTATTAACTCGACTGACTTCGGGTAGGCTCGGGTACCCGTTCGGGTCTCGGGTAAGAACCGGACCAGAACTGATACCCGTGGGTATAAGATTTTTCTACCCAATAGGGTAAACCTATGATAACCGAACCCGATCCGAACCGGGTATTTTGGGTCGGTTCCAGGTTCAGGTCTTCGGGTCCGGTTTTTATGCCCAGGACTAGGATCGACGATCAATTTCCCCTCTCCCCCCCCCAAACTATCATATAGCACCAGATCTACACAGACTTTCAGCCTCTATTTATTTCTCCATGAAATGAAAGTTAAATGTATATTTCCACACGGAATGAAAGTTCAAACCTTAAATCCACACAGTGGTCGGTTATGTCGGTTTATGAGTCAAACCTGATACCAAACCACCTAAAACCAAAAACAAACTGAATTAGATAACCGAATCCATAGAAACCGACCCGTGACTTGACCCGTAATCCAAACCTGCAACCCAACCTGATCTCAACCTGCAATTTGAAATATAGCTATTAACAACAAAAAAATCCCCAATTTATAACAGCAAGAACCTTAGAAACTGATTTCTCCAAATCGACTATCAGTTCTTCAATTTTTTGAAATCGAGTAAGTTTATTGTTAGGGTTTAAGATTTCGGAGTGTAGATAGTCGATTCTAGTCATAAAATTAGATTTCATAGGCTTCTTATATGTTTGTCTGATATCGATTTCATGGTGATGTTTCTCGATTTCGTAGGTTAAACTGCAGCTGGAGATTCGAGTCAAGAACATGAGCACTGGATCTGGGTCTTCTACCGGAACAACAAATGCCAGACAAAGAGGAAGAATCATGGGTGTTCCAAAGAGATGTTGTTGTGGGGAACAGATCGTGGAATTGATTTCCAAATCCGATGCTAATCCTTAATTACCGTAGGTACTATCGTTGTGCTTTTGCTACATCACAGAAACTTATCAATGACAACCATACATTCAAGTGGGTCGATGAGGCTTACCTCAATGAGATTGAATCATTGAGGTTTCAAATTTCAAGTCTTGAAAAAACTGTCAAAGAGATTACGGCAGAGAAGACGGAGCTTGAGAAATCCGTGTTTGAGAAGATGCAACTGAAGCTGGAAACAGTGATATGTGAGAGGGTTGAAGAGGAATTGCTCAAAGCCAAATCCAGTATGAAGAAAATGTTGATTTTTGGAGTGTTTGGGTGTATGATCTTGTTTGGTCTGATGAAACTAGTAGGTTGAGTTGTTATGTGTCCTTTCTGGATCGTGTGTGTTCATTGTTCATTTCTGTGTATGAAGTCAAATAGATTGTGTGTTCATTGTTCATTTCTGTATCGAGAATTTGGTTGTAAAAGAAATTCAATGGAAGCATAAGGTAGTTAATAAAAGGTTTGAAATAAAAGACATGTCTTGGACACAACATACATAGACACACGTTCATGACATAAAAGACAACATGAACCAAAAAGATAGATCCGATTAAACCCAAACATACTACTACTTCAGACACATGTTAAACTCAATCCATCTTGAGAAGCTTGACCTTCAGCACTTCCACCTTGAGTTCCCTGTTGTAAGAACCAAAACAAATACAAACAAAACCAAATTCAGAGAACACACAAAGACAAACACAAACACAGACAAAACCAAAGTCAGAGAATACATACCTTGTTCTTTTTCCCCTTTTCCTTATGAAATAGAGAGTTATGACCTGCTAAGCTACATACTCCACAATGCATAATCCGTTTCAACATCTTTGGTTGCTTCTTCAAGGGAGACTCATTCTTACCCTTCTTCCTTTTCTCTTTCTTACTTTTCTTTCTCCTTCTAGGCTATGGTGGCTCAGGAGGTTCATGTACCAAAGGTTCTGATCCAGCTGGCCAGAACCATGTACTTCTCATTTGAATAATTCCATTTGTATATGTTCTCCTCCACATAGATTTCCTAAACCAATTACTAACATAGTCATCAAGCTGCAGTTTCCTATCAAGAATAACCTCATATGCGTGCTCACAAGGTATTCCTGTTATTTCCCACCTCCTACAAGTGCAAGTCCTCTTTTCTAAACTCACACGATAAGAACCTCCTCTAAGTTCCACTAGAAACATCCTATTGGTGCTACTATAGACCTTGCACTCTGAAGGCAGTTCATGTTCTAGTTCAAGATATTCAGCTACATATGGTGTACATATGCCTTGGTGCTGATGAGATTTAACATCTCTCTTAGCTATACGTACCATTGCAAGTCTTGCAATCATCTGCAATATAGGCACAAATGGCTTCTCCCTTGCCTTGACAATCGTGTTGTTGAATGACTCAGTAGAGTTGTTCTCGACATCTTCACAGTGGTTGCCAAGCTTGTAGAAGGCCTTACACTAAGTCTTGGGGTTTGTCTTCAAGACATCTTGAAATACTTTTGTGTCATAGTTAAACAACCTGTCCAAGTGCTCCTTATACTGGGCATCATTGTAACTCCATGCTAGATTCCGAATGAAGGGCTTCATTTGTGTTTTCTTTCCATGCTTAGCCTTCAAGTTCCCATAGATATGTCTAACACATATTCTATGCTCAATGTTTGGCAACTCCACCTCAACTGCTTTGATCAGTCCCTAACAACAGAAAACAAAAGCATTCAAATTTACTAAACAAACCAAAACATAACATAACAATACAAAATAAAGAACTAACCTTTTGACGATAGGAAATAAGGATATATCCTTCACCATCTTCTAGTTGTAAATCAGCATTTATCTTCTTTACAAACCACAACCAATTAGGAAAAAATTTCACTTGCACTACAGCCCATGCTATTGGATAAATAGCATTGTCTGCATCTCTACCTAAAGCAACAAGCAGTTGTCCTTTCATTTTTTATCTCAAGAAGCAACCATCTACTCCTATAATTGGCCTACATGTTTCTTTCCAAGAACTTCTAAGAGCAGAAAAGCAAACATAGAACCTGTTAAATATATCTTCTCCTTCCTTAGTTGTGATCGTGTCAATTTCAACAGAATAACCTTCATTAGATGCTAGTATCTCAGCCCCATAATCTCTTAGATGTGAAAACTGCTCATCATATTCAGCTTCAATCATTTTCAAAGCTTTGAGCCTACCAGATTGACATTGTGTCCTACTAACACTGATCTTCCATCTTTCCTTAATCAATTCTTCAATCTTCGTGGGCATAAAATATTCCAGATCATCTCTAATGTTATGAATAAACAACCTAGCTATCACAGGGACCCTAAAAATCTCACACTCCCCATTAGGAACACATGAATGGACATTCTTGAAAACACCTTAACTTGCCACCTATCCGTCTTTTTACTTCTAGAACAGTAAATACGCCATGAACAATTGTCACCTAGGTAACAATACCCAAGCTTCGTCTTGTCATACATGTACTGTCAGAGATTTCGACCTGTCTTCAGAGCATAGTCGAGGACAGCCTCCTTAAATGCTATTCCACTGAAGAAAACTTGTCTATCATACAAGTTTCTGTCGCCTCATTTGCTCTGGTTACGATTTCTCTCTTACGGGAAATCATCTTCTTCTTCACTCTCACTTTCTGGGTATACATTGTGTTGAATTGGAGGCTCATCATTGAAGTTCGCAATAGCTTCCTCGATGTTGTAGTCGTTTCGTTCCCGAGAATCTTCATGATCGGATTCGTCACCTCCTCCAACAACACCGTTAAACTCCACGATTTCGGCCATCAATACCACGATTCTTCAATAGAGAACTTCGATTTGGGAGTTTGAGAGAAAAATCAATTTTAGGGTTTCTGATTTGGAGATTTTTTTGGGATTTTTTGTTTCGATTTCGGGTTTTGGGTAGGTTAGTAGTTGTAATCGGGTTAAACTCGGTTCAATCAGGTTTATTCTCGGTTATTTGATGTAAAAATGGTTAATAATTTATTGGTAAACAGTAAACCGAAAAAAATCGGGTTCTGTGTGTAAATTGGATTCGAAATTTCATTCCGTATGGATTTAAGGTTTGAACTTTCATTCCGTGCGGAAATATGTATTTAACTTTCATTTCATGGAGAAATATATAGAGGCTGAAAGTCTATATAGATCTGGTGCTCTATGATAGTTTTGGGGGAAAATAGATCCGTCGATCCAAATTAATAACATCATCAAAATAGGATGACAAAATTTGTTACAAAAGATGGGACGAAATAATTCATAATTTTTTATTAGATTATATTGATATATCGTATTTTACTAGGTGGGGACCCCGCGGTAAATTCACAAACATGTTTGTAATATTAAAACATAAATATTCGAATATCAATTCAATTTTGCAACTTAACCAATCACTTTATTATCAAAACCCTAAAACACATTTGAGTTTGAATGTTGTTGTTATCTTATTATTTTCAAATATAAATAAACAAACCAAAATTATCATGACCATATTTACGTGTTAAGAAATATATTGTTCTTAGTACGTTATTATTTTGAATAATATATCAGAATTTAAAAAGAACATAACATTGCAGTGTACTAAATATCAGAGGAGTGGATTTACTTTTTTTTTTTAAATCATTTCACGATCACATCTTAACTTCCGGATATCAGAATGAACAACGGCCATACCAATATGTAAATATATAATGTTTCTAAGTACGCCAATCAATCTTTTTAAAACAAATGAAAATTTTATAGATTTCGAATAGAAAATTAATAATACATCAAAAAGAAAAAGGAAAAAACAAATGAGAGATAATCATAAGGACACCTAATCTATTACTTGGTGTGCGAATTACAAGTATTGCATGTGTGTTGTTTATTTTGAATTCGTCTGCGCGTCGTCTTCTCTCTAAAAAGTCTGGAGTTTGTATAAAGCCTCGACAAATATAACCACAAAAAATCTGATTTAAAACCAATCCACATAAATTCAATTAGCGTAACAATTTAAAAAATAACAAAGCGACAATGCAACCAAACACGACACAAGTGACCACGTACAATAAATAACAAAATATTATATATATCACTCATCATCCATTGTGGAACCAATCGACCTGTCAATCACCTTGGGAGGAAGCATGTAATGTAATATCATAAAGATATTTTCGAATCATGAATAGTGTACTGATACGGAACAAATTCATCTCTGCGTCCTGTGTGGAGAGAAAGAAAACATGAATATATTTATAAAATTAAAAATATTAGAATATTGATTATTGGTTAATTTTACAAAATACATCGTCATTTATACGTTTTAATTTCAAATAATACATACAAAGTAAACCAAACTACGGTATTATCATGTATCAAATATTACGAAGATGGATTTAAAATTCATAAAAAAATACAATTACATCTTACCATGTATGAGAATGTATAACAATCGTCTTCTTTTATGTTTCTATGTATTAAAAACTATCGTGGATCTAATGGACAAGACTGTGATTGGAAGCATATATATAACTTTTGCGTAAGCATCATATTATAGAATGGAAACACACAAATATAACTTTAAAACAAAACATAAATTGATGACTTATAATTAGAGCAATCAAACCCAATTTTTTTGGTATTCAATTTTACCTGTTTATTATGAAAATTCAAACCACTAAAAACTATTTGTTTTCGGTTTGATTTTGGTTTGTCTTTACCAGTTTGTAGATATTTTTGAATGAAATTTCAATTCGATATGATAATTTCAATAAACGATTTGGTATATGTCTTCGTTTTATCTTTTTATAAAAATTAAAACTTATAATTCGCTTTGGTTTTGTTTTACACAATTACATTTTTGTTTGCAACGGCATTCAGATAGAAGAACCAAAAATTCGATTTAGCATTATAAATGTAGACAAATCAACACACTACTAATAACCCAAATCGACATCTCTCTCTCTCCCTCTCTCTCTTGCTCTATCTCCATATCCGCTTCTATATCTCGATTTCATTTGATAGCTAATAACACATGAGAAGCTGCAAAATCCGAAAACATGTTAATACATAAAAGGCAGTCCAAAGATTATTATTATTTTTAAAAAATTATTCCAAAAAGAAAGAAAATAAATTATGAATGTTTAGTATAATCCATAACAATTTATTAATTTATTTTATAACTTTTAATCTGAAATTATATCTTCTGAAAATATCTTCAAAACTATACCTTTAATAACATCTTCATCATATCATTTTTTCTATTCTTAATCTGAAATATCCCTTAAGAAACTTAGAATCCAAGTAACTTAAGAAACATTAAATGACGACTTTATTAAAACCCCAAGTTTCTATTTATAAATACTCTTTTAAGCATTTTTTGTTGATTTTTCACCAGTTTTCATCAAATCTATTTTTCTCTCCCAACAAACCCAAATATCTTTAAGATAAAGATAAAGAACCATTAAATTTTTGGTGATAGAGACATAAAAACTCAACTTTCTAACACATAACTAATCTTTGACTTGATGACAAAAAAAAACTAATCTTTGACATCAACAACACTAACATCTCCCATCACAATGTCATGATTGATACTACATAAATAAAATGTGAAACATACCTTGGACGGCCATTAACTAAACCACAAAATATGTGAAACATACCTCCCTCCCTCCCTACCTCCTTCCCTCCCTCCCTCACTCATATCGATGGATAATAGAAAAATTTGTTGAAAGAATGGTACAGATATTGTCTGGATATAATATTATTGTTTGTTAGTAACTACCTTACTTAGCTTTATTTTTCTTAGTTAATTGTCGGGTATATGATCGGTAAAATAATAAGCATTTTGATTTAATATGCGGGGATAATATGTCAAATTGTTTGGGGTCCTCCGTACGGAGTCATAGATCTCTTGCATAAAACGTTGTAGTGTCATATGGGAATAGTCAAAGAGCTCTGCATACATAGGAATTCCATCCTCTTGGGAGATGAGAGACGCGTCCGTCTAAGTTGCACGCTCTCTCTGGTGAGATAGCCACGATGATTCTCTGGATATGCGTTGGACCCTGCATAAGTAATATCGTCAAGAAGATCTTCGGAATGATCATGAGAAGGGGTTTCCCTCTTGAAGACTCTCTGGTACCTAAATCATGCTACCACTGGAGAGTAAATTGATTCGAGAGGTGAGTGTGGATTTTGTTTGAAACCATGTCTGAAGTTCATGGTCGTGATAAATAATGAATCCATCTAAACCATACTAAAATATGATCTAGTAATAGCTTAATAGAAAATGACTAACTTGCTACATTGAGGAAAAATATTATAGATCAATCCCTCACTCTCTTTCTCTATCATTT
Source organism: Pseudoturritis turrita (assembly GCA_900406555.1). Lineage (NCBI taxonomy): Eukaryota > Viridiplantae > Streptophyta > Magnoliopsida > Brassicales > Brassicaceae > Pseudoturritis > Pseudoturritis turrita. The sequence goes on along the minus strand of OVBL01000652.1, from coordinate 10,977 downwards.
CTTGTTGTGATGCACATCCATTCGGAGAAACTCCTTGTTACAATGCAACCAAATCATAAGTTAAAAAATGTTTAATTTATCAACTTAAACACTCAAAAATGAAAACTTCAACCACATGTTTCGTTTATACAATTTTTTTCCGAGTTTGTTAAAGATATTAGGATTCAGCATAAGCTACAAGCACTGAGTTTTTAAGAGCTTTCACAACTTTTTGACCAGTGGCCACTCTCAAGAATGTATATCCAATGGCATATCAAAAACATGAGACCTTTTCAGAAATCCAGCTATTGGAGGTGAATATTACTTACAAATATAGGGCCAAGGTCCCAACGATGGGCAAGAGGCGACCAAATAAACCACAAGGTGATAATAACACACGTAGGAAAAGCACATAAGAATGATATCTTGGTAATAACACGGCACATATCAATGAACTATTGTTTCATAAGTTCTTGGAAATTGCAGATGATCTGAGAGAAAGATTAAGAACTCACCAGGAAGCTTTAGTTTATCACATAAAATAATAGACTTTCCTCTTCCACCAACTTGCTGACCGCGGGAACTAAAAATTATGCGATGTCAAACTAAACCAAAAGAGATTTTAGAAGGATTGGAAACTAAAAAACAGTCTTTAAAACTTAAATATCATATCAAACGTCGATAATTTGCCAATACGTACATCATCATCATCATAGTTCTCAACTCTAATAGGTGGCTTTTGTATTACATCAATGATCAAAGAATCTACACAAAAAACCAAAAAGTAGTGCATAATCTAAGACCATTCAAGACACACATATTTTCTATCTTAATCTTTCAGCAGAATATGTACTTTCGTCCTTGACTATACATCATCTCCATCTTCCTAAGAATATACGAAGAGACGAATTACACGACAATATTAGAATAATTAACAACATGAATATATGACGCTAGGTCTTGAAGATGAGAACAAAAACATGGAATTTTCCACATGTATGACCAGAAAAATACATGCAAGACAAAAAAAAACAGATTAGTAACCATGAATAACAAAGGAATAAGAGATCAAAAACATCATACGAACAAAAGAAAATTAGATCTACCATCAACGATAAATTAGATCGAATACCAATGAACATAAAAAATAAAAAAAAACAACAACTAAATTCATACCTGGATTAATTAATATAATATCTGCAGTACAAAGAAATATATTAGAACCATGAAAATAATTAACAAATTAGAGAGAACAATACACTGCGACAGATCCAAATCTAAAGACTTTCTTTTGGAATCTTGTTTGTTTGAAGCACCAGAAGACAAAGACGGGGTGCTTACTTCAATATTTTTCATTACGTGTTATAAGAAACTTACTTCAACTTACGTATCTTTTGGTTTTTAGTCTAGACATCTTTGAATGTTGTTTTTCATGCCTCATTAGGTATCTTCCATAAATCTAATATTTCTTTGTCTCTCCACCTGATTATCCAAAAGCAAACAGAGAACATCAACTTTATCCTCATGTGACAAAATGCCGTTGAAGAATATAAACACTATGAAGTATAAATATAACTAATCTTAATTGTTGGCGCTCTGGATTTGTAATACATTTACTTGCATTTTACATAGCATTTTTGGCTTCCAGGGTATTGCCGCTGCTTCTCTCTAGTCCGTCGATCAGTGTTCTTCTTGCCGTTGGACCTGATTAGTCCATTAGTTTGACCAATTTCTTTAGTTTTACCACCGTCGATCGGTTTCTCTAGATCCCATCAACGTGATTCCGTCGTTGTTACCATAAAAACCATAAGAGAGAAAGTCTTTTGAGTAAAAGCATAGAATATTCTCCCAATATTGGGATGCGGGCACATTTACAGAGTTGTCATCATCAATTGCATTTTCAAATCGAACAGTAACACCGACAATTCCGGAAGTAAGCCAACAACGAATCAAAATTCTCGCTGCCGTATTTGTACGATTACTTATGGCTTGTCTTTGTATGGAAACGTATCTTGTGATTAGGATAATTTGTACGTACGACTATATGCGTGTTCTAATTTATTCAAGAGCAATTAAAAAAAAAAAAAAAAAGTAAGTTAGATCCAATTCCCACAAAAATTTAGATTCAATATCAAATCCGAAACAATGAAAAACGAAAATCACACTTTGATTAATAAATAGAATATCTGCAAGACAAAGAAGAAATATAGTAGAAATATGAAAAATCAATAACATACATAATGAAAAAATATATTGCGACTGATTGGAGATGGAGATTTTAGGTTTAATATTTATAAGAGATTACAGAACCACAAAACATTAAACAATAAAACACACACTCGACTAACAACACAAACGAACGAACAATAATACATACATATACAACGAATAATAAAGATGTGAGAAAAAAAATAGTCGAAACAAAAATAATTAGACGACGAATAAAACACAGCATAAAACAATTTATTGATGATTGTTATTAGTTAAGTAAGCTATAAATATTTAGTTTTAAAATTATCTTGAACATATTCTTGAATTAACTTAATATGTTTTTTTTAATAATATATTGGAATTTAAATAAAACATAAAATTGCAGTGTATTAAATATCTTGAGAATAAATTTACGTTTTCTAAAAATATTTACATAATTACATCTAATCCTACAGCTAGCAAAATTTACGACGATGGTACTAATATGTTAATTTATAACGTTTCTAAATACGATAAACACACAAATGAGACTTAAATATGAGGATGACCAATTTCTTACTCAGTATGCGAATTGGAAGAATTACATGTGTATTGTTTTATCTTCAATTCGTTTGTGTCATTTTGGCCTCAACAAAGCTGGAGCTTGTACAAGACTCGCAGATATAACAAATAAAAATTTGTTTGAAACCAATCCACATAAATTTCAGTATAATTATTAATTGACAATTTTAAAACTAACGAAACGATAATACAATAAAACACGACACAAGTGATCACTTCCAAATAAGTAACTAAAATACATCATATTTATCAACTTTGATAGAATCTCGGAGAATCCACGATTTTATGTTAACACAGAGGCTTTTCAATCAAGTTTTTTGCCTCTGCAGGATTCTTCTTTCCCTCTTTACCAACTACATGAAAGACCAAACACATCAGATCCCCTAAAAAAATAAAGTGACAGCAAAAATTAGAACAACAGTTGTCTTAAAATTCAAGTGTTCATAGCCTAGTCCTGTAGTTGACAACTACACACATCTAAAAAGAATTCCAGAGGACAACCATGTATCAGTATAAAATAACATTTGGATCTTTTGGTTAAACCAAGATAAATACCACAAGCAACCGCATATGTTGGTGGACCATAAACATTCTCTACCAGACCCAAACTCGAAGCGAACCAAGAATTCCCAGACAATCACAATATTAAACTTGAATATAAACATAAACTATTACCAGAAGATTAGCCATGAACGTCTGCATAAAATCTGCACTCAAAAACAGCAAATTGCAGCTAAAAAGGCACAATTTCGTAGAGCTTAAAGCTTGCCTGGCAGATTAATATGGAGTTAATCAACTCAAAGACTCACAACAATCAAAGAAACATAATTGAAAATTAAAACAGAACAAATCCAAATAAAGTCTCCAGAATTGATTTGTCCTATAGCTAATGAACTAAAACTTACTATATCAACAACTACGATCTCGAAAGTATAGAAATCTTTGGACAACTACTCTTAAAATTTCCCGTATTTACTAATATCTTTCAAAATTTTAAGAACAATTAGCTCAGTAATAAAGGTTCCAGCCTTCAAAGAACCAGCGAGACAAAGCATAAGCAGCAAAACATATATGCAAGATAAATGAAAAGCTTATAGAGTATAATGCTTTAGGGTCATCTCTCCGGCACCCAAAAACAAAAATGTGTGGTCAGCAAGGCTTTTACCAAGCACCTTCTGAGCGGCAATAAGCCCAGCAAGCACCACATATGCAGTACCCTGCAATTACGGAAGACGACGCAAGTTCTTGGTAACGTTAAATCTCTAACACCTCAACCAAAATATAAGGAAAATATCAATCTTGAGAAAAAGATCTTACCTTGGATATGTCATTAAAGACAATACGACAGGAGATTCAATTAGACAGAAGGTCAAACACATTATGGTTTGCAAAATCTTCAACTTGAAAAGAAGAATATGTATGATATTATATCGTGACATCTTATAACAAATATGAACAATTCTAACAACAATCATAGTTCTTAGCAGAAATTATCATATGGCTCACATGTACCAACACTTTCTCTCCATAGTTTTGCTTAACAGCACACATGAACTCATGCAGAAACTCTGCATATTACTAAATTAAAAAAAGCAAACAGACTTCTCAAATTCTGAAAAACCATTGTAGTAGTTATAAAAAGGGAAAGAAATGAGTAAACATGGCTAGTTGCCATTCGCTATTTTAGGCCGATGTAGAATTCATCATTCAGCAACTTCTCATTATTTGTTCCCACACCAATGATGATTGGAAGGTATTGCATTTGAAAGCCGATTTCAATTTTAGGATCAAACGATTACTGAATAATCAATCAAGTAGAACCAATCTCTAGGCACAAAATATTGCAGATTTTGCTATGGTGCTAAGAGCCGATGGACAGGTTCCTTCCAAAGGAGTCTTCCCACTCATATTCACTGGAAAATCTTACAATAGTTCAAACTGATGATAAATAAAGATTTTCGACATAAAATGAATTTCAAGTGTTAACTCAAGGAACCATTTACTACCTGGCATCAGAGATCTCCCAGACTGAGAATCTGCTCACACCATCAGTAACAATGATAACTTGAATCCCTCTCTGGAGCCAGTTCTTCAACATTTTAGGAATCTCGTCCCTAAGAACATACATTTACTATAGTATCTCAAAGAAACAAAATGGAAGTGATATGATAAAGAGATCAAAACACACTTCTCTTTAAACAAAATGGAAATGATATGTTCATGTAGAGACCATATGGCTTACTAAAAATGCTCTCAAACTTCTGACAAGCCTCACCAACGTTTGGTGTGTACACAGCTGGAAGCAACTCATTGACGTTATCGATTCCTAGATCCTCTGCACGATGATGATGACAAATCACGTCTCGTATTGATCCCAAAGGAAGAAACTTTCATAGATTCTTTGCAAGAACTTAGAGATCCAAAACCGGAAACAACTTTCATAGAACCGTTGCAATAGCCGCTAATCCCATTAATACCTGCACAAATTCACTGAAATTTCTCAAAATCTAAACCTTGAATTACGATCAACAAACAAAAACTCAAAAGAATAAGTAGCTGAATTATACAAAAAAATATCAAAAACCAAATCTTCCGATAAACTTCTCATTTCTAAGATGACACAATACATTGATCCAAACTTCCTTTGAACCTAAATCTCTTAATGAAAAATCCCAAAATTACCGTCAAATATTAGATTTACACAAAGAACCATCAAGTAAGAAAGAGATCAATCGAGAAGAAAGAGACGTACAAACCAAATAATGTTACAAAAACGTTCCGAGAAATACAAAACGTAGTATAAACCGTAGACGAAGACATTGTGGATTGATCTCCATCTTTTCCACGCGGAATAATTCTTGTAAGAAAGAGTTAAATTCTAATCCATAAATGAAGAAACAATCACAAGCAGAGATGACAACAACCAAGGCGCATGGTGAAATTATGATCCATAAACGAAGAAACAAAGACAAAACTCAAAGAACATCATACGGAGCAATTGTTTGCCAATCACGATCCCTTATTCCAAAAATTATCTCCACGATTCAAAATCAGTAACAGACAGAGATGATCTTTACCAATAACTCAACCAAATAATAAGGTAGAACTAATCACAAACAATAATCACTCACTGTCACGCACTTCGCCTCATAATCAAATCAAATTCTTAATATACATCAGAAGAAGCTCTGCAATTTTTGAACTGAGCACCAAATCCCTCCTCTTCTGTCAAATTTTCGGAGGTAGATCCCCGATTTAAAAATCCAAAATTTCCCAAATAAACCATAAGAGAAAACCAAATCCACGAAACAGACAATCCCTAATTGCTAGTTAATACACATCTCTCATAGAACAAACCTCACTAAAACCAATACAAGAAATTCGCCGCACCAAACCATACCCCCAAGCACCAAAGAACACCTCTTCTAATCAAAAACCAAAAGGAAAACCCCAGAAAAATGCTTTATCATAAACAATATTTCGTAATCTCCATCGACGTTAAGTACCTAGGGTTTATAATCGTTATTTAGTTTTTTTCTGTCGACTTTTTAGTATTTATAAGATTTTTTTAGGGTTTTATCAAAGGTATTTTAGTCAAAATATTTCAATGGCACGGAACGTTAATAAAACGAATAGTATAAAAGTAATTTCAGGTCTTAGAGTGATTCTGAAGCTGCCACATCAGATTTCGCATTTACTAAATAATAGTATGATAAATTTCATAATAAATTTTCTATTATTATGGAACATATAGATTTATTACGAAATAACATCAAAAGAATATAAAACATAGAAAAGCATAAAACCAAAATATATATCTAAAATATTAACATACGACGCAATGTGGATACATGTCCACGTAGAATTAAAATTTCAACAATAGATTAATCATTTTGGGTTATACCATTCTATATATATTAATCTATATATTAATTGAGAAAATATAAGTGAAAATAATCCTATGTATCGATTAAAAAAAATTTAAGGGATATCAGTTAAATTAACAATAAAAATATTTCAATTAATTATATATGCCATGATGGAAATTTCTAAATATTTTCATTAAATTTTTAACATAAGTCCACATAAACACTTGTTACAAATTTAAACCCAATTAAATCATAATATTTTAATATTTTAAAATGTTATATAACATAATGATTTAACGATGAATCATTTACCGATGTCAATTTAAATTTAGTTTATAAAAATAGTATTAATGTTCATTTGGATACTATATTTAAAATATGATTGATCATACAATTATTTTCTTTAATATTTCTTAATTGTATCCATATTACTTTAATTAAAGTTAAGATTTTGTTATAAAACGTACAACTTTACAAATATTATATTTTTACAATTTTAACAAAAAACACAATAGGTTTATCGATTGAAAAGACGTAGGTGAAGATAATCATATGTGTCGATCAAAGAGAAATTTAAGGGACACACCAATTAAATTAACCAATCAAAATATTCAAAATTAATTATATATGTCATGGTGGAAATCTCTACATATTCTCATTAATTTTTTAACATAAGTCCACAAATACATGTGTTACAAATTTAAACCCAACTAAATCATAATATTTTAATATTTTAAAATGTTATATAACATAATGATTTAACGATGAATCATTTACCCATGTCAATTTAAATTTAGTTTTTAAAAGTTGTATTAATGTCCATTTGGATACTATATTTAAAATATGATTCATCATACAATTATTTTCTTTAATATCGCTTAATTGTATCCATATTACTTTAATTAAAGTTGAAATTTTGTTATAAACGTACAACTTTACAAATATAACATTTTTACAATTTTTACAGAAATACGATAGGTTTATCGATAGAAATATATATATATTATACACATATATATCTAAATATTTTGACAATTTCTATGATAAGAATATACAAAAAGTGACAACTTTGTTTGCTATCAATCAAACTGTTGAAACTTATAAAACTATCAACCATATGTACAATTTGTCAATATTAACAAAATCCAAACAGTTCATACAAAATAAATTGAAAACAACAAAATAATACTTAAATTTTGAAAAATCATTAATTTTTACATTTTTATTATTTCTTTACTTTTTTATTTTAAAATATTTGTACATACTAATGCGTTTTTTTAATTTGGTGAACTCAAATAAGTTTGAGATAATCCATATTCTCAAACATATTCGATTTATACTAAAAATACTTACATCCAAACCAAGTGTCATGCAAATTAAATTTTGTAAAATAAAATATATTTATCAATATGAGAGATGTACCACATAATCTTGCTATTCTAATTTCTCTAATATATTAAAAAGAATTATAATTTTTTTTCAAATATTATAATCCCGCCCTTGATGCATGGATCAAAATCTAGTTAGAGTATAACTGATGAAAATAGAATAATGAATATTTTTTCCGATGATTTTTGTATTTGTAATGGTAATTACAAAATTAATTAATTTGCTTAATTTATATAATTTGATATTGTGGTTAAATTTGTTTGAATGATTAATACTCCATGACATTTTAATATATCTTATTATGCATGATATTACTCATTAAATTAAATAAGTTATAATGAATTGTGTTTGATTTTTTCTCTAGCCATCTCCTTTCCACAACAAGTTGATCGCGTTTTAGACATTAAACTTCAAAGAACTGTTAATGCACTATATTTTCAGATAGGGAAAATCGTAAAAAAAAATCTCAACTATCCCGTTTAAACCGAAAAAAGCTTTAATTTTTTTTTAAATGTATTTAATCTTCGTCTTTTGTTGATTTATTCTTTATAATTTTTACAATTTTTATTAACCAAACAAATTTAGTTCCATCGTTAAGTTGTTTAACAGATTTGATTAAACGGAGTTAGTGAACATTTAAAATCTCTCCTAAAATCCTTCTCTCTCTTCTTCTCCACTTTCTTCTTCATCTCATCAACTCTTCTCCGCCTCTTTCTCTCTCCCCCGACGGTCTCGCCTTACTCTCTTCCACCGCCTCCTCCTCCTCCGCTTTCTCCGACTGGAACGATAACGATTCCGACCCTTGCCGTTGGTCTGGCGTCTCTTGTATGAAAGCGTCTCCGTGGCTACATCCCATCGGAGCTTGGCTCGCTTGTCTACCTCCGCCGTCTTAATCTCCATGACAACAAGCTTCTCGGTTCGATTCCGACTCAGCTCTTCAATGCAACGGCGCTTCATAGTCTCTTCCTTTACAAAAACAATCTCTCCGGTTCTCTTTCTCCTTCGATATGTACCCTCACTAGGCTTCAGAATCTCGATTTGTCGGGAAATTCGCTCTCTGGACCTCTATCTCCGGATCTAAGCAAGTGTAAACAGCTCCAACGGTTGATCCTCGCCGCCAACAACTTCTCCGGTGAAATTCCAGGAGAAATCTGGCCGGAGCTGAAGAACCTCGCCCAGCTCGACTCTCTTCGATCAACTCAAATCCCTCTCTGGTACTCTCAATCTCTCCTTTAACCATTTATCCAGTCTTCACCATGGAAGACCTCAAATCAGCGACCAACAAATTCGACCCGAAACGCAAAATCGGAGACGGAGGATTCGGGTCCTCGCCGTGAAATTTCTCCACCATCACCACGGCGCAACCGCTGCAGCCATCGAGCATTGTAAAGCATTCTCGATGAACCACCCGAACCTCGTCAAGCTCCATGGATACTGCTCTGACCTGAGAGGGTGATAGATCCGAAACCTATCAAGAAGAAATTAGAAGTGAGATGAGAAGAGAAATAGAAGATTGGAAGAACAATCAGAGAAAATCAGGGAAGAAGACGAAGAAGAGTGTAGATTGAAGAAGAAGGAGACGACAGAGATGAGAGAGAGATGTCTGATAATATATTATATTATCAAAGTTAAATACACTTAAGACCAAGGACGACGTCGTTTTAATCTAAATTTTAAACGGAACTAACTCCGTCTAATCAATCCGTTAAGTAATTCAACGACGGAACTAAATTTGTTTAGTCAATAAAAATTGAGGATTAAAAAGAACAAGTCAACAAAAGATGGAGATTAAATACGTTTAAGAGAAAGTTGAGATTTTTTTCGGTTTAAACGGGATAGTTGAGACTTTTTTTGACCTTTTTTCCTTTTTAGATATAATTAAACCGGTTTTTACTTCATAACTAATCTTATAATTTGGTTTACATGATTTGTAATCAAGTTATTAAAAAATAAATGATTATTTAGTTGTAATATAAATTTTGTAAACAGAAATCCGCGCGTAGCACATGTATTCACCTAGTAGTTATGAAAAGAGGAGTTAAAGGTCTTAACATATCTAGTGCCACTATCTAGGTCTACCCAAAGAGTGTCCAACCTAGGTCTCTTAGTTCAAATCCTGTTTTGTAAGAGTTTCTATCCCGAAAGAGAGATGTGTGGGTTTCGGCTTCAAAAAAAAAAATGTAAGAGTTTCGGCCCAAGACTTTTCGATTAACCAAACCAGAAAAGTCTAATTTGAGTTCAAAGGCTTGAAAAGGTGTGTCTTTAGGCCGATAAGAAAACATCCGCTAAAAATCAAGCTCATCTCAAGCTTTCTAGCGGTGTTTAGTGTCTCATTCGTCATAAGGTTCTGAAATTATATAAGGGACAGTTGCTGATATGGTGCGTTTTCTAACTTTAATGTCAAGCGGGGTACCTTCGTAGGAAAAAATTGTAAAACTAGTACACTTTTTTTGAAAATGTCTAAAATACCCTTACGCTTGGCAGAGTCTGCGTGAATTGTGTAGCCTTAAGGCTAAGGCTGGACAAATTCTGCTTAAACTCTGCTAATTATGTAGCCTTAAGGCAGATATAGTGTGTGATTTGTGTAGCCTTAAGGCTAAAGCTGGACAGACTCTGGTTAAACTCTGCCAATTCTGTAGTCTTAAGGCAGATAAAGTGTGTCGATTGTGTAGCCTTAAGGCGAAGGCTGGACAGACTCTTCTTAACCTCTGCTAACTGTGTAGCCTTAAGGCAGATATAGTGTGTCAGTTATGGTAGCCTTAAGGCAGATATAGTGTGTCAGTTGTGGTAGCCTTAAGGCAGATATTGTGTGTGCTTTTTTTGTAGACTTAAGGCAGATGTTGTGTGTGCTTTTTTGTAGACATAAGGCAGATATTGCTCGACAGACTGTAGCATACTGTTCGCAGGGCATGGCTTGACATTTGCAACATAACTAAATTGTATAAACGGTCGGATTTTGAAGTACTCC